>CM072815.1:22093347-22590884 GCA_036937905.1 Salvia rosmarinus | reverse complement strand
TAATAAGTTTCGCTTTTAATTATTATTTTATTTATTTTAATTATTATTTTATTTGTTTTATTATTAATTAATTTTAAGGTTTTACGTTAATCGAAAACCGAACCCGTGAACCGATCGGTTCGGTTAACCGAAAATTTAAAACGAGTTCGGTTTGCCACTTTTCGAGAAATTCGGTTGTACAAACGATGCTAGACACCTAATCTCGGAGTGGTTGAAGGTAGGATTTCATGTGAGTGTCTTCATGCAAGGTACTTTGGGATTTGACCATCATTTTTGGCTGAGCGATCCGTGTAGACGCCGTCGTCGAGATATGCCTATAGAGTCGTCGTTTGGTTCGATCTCGTGATGATGCGGGCCCTCGATACTGGATTGAACTCTTCCCTGGTGGGTTTGTAGATGGAGGCTAATTTGCTAAGGATGTCACTCACGTTCTCCTCTCCGGGATTGGTGAATTTTAAATACTTGAAGTAGGTTAGCTCTCTTTGCTTCCGCTACGCTCATCCTCTCCTATTTGCCTCGTGCTTTCCTAAGACCGGTTTACCACCTTGGAATCCCAAAGATCTGGATTTTTCACTTTCAATTCTTTTGCAGCGAGCCCGAGATCGCTTCATATTCCACCTCGTTATTTATGGTCGGAAGGAAAATCGAGCGATGTTATTCTTGTTTTTCGGGCGAAGTAGGAGCCGCCGCACCTTTGCATGAAGCCGCCACGTACATTTGCATGTACCATTAGGTCGGTTGAGGCGGTTCCTCCATAGTAGATCGGAACCATCGTGGTTGGATGACCTCGGTGAACTGGCTCACCGAAATCGCTGCCCCTTTATGGCGGCCTGGGGAGAAGAGTCGTGCTCCGAGCTCGGTGCCCTTAGCTATCGTCAGACTCAGTTTTGACAAGACTTGTCTCGGGGTAAGTCACGACTGGACGGAATGGGCTCGAAAATAAGGTACGGCGTCGTTTGCTTCACCGGTGCCACGCTATTTTTTGGTGTACCTAGTCTCCGGCCCTTAAGAGCTCATATGAAGTAGATATGGAGTTATCGTCCGATGTCATCTCTCAGATAAGCCGATTGCCTCGTCCAGGCGCGACATAGCGAGAGGAGTCACTTCTTTGGGGCGGACAATGTGGGCGGTACTCCTTTAGTGCGTGAAGGCGACTGTGTTTTTCCTCAGGAACCGGCTCTCTTAAGATTTTGAAGAGGGAGTTGTTTCTCGGCCCGGATAGGAACGCTGAGGCGGCCACATCCGTGAGTTTGTGGATCTTCGAATAGTCTTTGGCACTTGCATGTCAAGTACCATCTTCACTTTGGTGGGATTAGCCTTCAGCCTTCTTGAGAAACCCGATCCGGAATTTCCTGTTTTACCATGAGCGCACTTTTGGGGTTGAGCTTGAGGTTGACCGACCGAGGACTGAAGGTTAGTTAGGTCGTCGGTGCAACTTTCCATTTTTGGCTTTTGACCACGATGTCGCGCGAGACCTCGATGATCTCCCTATGTGATCTTTGAATATTGCATCCACCATCCTTTGGTAGGTAGTCTGGTGTTTTCAATCAAAGATATTTTTCGACTGCCGAAGACACGAAGTCGATGATGACGCCGCTTTTGGAGCATCCTCCTTGCTCAATAAGACTTGGTAGTACCCTTATATAGATCTAGGAAACTCGAAGATCTCATGGCCCCCGAGCTTCCACCTTTTGTCGATATCGGGAGGATAACAATCATTCGGGTAGTGTTTGTTCAGTCGGTGTAGTCGCTCACGCCACTTCTAGCTTCGACTACGATGGATTAGCCACCGGGTTGGGTCTTGACCTCTCTGCGATCGTCGGTATTGTGACCATACCCCGTGGTAGTCGAATATCTTGGTCCTTGACTTTTTTGGATCCTCCTCATGGGAGGTGGTTTAGGAAGAGCTCGGTGGGCTCAAATATCTCCGCCTAGACTTGAGCGATGATGCCCGTTGTTGCGGGTTTGGCGAGGTCCACCGGACTCTATTGGGCCTTTCTTGATTCGGTCGAAGGCATTTCGGCTTCGTGCTCTTCCCGATCATCGGCTTCTTTCTTTCGATCTTCGCCGTCCCTCCTCTCTTCGCGATCCGATTCGCCCCTCGCGTAATTTTCGACCGGTCAGAGGCTACCGCCTTCGGCTTTTCCCGGTGATCGCTTTGTTTAATGCGCGGTCGGATCCCATTTTTAACGCATTGATGATGTAGAGATCGTTACTCTCATCAATTTTGGGACTCCTTGATGAATCGTGAGGCGAATTTGACATCGTCTGCGTCTCGTCCTTGGCGGATGGTGAGCGGGTCGGACGATGGTTGCGAGGTGGCATCTTCGGAAGCGCTATTTAAAGCGATCCATGAGATCTCTCGTGCGTATACTTGCTTCGCGACAGGTGAACCAACGCTCGGGCGTTGAAGACCGGCACCTCGGGAAGATTTTGCACGGAAATCTTCCATTCCTTGATTTGCCATGTTGGTAGTATAGGCAAAGGAAATCGGAGGGATCTCGAGGCCATCGTGCGCGATGTTAGGTGCAGTATAATTGTGGCGGGCGTGGTCCGGATTTCCAGAATGGGAGATGATTCGCCGTGGCCGGTCTCGAAGCTCGGCCATTCTCTCTCTGAGCGAGTGGAGACCGGTAGGCGCGTCTATCGCCTTTGGTGTGGAGATCGACCCACCTCCTCTCTTTGGTCCCGTTCGCGCGTGACGGCAGTGTCATGGCGACTTTGGCGGTTATCCGGTGATCGACTCGGGGTGCGCTGGTGAATGATTATGGGCGACCCGTCGGGTGATCGACTTGGACAACATACCGAGGTGATTCTCGGCTATCTCGCCGGGGTGGCGTCGGTTATTTCGGGCAACCACCTGCCCGTGATCACCACCGGCGTTCGAGGCGCCCGCTGCCTTCGCTCGAAAATCAAACGCGGCTAGTTGGCGTGAGAATTACACGGCTCGCTGAGACCTCAGAGACGGCGAATCGCTGTCCACCGCGCGTTGAGGTCGGCATCTCCTTCTCGAGGGCAACATCCGAGGGTATAGCTGGTTCTCTATGTAACCCTCGCGTGTTGTTGCTATCCGTAGCGACCTCCTTCCCCTGGTCGTAATCGTACCTGGTTGAGTCTTATGCATCCATTGCCACCACGGTGGCTTTAACAACAGACAGTTCTTGCCATTGATTGTGTGAAAACAAGCTTTTGTTCAAATATCCTCACGACGGCGCCATGATAAATCTAGGTGTGAGATTTATGAAGACGAAGAACACGAGAGGCTTTTACGTGGTTCGATCGTGAAGAGATCTCGTCCACGGAGGAATGGTTCCTCAATACTTTCACTATGTTTGATTACAATGAATGTATTGAAAACTCTAGTACTCGATAGTTGCTAACCCTTTTACCTTACCAACCTCTATTTATACATGTTGTGGATCTCTTAAGATTATACGGATCCCGCTTGTGGGATCCGATCTTCTCTATAATCTTGGTCTCGAATATCTCCTTCATATCTTCTCTCGATTTGGACTCGAATAGGTTTTAGGTGTCTGAGCCCGAACCGCGTGGGTCACATAGCTAGGGGCCAGTCCACTGGTGCGCTATTGGGGTGGAGCGGATATTCCATCGAGCTTTAACTAGACTTTATTCATTATTTAACTTTGTTTACTTGTTTGTTTAAAAATACTTTTATGAATTTTAAAATTATAATTAGTTGGACTTTTCTGAAAAAATATCGAAGTGTGGTGTGTGTGATAATTTAACCCATTACTAACCTTATTTAGCATTTTTTATCAAGGCAGAGAAGCCAGGTTCAAACAAACAAAACAATTACATAAAAATAATGATAAAATCTTAAATAAAACATCACACACTGCAACAGTTATTAACAATCTTGTTCTACCACACCACGTACAAACGACCGTGGATCAAACACGTCCTTATTCATATAGCGTAAAAAGCGCAAGATCACTGAAATCAGAATGGGGACTTTGTGGCCATTAGGCAAAAGATCCCAAAATGCCTCTCATATTCCGGGCCGGGCCTCTGATTCTCATCAAACATAGAAAATATGTATGTCGTATAGGCGGCCGGGCCTCAGAGGTTCCAGTCCTGACCACGCGCATCAAATTGTTGATATAGATTCTTGCGTTTTCAATAGTGATAATAGATTAATCGTTGAGAGCATGCTTCTGTTCTTATTATCTATCGAAGGGTGCCCATTCGTCACCACAAGATTCTGACTTTGCTCGTAGCGGCGGCGGCTGGCCTCGTCTGCGACACAAACCATTTCTTGGCGGATAGTGATGTTGGCGAGGATCTTGTCCATTGCTGCAGCGTGAGGCATCATAGATTGCGAGAAAAGGTTGTCGTAGTCAGCCCGTTCGATATTTTATGGCCTAGCGCAAAATAGGAATATACCTATTTTTAAATTTCATATAAAACCCACGATATTATCTTATGCAGTCGGTAAAAATTATATTTCTTTACAAAGTGTAAACATACGGACGACTAAACCACACTTAAAATCGGGGTCTTGAATCTATAGACGATAGTGAGGTTTCAACTCGTGACCGTTAAATGAACTCACTTAACCAAAAGGTCCATTATATTATACTTATAAAATAAATCAAATTTGTAAATTTACGTAAAATTAAGTGATCTAAAATAGAAATAGATAATAAAAATTATCAAAAATATATACAACTTACTTATCATCCTTATATTTACTCTTATTACGATACGATATAGTAAAAATAATTTATTCAGTATCTCGAGATACAAAATCATTATAATCACATCAACATCAATATTTTCTAATATATTTTGGACCAAATGAAAACATATATCTATAAGTAAATATATAAAGATTTAACACTTTAGACTTTAAAATAAAATATTTAAATAATATAATATTTTAAATCCAAAAATCTATATATCTATAAATAAAATTAATTTTAAAATAATTTGGGCCCCGAGATGGTAGCCTCGGCAATCGCCGAGGTGGCTCACCGGCTGTCTGTAGTAGACACGAGAAAGGACGTCGCTAGGGCTTATGAAGGGCGAGAGGTTGATGTTGTCGAAATCATATATATATATATATATATATATATATATATATATATGGTTGGGTTCTCGTGAAAAGATCCCGAATAGATGTAGTACTTAATCTAGACCACACATTTGAACATGTGGACGCACCAAAATTTGACAGTGGCAACTTATTTTTCGCTCGGGCAATGGAAGGCACTCTTGGGCTGGGTGCCCCGACACTGGTAGGGGAGTCAGCGCTGGGGTCTCCGTGGGGCTCGAGTTTGAGGGAGCACACGAAACACGTGATAATGCATAGAATAACATAACAATACATAGAGAATAACATAGAATGCATTAAAATAACATAACAATGCATCGCCCACCGGTGTTGGGTGGCGCGCTAAGCTGGTAGGGATGTTAGGGTCTCAGCGGGTGGGCGCAGGCGAATCGGTGCTAGGTTTAGGAAGAGCACAACAAAACATAAATAATGCATATGAATAAAAATGTCGCGCATTAAAACAACTAATCGCATCTAAAACAACATATCTTGCATCGCACCAACCGGGCGTGGCGCATGCAGCGGCTACTGGTGCTGCATCTGGCATGAATGCAGAGTGGAGTCCTTACGTGACATGCATTAAAATTGAAACTCATATGCATGTTTATGTTCAAGTGAATGCATTTTGTGTTCATTTGAATGCATTATTCGATGACTATATGCATGGTTTATTTTAAATCACATAACAAATCAAATTACTAAACACCCTACTACCACAAATTAAAATGTAAAAACTTTAAAATCAGGCGAATCTCACACACGATTAATAGGATGGATGGATGAGATTGAGTACTACATACTATACGGGACTCGTACTATTTGATCCTCTCTCTCTTATATATATATTTATATATATATACATATATATTATTATGTGGTCAGAGTTGTCGAGCTACTTTGACCAAGATTTTGAGTGACGAACGCTTAATTTTGTGAAATTAAAGCGGCATAGGATCGATCCATGTTTCGAGTAGATGATCGTGGTGTATTCACGTTCTCAAACCGATTTCCTGTGAGTGAGAAATAGTGGATCAAAGTTGGTCACTTAAACATGAAGTTATGTGCTGGGATAAACATGGATTAATTAATCATTATCCACATTGATTAATGTACCTTCATTAGTGTCATATAAGTGGTTCATCTGACACTTAGTATAATTATATGCCAAGTTATGCAGAGCCCACGCGCGTCGCCGCCATCGCCATCGCGCCCCGCCCAGCTCGGCTCCATGGTCCGTGGTCCTGGACTCTGGATCTTAGTCCGTGGCTGTTCTGCTTGCTGGGCACAGTTCGTGACCCAATGCCCGTATCTTTTGGATCAATATTTGATCGAGCCAAAGATAAGTGTCCGGTGCAACTCGTGTGACCCAACGTTGTCGATGACTGCAAGAGACGCGATGGGATCGTCTCAAGAACACCAGGTGCACGTCGTCCAGATTTATCGTAAGTGTCGGTGCTGATTTGTTATCGAAGAGCGTTTGGTTGAGCTGTATACAATGTTTCTATTACCACTATTACAATCTCATCTCGAATTGATTACTTGATTGCATATATCTATGTCCCTTATCTCATATATAAGTTAGACTACAGGTGTAGAAGATCACGAAGTCGTATGATTGGTCGAAGCTTAATGAGATAAAAAGTATCTGAGATAACTTGGAAGCGAGTTGTCGGATGTGCTGCGGTATAGATAAGGTGACTGACTTGGTTGCTTGTCTATCGCATGCGTCTCGACGAAGGATCACGTGAGATGAGTTCTTCTATCGACCGTGTGAAGAACCTAGATCTCGGTGACTTACGCGATCTAAACCTCAATAAGGTATTAGGTGAATAGAGTCACTGACCATCACTTTGACTTGTTAAGTAGGTTACATGAGTTAACCAGACTCTCTCGCATCTTGGGTGGCGGTGTCTTGTATGTCATGCTAGTTACCTGTCAGTCACGTATCCGCTTAGAGATGAGGCGTCCCTAAGAGCTCAAAGGTTTATTTGTACTAAACCGCAGGCTTGAGTTATCTAAGTACAATAAAAGGTCGATGGTACTACTTAGGAATTAAAGATATTAATTATTTTAGCATGAATGCTATAAATAATTAACTGGACGTCGAATCTTAAATACGGGATTCGTGAAGTCTAAGTGCAAGCCCCACCACCTTCGCAATAAAAAATCGATTTATTCTCTAGTGGCATGAAGAATGTTTATAAATTAATGTTAATGAATCATAAGATAATTAATTTATTTGAGGCTCATCTTTATTCCTTGCATTTGATCTCTGGTCGGCCCATCCAAACAGAGCTTAGTGATTTTCGCCTCTCTCTCTCCAGTCCCATCGACTCGATTTGATCCTCTCTATCCTAAAGGATATTATTATATTTATTAGATATCCATATATCCTATCTAGATAGATTTGGGAGTGCATTATAAATATATAGAGAGAAAATCAGCTAATCCTCATTCCATATTTTCAGATTACCATATACACTTGGTGAGAATTTTCAAAATTGTGGAGAAGAAAGATGGTGATTTTTCAGAGCATTCTCCATAGACGCCCTCACTCGACATCGAGATTAGGCAACCGGATACAGCCGTAAGATCAAAGCACGAGTCTTGATCCGTTTCTACCCGATCGAGCTAAAACACACTCAAATTCACCCACAATCGCATGAGGTAATTGTAGCGTGAAAAGTTAACCCAAGTCGCCTCAAGGAAAACTTAACAGGTTATTGTCTTGTCATACCCGTAGCAATTAAATCCTAAACATTCTAATGCCAACCAGGTTTTGAAACATACGAATTGAATACGAGAATTGAACAGAAACCTAAGAGGGTTTAACCCGAACTAAACTAATAAAGCAATAAATCTAAACGGGTTGTCAATCCCTAGTGAACTATGAAAGCGATAAATCAAAGCAATAAGCAAAAGGTATAATCCTATTCTTTGGGTTTCAAGCCCTAATCAATCTAATTAAAAAACCATAATCATCAATCATCTAACAATAACTAATTAATCGAAAGGTAGAAATCATTACAATGTAAATCAACAACATGAAAATCCAATCTCTCACTATGGAATCGAATCCAATAAAAATCACCAAACAATAAACTATGAAATTGATTCCACAAGAACCGATAAATCCAAAACATAAATTAATAATTAAACTATTCAATCGACGAAACAAAAAGTAGGAATTAAATCCAGATTTACTCTCATGTGTCGCCGTTGAAAAGCTCCCCCAAGAAACAGTGAAGAAGAGTGTTCGCCGCGGAGATAAAATCCAAGAACCGAGAACCCCCCAAAATCACCATAACGCGATGGTGATATAATAAGTGAACGATCACCGGTTCAAAGAAGGGTTCGTAATTAATCAGACACGCGGAACGCAAGCAGCTTGAGCCGAGGAAAAGTAGAACGCTGCTGACGCCGCCGGTTACCGGAGACGCTGATGCGGAGACAAAGGTGCCGGAACCCGCTGGGTCTGGACGAGGCGCTGTCCGAGAACTGCGAAGCCGCATTAACGCGCGGGCGAGGTCGAGCGCTGGCACCGGGGAAAATAGATAAAATATTTAACAATAATTAATAAAGTAATAATTAAAATTGATTTTCATAATTTTTAATTAATTAATTAATAATTGAAATAATAATTAAAAATAAAAATGGTTTTTCTGTTTTTCTGTTCGACAGATTAGGTTGTCGGTTAACCAATAACCAAATTTTTCAACTCGGGCCGAAAGCCAACAAATAACAAAATTTGTCGGTTTTCGGTTAACCGAATTTGTCGGTTCGGTTGGATTCAGGTTCTAACCGAAAATCGAAAACCGTTAGACATCCCTACACGAGATGCCTTGGGCGAGAAGAAGCGATTCGTACTCAGCGAGATTCACATGGGATCTTGTGGAAACCACATCGGTCATGAGCTCTCTCAAAGAAGACGAGGTCGAGGATATTATTGGCCCACCTCATTCAAGACTCGGCCGAGCTCGTCGAGAAATGTCCGGCGTGCCCACTTCACGCCACGGTCAGCTACCTCGAGACCGACCTCGGCCTCTGAGTCCTTGGCCTTTATGCGATGGGGAATCGACATCGTTGGTCACTTCCGATCGAGCAAGACCAACTTCGGTGTCTGGTTGTAGCCATAGATTACTTCACAAAATGGGTCAAGCGGAGCCTCTTTCAAACCTCACAAGCAAAGGATTCGAGACATTTGTTTGGAAAAACATAGTTTGCCGCCGGCATACCACATGTCTTGATCTCGGACAGCGGCACCCAGTTCGTCGGCGAAACTTCAAAGAATGGTGTGAAGAGCTCCAGATCAAACAACAGTTCACCTCGGTTGCACACCCACAGACGAACGGTCAGACCGAAGTGACAAACCGTATGTTTGTACAATGATTGAAAAAGAGGCTAGATCGAGCTAAAGGGGACTGGGCTGAAAATCTCCCTCAGGTCCTCTGGTCATACAGAACGACACCTCGGACTTCGTACGGTGAAACATCCTTCAGCTTAGTCTACGGCACCGAGGCCGTTATACCAGCTGAGATCAGAGCACCGAGCCCACGTACTCTTCACTTCGCCCAGCACGATAACGAGGATAACCTACGGGTCAACCTTGACGCTCTAGAGGAAAAACGTGAGCTCGCTTTCATCAATGAGGCCAAGTACAAATGCCAGGTTGCAAAGTACTACAACAAGAGGGTGAAAGCCTCCACACTCCAAGTGGATGACCTCGTCCTACGGAACAATGAAGCCAGTAAAGCCGAGCGCCTTAACAAATTGGACCCAACATGGGAAGGCCCATACCGCGTCCACGAGGACCTCGGCAAAAGGGCCTATAAGCTTGCTCACCTATCCGGCGCACTTATACCCCGAACCTGGCATATAACTCACCTGAGGAGGTATTTTACATAGCTTTTATTTCAGATCGTCATCATGTTAGCCCTCTTTTTACTTTTCCGAAGTACGATGTCATTTACTTATCAATAAAACGTCTGTTTTTCTAAATGAGTGGATTACTTCGTCTCATCTTATATTTATGTGAACATCCGTTCTCAATTCGGATAAAACATGATTAACCTTCAAAAGGGGACGCCCTTACGAAGATGAGAACTAAGCACGCGCCAGGGGACCACCCCAACACATACAGACTACTCATTAATTTGAACGTCTACGTGCAAAGCATACAGACTACTCATTAATTTGAACGTCTACGTGCAAAGCATACAGATTACTCATTAATTTGAACATCTACATGCAAATGACGTCCAGATCGGACCTCGTACAAATTATACCCCTTTATTTGGGAAGATATACACTTCGGTAAACAGTCTAAATACATTTACGACTAAAAACCAAGTCCTAAGCTATATTTGTACCTCTCTAGGGGGAAAATATACACTTCGGTACAAAGTCTAAATACATTTATGACTACAAATCAAGTCCTAAGCTATATACAAATCATTCGGGCTTCCGAGCTCCACTTCGCCAAGAATCACTGAAGCTACACCAGTTCAAGATAAAATCTCTGGGTCGGCGATGAATACTCGGGATGAACTCAGTGCCTTCAACCCAGTCAATGAGGTCGGCGTCATCGCGACCTACTCGAGGGCAACTCTTTGATCGGCGCGAGGCACCCAGACACAAGTGGGCGATCCCGGGGCGAGGCGAACTCCTGCCTCTTGATCTTGCCATCCGACCAGGGCAACGACCTCGACTTCGGCCTGACGTCCGTCCTCGCCGACCTAAGGCCCTCGCATGTCCAGCTCCTGATGATGGGGTCCGACCACGAGACGACATCTCCGACATATCTGCTCCCATCAGCCGAAGCACCTCGGTGTGGTCCATATAACCGCCACCCACCCTGATTTCTTCAACTCTCACGTCGATAGGGTCGGCTGGAGTCTGGCTGCGGGGCTCGGGCATACTGTGACAGCCCGCCAATCCTTAAGTACGGATTAACGGGACTGTTACTAATAATCAGGGATTAAGAACATAATGACCAACAAACTCTCAAGGCTTCAAACTGTTATAGATAAACACACACAACGTTTACATACAAACAAGACCAACAGATCTTTAACAAAAGGATTCAACCGATCTGAAGGTAACATAAGTAATATTCAAAATACGACTAAGTGTTTCAAACAGCGGAAAGCATGTGAATGCATATATGACGATACACATTCAAGGTTAAACTCTATCAGTGACAAAAACTCCGACTGCTCAACACTGCCATCCATCATCAGCTTAACCCGCACATTTAGAAACAAACAGCAGGGCTAAGTACAAGATTGCACTTAGTGGACTCATGCCAAAATCATTTCATTGAATTACACTGCCCCATAGTAAAACACGAGGTTTTAAGTTGAAATAACTCGTGATTACCAAATCACTTTATCATTTCTCAAAAGATTCGCCGGCGGATTTTCTCGTATGATCCATATCATTTACATAGCGCTCATAAGCGATCTCACGCGGTAAAGTAGGCCTCCTACCGAGCGTCGTGACCGTAGAAGATGTTGCTAACGGCTCGCGATCACATAGTCGGGATTACGCATCGACTGGGATCATGACGACCGAAGATGTTACTAACGACTCACAATCATTTAGGTGTACCACGTTAACCCTGGCTGAATTCTCGCGTCGACTATGATCCGATATCGATTTTCATATAAAGTTGGGAGCTACCCAACAACATTATTCAATTTCATAGTTGGCTCGCCCAACAACATGATAGGATACATACGTAAAACATAAATACTTTGGGCATGTAATTGAATAACATTTCATAATCATTTCATAACTGAAAGCTTGTAAATAAATACTTTTCGAAGAAAGCATCGTAAATAAAAAGGTTTTCGAGTAAAGCCCACCTTGTATATGCGTAAGTCTCTTACGATTCCTTTCTATGTCCTCTGCTTACAATCACGTCCCACCTTAACGTAAGAACTATTTTAGTACATTGGTCACGTTTGATGGAGACGAACATTGTCTATGACGTTCTATGTATCAAATAAGGCTAACGCCGGACTTATTTTGACGTTTCCTAATCGATTGATGTCGATTATGGAATTCCTTGACTTATAAGAGATATTCTATCTCTTTACAATATAATGTACGTTTTAATGTACTTACGTAACGTAAGCTACATTGTTACTAAGCGTCTTCGTCACATAGATCACGTATTATCGGTTGCGTGCTTTTGACCATGGTCGACATTTTGGTCGACAATTTTGACTGGTCGACCTTTAGTCGACAATTTTGACTTTGGTCGACAAAGTCGACATTTTGACTTCTTAGCTTACATGTGTAATTTTATCATTTTATGTGCAATTCTTGTTCCAAAAATTCCCATAAAATCATAATATGTCTAAAACATCATTTTAGATCATATTATGCAATTATACTTGATAAAATAAATTTATAACATTAATACACCTAACCTATAGTTTTCGGTTTTCTTGTTTCACTAAGCAAACAATTTTTAAAAATTCCAATAAATTCACATAACACTTAATTATCCTTAACTATGCTTACTATAACTTAATTGTTATTAATTGTGACCTATTGAATAAAATTTACCTAAGTCACTTTCTAAATTTTCGACTTAGGTCAAATAAATCTTTATAAATTTCAATAAATTCCTACAACCATATAGTATGAATCTACATCATCAATATGTTATGATAACACTTAAACATGAATTATATCACAACATTTTATTTTTTTATCAAACTTTCAGTAATCATAAAATTATAGGCTATAGTTTTCCAAAAATTCTACATAAATTCATATAAGCATAATTAATATTCTAGATCATGATTTCATGCTCAAATCCACAATTAAAATCATAATCACTAACATATGGCACCCCTAAGTTTTCGGTCCACATGAAAGTTTTAATAACATGTATAACTTTGTAATATAATCATAGTACATGCTTAATAATATCATATAAACATGATTCCTACACACTTTAGCATAAGATCTAAAAATTTCGAAAATCACATATATAAACTAAGGTCATAACATGAATTCTAACGGACGAAAATCGAAAATTCTAACATGTATACGAAGCTCGTAAAATTTCTAACCTTTTAATCGGTACAGATTTTGATCGGCAAGATTTATTTGCTAAGGATTTGGGATCAAACTTTGGATGAACTCTCTCTTTTTCTCCCTACTATTTTTTGGTTCTAAGGGTTGTAAAATGAGAAATTGTAGTGCTTAGGTTATATTTATAAGCATATGCAAGTTGTACTATAATTATTACATGAAAATATCTTGTACACCTTGCCTAATTTTTCAAACATTCCGACACCTCCTCTTTGAGTGAGACAAAGATTTATCTTTATCATGTACAACTCATTATCAAGTCATCTTATCCCTAATTAGATACATTGTATCTTAATTAATTAAATCCATGTCTTATACATGTGTGTGTGCGTCAACTATATACTATAGATTAGGATTGATTTTTTTATTATTTTTTTCTTATACTATATACTTTATTATGTCACATTATATCTAAATTAATAATTTGTATCATAATTATCAAGGAATAAAAGAATTATCACAATATATATCCTTTATGTAATTCACGCCATTTTACACCTTATATTAGGATTTTTATATTTTTATTATATCATATACTATATTATTATCATATTATTATTATAGTCTAAAGTAGCTTTTGAAAAGTCAAAAATTTCAACTCCACAAGTGTCCTTATTATATAGTATGAATTTAATTATTTTTCAACCATTTTTCAACAATTTCGGCTCCCACAATTAATGAGCCATGGATTACTTGTTCCACTTGATAATGATCTCTACTTTACACCTAATATATGATAAGATCCTAATCATAGCCTCCCATTAATTATAGGATGATATTTGTACATAAAATCATGTCCACAAACCCTAAATTTCCGTCCCCTATGCACTAGTGTGATCCCACACTTGTGCAAGTTATAATACACCTCATTAAGTCCTTAATGACATCATAATAATATAATAATTATCAAACATTATTAATTTGATAAGAAAAAATTAATTTACACTTAGAAAACCCTAATTTTCGAAAACTATAGGTTTAATTCCAAGCATTTGATTTTCTTGTATAAAATAGCTACTACATTGTTATGTGACATATTATATGTCTTAGATAATAAATTTAATCATAGAAAAGTGTTTAAAATAATTTAAATCTTAAAAACCCTAATTTTCGATTTTTAGGGTTTCGAAAATTTCATAATATGGTACATTGTATTCCTAACTTTTCTAACATTATTTTGATGATAAATAATGCTCTTATAAAATAATCATAGGAATTTGAATTTTATAATTCCAAGATCATTTGCTAAAGTTATCGCATTATCTCTAAACGTTCAAAATAAAATTTGTTACAACTTTACTTATTCCTACAGTAATAGGAAATTTTGAAATTAAGCTTAACAGCTTATTAATACTGTAAGACTTAATTGTCGAATTTAGCCGACGTCAGAATATTACGTTCAAAGGAATATCGAAATCCATATTCCTTAATTCGCTAAGCATCAGTGAATATCACATAGAAACTATCCAATTATGTGTGGTCAAAGTCAAGCATTGACTAATTAAGATTTTAATCATCGTACTAAAAACCCTAATTACGGTTTATATTATAAGTAATTAGCGTTAAAATGCGGGATATTACACATACGCCGCTTGCGGACGACCTCGTAAAGCTGGAGGCATTTGACCAAGGAATCGAGACAGTCTTTATAATTCTTGTTGTCAGGCCCCTTCTCGTCCCTCAACACCATGCCTCGGCAGCGGTGAGCTCGGTCATCGGCCTCGGATATGGAAATACCACCAGATCGGTGGATCACCGCTTCATATTCGGCATGCTCTTCCGAGATCCGAGCCAACTTCTCTTGCGTCAGCTCGAGCTGTTCTTCACATTGCATCAGGCGCCCTTGAATGACGTCGGCAGAGACATCCGTCTGCTGGACTCCCAGATGAATGATTCTTAGCTTCAAAGCTTCGTTCTCTGCCAGAAGATGGGACACCTCACGATTAGCCGCTTGAAGCTGCTTTTTCAGTACGGTTGGCGATGCCACACTACCGACCCCAGCAACTTGGCTGTCAATACGGTGCAAGGTCTAGGTCAGCTCGGCAGATCGGCTCCTCCAGAACACCACCTCCTCATCCTTCTCAGCTAAAGCACTTCGGACCTCTTTCAGCTTGGTCAAGAGATCGTAATCTAGTCCGATATATTGAGAAGAGGAGTGCTAAGAACAAGAGAAACACATTCATTTCAAAAAGGTGTATTTATTATTCACAAAGTGGGAGTTTGTACAAAGCTCGGGATCCTAATGACTGTTTGGTATGAATTTGTGCTGATTCTTGTTATTGTTTTACATGTCATTTTCTTTGGTTTATCTATTTATGCCGTTGGTTCGATTAATATTTATCGATTCGGACTTACTCGTTTGTTTCGATGTTTTGTAGGAAAGCAGCAGAAAATAGGATGGTGGATCTGCAAGGATCAGATATAATTGAAGCGCCTCGGCGAGGAGTTCATAGGCGGCGAATCGAAATCGGAGTTCAAGCGAGGAGAGAGCAGGCAACGTCAAGTCACGCACGGCGCCCGAGCGCCCGCCCCCAAAGACCCCAGTTCCCGCGTCTCGCGCACGACGACTCGGCCACCGGCGGCGGGATCGATCCAGTGCGCGTTCCCAATTTTGAGCGCACGCTCGTTGTGAACCGGCGTTCGCCGGCGCTAGAACCAGCGCCTCTCGGCGCCAGCTCGTCCAGCGTCGTCGCCTCCTCGCCTCGCGCTCGATTCCTCGCGTCGCCCGGACCGCTGCGACTTCGCGCATATTCGCCCGCTTCTAACTCCCGGCGACGCGACCTCCGTCCGTGGCTGACTCCAGCGCCTTGCCCGCCCACGCTGCCCATTCGCCCAGCCGATTCCGTCAGTCTTGGGCATCGCCAGCGCCTGCCGCTCTCTGTGACTCCGCGGCGGTCCGTGCTGTTGTAATATCCCATAATTTTAATACTGAATTACGATAATAAATTCCGTGATTAGTATTAATAATTCAGTAATTAAAATCTTAATTAGTCAACTCTTGACTTTGACCAAGCATAATTGGATAATTTCTGTGTGAGATTCACTGATGCTTAGTGAATAAAGGAATATAACTTCCAATATTCCTTTGAACGTAATTTTCTAACGTCGAATAAATTCGACAGTTACGTTTTACAGTATTATTAAGCAATTAAGCTTAATTTCAAAATTTCTATTATTATAGGAGTAAATAAAGTTGTAACAAACTTTATTTTGAACGTTTTAGAGATAATTCGCCTATAAGAATTTTGAGACATTTCAAACGTCGTTTTTTAGAGATGAGTCAATAACTCAGTCAAACAAACACGGAATTATAAAATTAAAATTCCTATAATTATTTTATTATAAAAGGGCATTATTTATCATTAAATAATGCTAGAAAATTTAAAGGATAGAATGTACCCTATTTTAGAAGTTTTCTAAATTATATAATTCAAATTAGGGTTTCTGAGATCTAAATTATTTTAAATACTTTTCTATGATTAAAATTTTATCTAAGACATATAATATGTCACATAAGTATGTAATAGCTATTTTATACAAGGAAACAAAATAATTGGGAATACCTTAATGAAAATCGAAAATTAGGGTTTTCTAATTACAATTAAATTTTTATGCTTATTCAATTAGTGATATATGATAATTATTATATTATTATGATGTCAATAAGGACAAAATGAGGTGTATTACAACTTGCACAAGTGGGGGTGCACTTGTGCCCCAAAGTGGCGAAATTTTTAGATTTTTTAAGTATGATTTCATGTGATAATATCATCCTATAATTAAGGATAAGCTATGAGTTGGATCTTATCCTATATTAGGTGTAAAATGGACATAGTTATCAAGTGGAACAAGTAATCCAAGGTTCATTAAATAGAGGGGCCGAAAACTTGGAGAATAAGGTTGGAAATTTATTTATTTTCATACTATATAATAGGGACACTTGTATAGTTGAAAACTTTGACTTTTCAAAAGCTACCTTATTATATGATAATAATATAATATATGGTAGGAAAATAAAATAAAATCCTATCCTAATACACTAAGTTGGCGAGAATTTCACTATGGGTGTACAAATTTGATGAATCCTTTTAATTCATGATAATTATGATACAAATTATTAAATAAAATATAATATGATATAATAAAGCATATAATATAAGAAAAAAATAAAATCTATCCTAGGCTATGGAGAAAGGACCGATCCACATATATATATAATAAGGTGTTGATTTTAATTAAACTATGATACAATGAATCTAATTAAAAGGATAAGGTAGCAAGTGAATGAGTTGTACATGATAAGGATTTAGATAAGATATGATAAGGTTTTTGATAAGATATGATAAGGTTTTTGATAAGATATGATAAGGATAAGGATATGATTTGGTGCAAGTGTATCTTAGATATTTTCATATAATAATAATAAAATAAGTAGCCTAAGTCTATAAATACCCAATGAAGGCATTCATTTATTCATCACCCACCAATATTTCAAAAATATAAGGAGAGAAAGAGAGAGTGTTCACCTTGTGCAAGAGACCAAACTTAGATCATATAGACGACACCGATCAAATCCATACCGATTAAAAGGTTAGATTTCTTACGAGCTTCATATATACGTTAGAATTCATGTTATAAATCTTAGTATGTCCATGTGATTTTCGAAAATTACATAACCTATGCTAATATGTTTAGATATTATGTTTATATGATGTTATTAAGCATGTAGTATGATTATATCATAAAATTAAGCATGCTATTAAATTTAAAATCTGGACCGAAAACTTAGGAGGATGATATGTTGATGATTTTGATTTTTAATTGTTAATTTAAGCATGAAATCATAATCTAGGGTATTAATTATGCTTATATGAATTTATGTAGAATTTTTGGAAAACTTTAGTACCTATGTTCATGATTTTCGAAAATTATAAGATATGATAGTAGGTTGTGATATAAACCATATTTAAGTGATATCATATCATATTGATGATGTAGATTATGATATCATATTGATGATGTAGATTCATAATATATGGTTGTGTGAATTTATTGAAATTTATAAAAATTAATTGGACCTAAGTCAAAGTTTCGAAATATGACTTAGGTAAATTAAATTCAATAGTCCTTAATAAATAACAATTATGTTATAGTAAGCATAGTTAAGGATGATTAAGTGTTATATGAATTTATTAGAATTTTTAAAAATCGTTTACTTAGTGAAATATGAAAACCGAAAACCATATAGTATAATTCTAAGGTATATGAATTTATTTGACCAAAGTAATTACATAATATGATCTAAAATGATGTTTTAGACATAGTATGATTTTATGGGAATTTTTAGAACAAAATTGCACATAAAATGATAAAATTTCATAAATAATTGAAAAAGTCAAAATGTTGACTTTTGTTGACCAAAGTCAAAATTCTTGACTTTTCATTGACTTGTCAAAATAGTTGACCAAAACGTTGACCAAGGTCAACGGGCACCTGGTCGATAATCGTGATCTATGCGGCGTAGTGCGTTTAGTAACAATGTAACTTACGTTACGTAAGTACATTAAAGCGTCATTACATACTAAAAGATAGAATAACTCTTATAAATTGAGAAAATTTATAATCGACATCTATTAGTGGGAAGCGTTAAAATAGGACCGGCGTTAGCCTTATTTGATCGTGAGAACGTTATAGACTATGTTCGCCTCTGTCGAGCGTGACCGGCGTACTAAAATCATTCTTACGTTAAGGTGATACTTGGGCGAGGCGATGCGTAGGAAAAGGAGACCGAGTATAACGACCTTCAGATCAAGATGGGCTTTACTTGAAAACCCTTTTATTTACGATGCTTTCTTGAAAGTATTTATTTACCTAGTTTTCAGTTGAAAATGATTATGACTGTTATTCAATTACATCAGAAAGTATTTATGTTTTAACGTATGTATCTATCATGTGGTTGGGCGAGCCAACCGTGAAAGTGAATCAGCTTGTTGGGTAGCTCCCAACTTTATCGAAAAATAGATATCGGATCTGAGTCGATCGAATTCTTGGCTAGGGTTAGCGTGTACACCACAGGTGTTGTGAGCCGTTAGCAACATCTTGACGGTCGTAGATCCTAGTCGGATGCGAAATCACGACTATGTGGTTGTGAGACTTTAGCAACATCTTCGGCCGATCACGGCGTCGGTTGAAGGAGGCCTACTTGCACGGCGTGAGATCGCTTATGAACAGTTATGTAAATGATACGGATCATCACGAATCGAAAATGCCTACGCAGCGAATCTTTTGAGAAATGATAAAGTATTTTGGTATTCACGAGTTATTTCAACTAAAACTCTCGTGTTATACTAATGGGCGGTGTAATTGATAAAATTATTTTGGCATGAGTCCACTAAGTGCAATCTTGTACTTAGCCCCGCATGTTGTTTTAAATGTGCGAGTTGAGGCTGTGATGGGATGGACAAGTGTTGAGCGATCGAGTTTTATCATGATAGTTTACCGAATGTATATCGTCATATATGCATTCACATGCTTTCATTGTTCAAACACTTTAGTATATTGGATATTACTTATGTTACCTTGGATCACCGAACCCTTTTGTTGATGATCCGTTGGTCTAGTCTCATCGAAACCGTTGTGTGTTTATCTATAACAGTTTGAAGTCTTGAAAGATTGTTGGTCGTTATGTTCTTAATCCACATTTAATAATGTGATCCCGCTTAATCCGTACTTTAGATTGGCGGGCCGTTCGATTAGTATCATAACAGGTTGTCCTTTGAACCCTAAAACCTTCTTTCAAAGTTAAGTCTAGATTGAGTCACTAGACTTCTAGAGATCGGTGACCGTGCTCAACACTCCATCACATCAAGCTCAATAGGAAAGAGGTAAATTATTTTCTCGGTTTAAGATTGAAAGTTGAAAGTTGAAACAGTTGAACTTGAAAGTTTTGAAAATGAGATTGAACTCATATTTTTTTGAAAGCAGTGGAAGTTATGAAAGTTTTGGAACGTATTCCAAAAAGAATTTTTCAGTATTATGAGAAAAGTTGACAATTTTATATCAAAGTGATATGATAATTAGTTATCGATAATATGAGGCGAGTTTACAAAGAATGAAAGCGATTGACATGATAATGTCAAAAGTGATGCTTGAGTTATTGAAAGCATGAGTACAGAAGTTATGCTAAGAATTTTTGAAATATTTATTCAAAATTTTACAGTTTATTTTGAAAATGAATATGTTATTCCCAAAAGAACATAGATGCTGTAAGAAGCATGCTCACCTCTTGAACATAGAAGTATGAGTTCTAAGAGCTTAATCCCTTTTGCGAGAACAATAACGAAGTATTGATTTACGAACAAACAAAAGTCAGTTGAAAACAAACTCGAGTTTTCAACCAGAAAATGACAAAAGCAAAAGAAAGGATCAAAGAAGCACAAGCTCGCAATCATTTGGAAGGGAGTAATTCGCGGCATACGATCGCGCAGGCAGAAAACTGCACTGCGCAGTATTTTTGTTTTGACTCATTCTCATTCGTTCGAACTCCGTTTCACAAACGGTTTTCGCTCACGTGCTCTTATCACAACGAACTTCATTTCATATGAAGGACAGAAATCCTGAATCCCTCTCCAGAATTCGTGAAGGACAGTTGAAGTTAGACTGAAAATTTTGATAAAGAACCAAAGAACTTAGAAGGTTAAAAGTAGAGATCCCATAAGTGAAATTATGATATAGGATAAACATAGGAACTTTGATGTAAACATTTATCTGCTTATCAGATGTGTTTGCCTTATCTGCTTAACAGATATATCCAGTTTACCTTATCTGCTTATCAGATATGTTTAGATGGACTTACGTTAGTACTGTCTGTATTCAGATGGCAGAAAAAGGAAAGGTCTCGTACGAGGAGCTCGAGTATAGATTCTTTTATTACAGACCAGGCACCGATATAGGGCAATTCCTGGATGAGTTCTTGCACCTTTGGATAAAAGCTCATTACCATGGAATAACAGCTCTGGATGGTGTTCAGCGACTCATTAGCCTATTACCGACAGACTGGCAAGAATATGCAAAAGAGGTAGCAAGGGAATATGTTATCTATAGAGAAAATTCAGAGATTTTGGCATATCTACCAGGGTTTGTCAACCATCTCAAAAGTACATATGACCTATATGGAGCAGCGCCGGTAAGAATCATTCCTCAACAGTACGTATGGCACTATGGAGCCCAAAACGTCAACCCATATCCTACCCCATCAGCTACACCTGGAAATGAGAACAAAGTGACGCAGGATCCCGGTCTCATGGAAGAGACAGGAAGCAGCATTACCCCCGGCCCTTTAAAAGAGTTGAATTACTTGATGTACGAGGCAAGGACATACTTGGACACTGGCAAGTTTCCAAGCGAAGAATATGACTCGGATGAAGGACACTCAACAACGTCAAAACCTAAAGAATAAATAGTAAATCATACTATAGATAGTATGGTTAGTATGTATAAAGAAAACATAGTAGTGAAAAATAGCATGTGCATAGTGTAACTAGAGATGCTCTAGCAGTAACTATAGAAGCATAGCACTTTGTAAAAACTATGAGATCTTTTTGAAGTCTTATGACTTGTACAAAATAGTCCTCAATTGAGGCAGTTTTCATATATATATATGATGACCCTAGATGGACTTTTATGGCAACAAGTTGTGCAAAGAGAATGATGGTTGTTTAAGTTGTTTTTACGATTCAATCATATAAAGATGTTATGTATATTGAACTGCGATAAACGATATTCGAATGCTAACTATGTTTTCATTAATAGAATGCCACCCAGACGTGCACCTTAGCAGGAAGTGAGGGGAAAAGGTAGAGGCAGAGGCAGAGGCAGAATACCCCGGGCTGAAAGTGAAGAGATCCCGGTGCCACCTCCACCTCCACCTGACCGTAGGATTGAGGAGTTATTCTTAAGACAAAACCCGCCCTCCTTCAACGGTAAAGGAAGCCCTGAGGATGCCGAACAATGGGTCAGGGCTATTGAACGAATTTTTGATTTCCTTCATTGCACTACACAAGAACGACTGTCTTGTGTAACCTTCCAACTCACCGGACCGGCGGATTTCTGGTGGGAGGCTCGAAGGAAAACATTAACACAAGAACAAATGGACGAATTTACCTGGGATGACTTTAAGACGGAAATGTATGAAAAATACATTCCTAAAAGCTACAGAAAGAAGAAAGAGGTTGAATTCTTCAACCGAGCGAGAACAAGACGATGATCACCGAAATACGACCGACTGTTTTGCGATATGTCTAGAATCGCCACAGTTTAGTAAGCGACGATGAAAATGTCGAGAAAAATTCGAGCGGTGCTAAGGCCGAAATAAGGATGTCACTAGCAAGTCGTGGTGACTTAACTTATCTGGAGCTCTTGGTGAGCATTGAACATAGAAGCCGCAATGCTGAAGAGAAACCTACACCGACTCGATCACGGAATGTCGGTGATAGGAAAGCGTAAATGGGAAGGTAGTTGAAATAACAACAATTTCAGCAGAGGAGGATTTAACAACAACAACAAGAGGCCATGGCGAATAACATAACCGCATGAGGCGAGGCTGGAAGACCCATATTTACTCCACCTACTCGGGAGATAGTGAGGATTACACCGTGCAGAAATGTAATAAAAGACACGGGGGGTGCATGGCTGGAAATCCGTTTGCTATAAATGTGGCGTGAGGGCCTATATGCAAATGAATGCCACAGGATTCGCCAGATCACTATGGGAGGCCAATCAGCGTGCCACCTTGACCACTAAGAGCGATTCGGTACCAGCCACAAGAAGAATAACAATGACGGCAGCGCAGAGACAGCGGCAATCGCGGTAACAACAAAAAATCAGCAGAGCAAGCACCTCACCGACGCGACCAGCTCGGGCCGAGCCTATGCGCTACATGGGCGCCAAAACGCAGCGAAACCAAGGTAACCTAGCGGTGTGAGATTACTTTGCAATGTACCGATTATACTTCTATTCGATCGGGTGCTTGGCGTTCTTTCATTTCAAAAGCATGCGTTGATATGTTAGAACTTAACCACGAAACAAATCGAAAATGAGAATCTCATCACCATAGGAGGTATTATGACCGTTACTCATGCTTGCTCGAACTTAGAGTTGAACTTAGGCTCGGCTTGGTTCTAGCAAATAACTCGCACGTAATACCTATGGGGATGTAGATATAATTTTAGGAATGGATTGGTTGGCGAAAACCATTCCACGATCTTATGCAAGGAGAGAAGAATTTCGATGCAACCAGGAAAGGAAGCTACGAACTTTATGGAATCGGTATGGAAAGAAAGTCCCGATAATATCCGCGCTCAAGCAAGGAGAATGATGAATAAAAAGAATGTCAAGCATTCCTTGTTTATCTAAATGGAGAAGAAAATGCGGAAACGAGGATCGAAGACGTGGAAATTGTTCAAGAATTTCCAGACGTCTTTCCTGACACGTGACCAGGACTACCCTAGACAGGCAGCTAGAGTTCACAATTGATCTGGGCCGGATCAGCTCCAGTATCAAAAGCGCCGTACAGAATGGCACCAAAGGAACTCGAAGAGCTAAAAATTCAAATCCAAGAGTTATTGGACTTGGGTTTTATTAGACCAAGTGTTTCACCATGGGGAGCACCTGTCCTGTTCGTCAAGAAGAAAGATGGTTCGTTGCGGATGTGCATCGATTATCGGAATTAAACAAGCGACGCTTAAGAACAAATATCCTTGCCAGTTGACAATTTGTTCGATCGGTTGAGAGGTGCAGCGTATTCTCGAAAATCGATCTTAAATCGAGATACCATCAACTAAAGGTACGACCGGAAGATATATCTAAGCGGCATTCGAACAAGGTATGGGCACTACGAGTTTGTGGTTGTCTGCTCGATGCGACTAATCACCCGCCGTGTTTATGGATCTTATGAGCAGTGTTCCACCCATACTTGGATAAGTTTGTCTTAGTCTTCATAGATGACATTCTCGTCTATTCAAAGAATGAAGAAGAACATAGGGAACATTTGAGAACGATGTTACTGACCTACGAGGCGAACAACTTTATGCTAAATTCAGTAAGTGTGAATTTTGGCTTAGGAAGTAATATTCCTGGACACATTAAGCGTGCGGAAGGAATCAAAGTTGATCCGCAAAGGTCGAGGCTGTACAAAGATGGGCATGGAGCCACTCAAAACGAAATTGAAGTTTCTAGGATTGGTGGCTACTATGGGAGATTCATTGAAGGATTCTCCAAGATAGCAAGGCCAATGACACAACTACTCAGAAGGGATTAAATTCACATGGGTGACGAGTGTGAGGCAGTTTCAAGCGTTGAAAGAAGCCGACTAGTGCACCTAAGTATTAATCGTCTGATTCGAACAAAGAATATGTTATCTTTACCGATGCTTCCAAAACGGACTTGGTTGTGTCTTGATGCAAGAAGGAAGGTAATAGCTTACAGCATCACGACAACTTAGACCACATGAGTTGAACTACCGACTCATGATTTGGGCTGGCGGTATGGTTCACGCCTTAAAGATTTGGAGACATCGTCTCTACGGGGTGAGATGTGAAATCTTTACTGACCACAAAAGCTTAAAATACTTTTTCGAGCAAAAAGATCTGAACATGAGACAAAGGAGATGGCTCGAATTAGTAAAAGACTATGACTGTGGCATAAACTATCATCCCGGGAAAGCTAATGTGGTAGCTGATGCCTTGAGTCGTAAAGGTCAATCAAAACTTGGATGCCTCTTGACAAAGGAAGGAAAACTCATTAAAGAGTTTGAGAAATTGTCAATAGAGATAGTCGAACCACCAAAGACGATCATGGATGATATTGCTACACTTACTATGATGTCTGATTTAAGGAATAGAATCATAGAAGAACAAAGAAAGGATGAGGAACTATAAAATATAAGGGTTAAAGTGAGAATGGGAGAACAGAAAGATTTCAAAGAAGCATCTGATAACGCTATATTGTTTGAGGAGAGGCTATGCATTCCAAACAATGACAAACTTAGAAATGAAATCATGAGTGAGGCTCATGATACTCCTTATACCGCCCACCCAGGCAGTACCAAAATGTACCAAGACTTACGAGGGAAGTTCTGGTGGGAAGGAATGAAAAGAGATATAGCCTCTTTAGGTGAGCGATGTCTTACTTGTCAACAAGTAAAGGCATTACATCAAAGGCCGTATAGGAGGCTGAACCTTTGGAAATACACGAATGGAAATGGGACGACATAGTATGGATTTTGTAACAGTTTACCCAAGTCACAAAAGGAAACAACTGCTATATGGGTAGTAGTGGATCGCCTTACAAAATGTGCTCACTTCCTACCAATTGAATCACCTATGGATCCAACAAGTTAGCCCGACTATATGTGAAGGAAATTATGCGTGCGTATGGAATACGAAATCTATCACTTACGATAGAGATTAGAAATTTACTTGATTCTAGGTTAGCTTACAAAAGGAATTGGGGACAAAGCTAAATTTTAGCACGACTTTTCATCCCACAGACGGATGGCGATCGAGCGAGCGATCCAAGCAGCTAGAGGATATGTTGAGAGCGGTAGTATTGGATCGGGCGCAACTTGGGAACAAGTTTTACCACTTATTGAGTTCGCCACAATAATAGTTATCGGCGACAATCAATATGGCCCCATATGAAGCATTGTATGGAAGAAAATATCGATCACCACTTTCTTTGGGATGAGGTTGGTGAAAGGAAAATTTTAGGGCACGATCTGATGGAAGAAATGATTGAAATTGTTGGCGGATAAGACAAAGAATAAAGGAAGCTCGGGATGGCGAAATCATATGCGACACCGTGATCCGAGCTAAAATTTGAATGTGGAGACAAAGTTTTCCTTAAAGCCTCTCAGTCAAAAGCATTGTAAGATTTGGGGTAAAGGAAAGGCGAAACCACGATTTATAGGACCTTACGAGATCCTTGAGAAAATAGGCCACATGGCATAGATTAGCATTACCACCAAGTTTGGGTAATGTCCGTAATGTGTTTCACGTTCGCAATTAAGAAAGTGCGTATATGACCCAAAGCACGTAATCCATCATGACGATGTGATTTTGAACCACGACATGAGTTCGTGGAGGAACACGTGGCTATTTTAGACCATAAGGTTCAGCGGTTGAAAATAAATCAATCTCGTTAGTAAAAAGACCTATGGAGCACCACACGACGAAGAAGCCGGCGTGAGAACTCGGGGCCAATGAAGAAGCGATACCCGAACTCTTTTGAGGTATGCAAATTCGGGACGAAATTTATTTTAAGGGGTAGAATGTAATATCCGTAATTTTAATCTTGAATTACGATAATAAATTCGTGATTAGTATTATTAATTCAATAATTAAAATCTTAATTAGTCGACTCTTGACTTTGACCAAGCATAATTGGATAATTTACGTGAGATTCATCGATGCTTAGTGAATAAAGGAATATAACTTCCAATATTCATTTGAGCGTAATTTTCTAACGTCGAATAAATTCGGCTGATTCGTTCTGATATTATTAAGCAATTAAGCTTAATTTAAAAATTTCTATTATTATAGGAGTAAATAAATTTGTAACAAACTTTATTTTGAACGTTTTAGAGATAATTCGCCTATAAGAATTTTGAGACATTTCAAACGTCGGTTTTTAGAGATGAGTCAATAACTCAGTCAAACAAACACGGAATTATAAAATTCAAATTCCTATAATTATTTTATTATAAAAGGGCATTATTTATCATTAAATAATGCTAGAAAAATTAAAGGATAGAATGTACCCTATTTTGGAAGTTTTCGAAATTATATAATTCGAAATTAGGGTTTGTGAGATCTAAATTATTTTAAATACTTTTCTATGATTAAAATTTTATCTAAGACATATAATATGTCACATAAGTATGTAATAGCTATTTTATACAAGGAAACAAAATAATTGGGAATACCTTAATGAAAATCGAAAATTAGGGTTTTCTAATTACAATTAAATTTTATTCTTATTCAATTAGTGATATATGATAATTATTATATTATTATGATATTATTAAGGACAAAATAGGTGTATTACAACTTGCACAAGTGGGGTGCACTTGTACCCCAAAGTGGCGAAATTTTTAGATTTTTAAGTATGATTTCATGTGATAATATCATCCTATAATTAAGGATAAGCTATGAGTTGGATCTTATCCTATATTAGGTGTAAAATGGACATAGTTATCAAGTGGAACAAGTAATCGAGTTCATTGAATAGGGGCAAAACTTGGAGAATAAGGTTGGAAATTTATTTATTTTCATACTATATAATAGGGACACTTGTATAGTTTAAAATTTTGACTTTTAGCTACCTTATTATATGATAATAATATAATATATGATAGGAAAATAAAATAAAATCTATCCTAATACACTAAGTTGGCGAGAATTTCACTATGGGTGTACAAATTTGATGAATCCTTTTAATTCATGATAATTATGATACAAATTATTAATTAAAATATAATATGATATAATAAAGCATATAATATAAGAAAAAATAAAATCTATCCTAGGCTATGGAGAAAGGACCGATCCACGTATATATATAATAAGGTGTTGATTTTAATTAAACTATGATCTGATGAATCTAATTAAAAGGATAAGGTAGCAAGTGAATGAGTTGTACATGATAAGGATTTAGTTAAGATATGATAAGGTTTTGATAAGATATGATAAGGATAAGGATAAGATTTGGTGCAAGTGTATCTTAGATATTTTCATATAATAATAATAAAATAAGTAGCTGAAGTCATAAATACCCAATGAAGGCATTCATTTATTCATCACCACCAAAATTTTAAAAATATAAGGAGAGAAAGAGAGTGTTCACCTTGCGAGACGAACTTAGATCATATAGGCGACACCGATCAAATCCATATCGATTAAAGGTTAGATTTCTTCGAGCTTCATATATACGTTAGAATTCATGTTATAAAGCTTAGTATGTCCATGTGATTTTTGAAAATTACATAACCTATGCTAATATGTTTAGATATTATGTTTATATGATGTTATTAAGCATGTAGTATGATTATATCATAAAATTAAGCATCTTTATTAAATTTAAAATTTGGACCGAAAACTTAGGAGGATGATATGTTGATGATTTTGATTTTTAATTGTTAATTTAAGCATGAAATCATAATCTAGGGTATTAATTATGCTTATATGAATTTATGTAGAATTTTTGGAAAACTTTAGTACCTATGTTCATGATTTTCGAAAATTATAAGATATGATAGTAGGTTGTGATATAAACCATATTTAAGTGATATCATATCATATTGATGATGTAGATTCATAATGTATGGTTGTGTGAATTTATTGAAATTTATAAAATTAATTGGACTAAGTCGAAGTTTGAAATATGACTTAGGTAAATTAAATTCAATAGTCCATAATAAATAACAATTATGTTATAGTAAGCATAGTTAAAGATGATTAAGTGTTATATGAATTTATTAGAATTTTTAAAAATCGTTTACTTAGTGAAATATGAAAACGAAAACCATATAGTATAATTCTAAGGTATATGAATTTATTTGACCAAAGTAATTACATAATATGATCTAAAGGATGTTTTAGACATAGTATGATTTTATAGAATTTTAGAACAAAATTGCACATAAAATGATAAAATTTCATAAATAATTGAAAAAGTCGAAATGTTGACTTTTGTTGACCAAAGTCGAAATTCTTGACTTTTCATTGACTTGGTCGAAATAGTTGACCAAAAGCGTTGACCAGGTCGGCGGGCACACTGGATCGATGTCGTGATCTATGCGACGTGGTGCGTTTAGTAACAATGTAACTTCGTTACGTAAGTACATTAAAGCGTCATTCATACTAAAAGATAGAATAACTCTTATAAATTGAGAAAATTTATAATCGACATCAATTGCGTGGAAAGCGTTAAAATAGGACGGCGTTAGCACTTATTTGATCACGTGAGGCGTTATAGACTATGTTAGTCTCTATCGAGCGTGACCGACGCGTACTAAAATCATTCTTACGTTAAGGTGATACTTGGGCAGGCGATAGCGTGGGAAAGGAGACCGTAGTATAGCGACCTTCATTATCTGAGATGGGCTTTACTCGAAAACCCTTTTATTTACGATGCTTTCTTGAAAAGTATTTATTTACCTAGTTTTCGGTTGAAAATGATTATGAGCCGTTATTCAATTACATGCCCAAAGTATTTATGTTTTAGCGTATGTATCTATCATGTGGTTGGGCGAGCCAACCGTGAAAGTGAATCGGTTGTTGGGTAGCTCCCAACTTTATCGAAAAATCGATATCGGATCTAGTCGGATCACGTAATTATTGCTGGGGTTAGCGTGTACACCAAGTGTGATTGTGAGCCGTTAGCAACATCTTGACGATCGTAGATCTGTCGGATCCCGAATCCACGACTATGTGGTTTGTGAGCCGTCGGCAACATCTTGAGCGATCACGGCGTCGGTGAAGAAGGCTACTTCTACAGCGTGAGATCGATTATGAACAAGTTATGTAAATGATACGGATCATACGAATCGAGAAAATACTGCGGTGAATCTTTTGAGAAATGATAAAGTATTTTGGTATTCACGAGTTATTTCAACTAAAACCACTCGTGTTATACTAATGGGCGGTGTAATTGATAAAATTATTTTGGCATGAGTCCACTAAGTGCAATCTTGTACTTAGCCACGCATGTTGTTTTAAATGTGCGGTTGAGCTGTGATAGGATGGACAAGTGTTGAGCGATCGGAGTTTTGTCACCGATAGTTTACGCGAATGTATATCGTCGTATATGCGTTCACATGCTTTCCATTGTTCAAAACACTTTAGTATATTGGATATTACTTATGTTACCTTGGATCAATTTGAACCCTTTTGTTGATGATCTGTTGGTCTAGTTTGTACGAAACCGTTGTGTGTTTATCTATAACAGTTTGAAGTCTTGAAAGATTGTTGGTCATTATGTTCTTAATCCCTGTTTAATAGTAACAGTCCCGTCTAATCCGTACTTTATATTGGCGGACCGTTACAGTTGGTATCAGAGCAAGGTTGTCCTTTGAACCCTAAAACCTTCTTTCAAAAGTTAAGTCTAGATTGAGTCACTAGACTTCTAGAGATCGGTGGCGTGCTCAACACTCCATCATATCAAGCTCAACAGGAAAGAGGTAAATTATTTTCTCGGTTTAAGATTGAAAGTTGAAAGTTGAAGCAGTTGAACTTGAAAGTTTTGAAAATGAGATTGAACTCATATTTTTTGAAAGCGATGGAAGTTATGAAAGTTTTGGGCGTATTCGAAAAGAATTTTCGATATTATGAGAAAAGTTGACAATTTTATGTCGAAAGTGATATGATAATGAGTTATCAGTAATATGAGACAGAGTTTACAAAGAATGAGAAACAGTTGACATGATAATGTCAAAAGTGATGCTTGAGTTATTGAAAGCATGAGTACGAAGTTATGCTATGAATTTTTGAAATATTTATTCAAAGTTTTATAGTTTATTTTTAAAATGAATATGTTATTCCCAAAAGAATATAGATGCTCTAAGAAGCATGCTCACCTCTTGAACATAGAAGTATGAGTTCTAAGAGCTTAATCCCTTTTGCGAGAACAATAGCGAAGTTTTGATTCTGAGCGAACAAAAGTCAGTTGAAAAAAACTCGAGTTTTCAACGAAAAATGACAAAAGCAAAAGAAAGGATCAAAAAAGCACAAGCTCGCAATCATTTGGAAGGGAGTAATTAGCGGCGATCGCGCAGGCGAAAACTGCACTGCGCGGTATTTTGTTTTGACTCATTCTCATTCGTTCGAACTCCGTTTCACAAGCGGTTTTCGCTCACGTGCTCTTATCTGTGAACTTCATTTCATATGAAGGACAGAAATCCTGAATCCCTTTCAGAATTCGTGAAGGACAGTTGAAGTTAGACTGAAAATTTTGATAAAGAACCAAAGAACTTAGAAGGTTAAAAGTAGAGATCCCATAAGTGAAATTATGATATAGGATAAACATAGGAACTTTGATGTAAACATTTATCTGCTTATCGAGATGTGTTTGCCTTATCCACTATGAGATATATCCGTTTACCTTATCGCTTATCGGATATGTTTAGATGGACTTACGTTAATCTTGTTTGTATTCGGATGGCGGGAAAAGAAAAGGTCTCATCGAGGAGCTCGAGTATAGATTCTTTATTACGCACAGAGCACCGATATAGGGCAATTCTGGATGAGTTCTTGCACCTTTGGATAAGCTCATTACCATGGAATAACGACTACGGATGGTGTTGACTCATTAGCTATTACCGAGCGGTCGGCGAGAATATGCAAAAGAGGTAGCAAGAATATGTTATCTATAGAAAATTGAGAGATTTGGCATATCTACGGGGTTTGTCAACCATCTCAAAGTACATATGACCTATATGGAGCGGTAGGTAAGAATCATTCCTCAACGATGCGTATGGCACTATGGAGCCCAAAGCGTCAACCCATATCCTACCCATCAGCTACACTGGAAATGAGAACAAAGTGGCGGGATCCGGTCTCGTGGAAGAGCAGAGGCGACATTACCCGGCCGCTAAAAGAGTTGAATTACTTGATGTCGAGAGCGAGGACATACTTGGACAGCGAGTTTCAGCGAAGAATATGACTCGGATGAAGGACACTCAACAACGTCAAAACCTAAAGAATAAATAGTAAATCATACTATAGATAGTATGGTTAGTATGTATAAAGAAAACATAGTAGTGAAAAATAGCATGTGTATAGTGTAACTAGAGATGCTCTAGCGGTAACTATAGAAGCATAGCACTTTGTAAAACTATGAGATCTTTTGAAGTCTTATGACTTGTACAAAATAGTCCTCAATCGAGCGGTTTTCATATATATATGATGACCCTAGATGGGCTTTTATGGCAACAAGTTGTGCAAAGAATGATGGTTGTTTAAGTTGTTTTGATTGATCATATAAAGATGTTATGTATATTGAGCTGATAAGCGATATTCGAATGCTAACTACGTTTTCATTAATAGAATGCCACCCAGACGTGCACCTCGGCGAGGAAGTGAGGGAAGAGGTAGAGGAGGCGGGGCGAGTAATACCGGGCTGTGAAGAGATCGGTGCCACCTCCACTCCACCCGACCGTAGGATTGAGGAGTTATTCTTAAGACAAAACCGCCCTCCTTCAGCGGTAAAGGAAGCCACGAGGATGCCGAACAATGGGTCGGGGGCTATTGAGCAATTTTCGATTTCCTTCATGGCATTACACAAGAGCATTGTCTTGTGTAACCTTCAAACTTCACCGAACCGGCGGTTTACGGTGGGAGGCTTGAAGGAAAACATTAACACAAGAACAAATGGACGAATTTACAGGATGACTTTAAGGCGGAAATGTATGAAAATACATTCTAAAAGCTACTGAGAAAGAAGAAGGTTGAATTCTTCAACTGGCGAAACAGATGGCGGTCCTTTGAGTGCGACCGGATTGTTTTGCGATATGTCTAGATCACGCCACGGTTTAGTAAGCGACATGAAAATGTCGGAAAAATTGAGACGAGCCTAAGGCCGAAATAAGGATGTCACTAGCAAGTCGTGGTGACTTAACTTATCTGGAAGCTCTTAGTCGAGCATTAGACATAGAAGCAATGCAGAAGAGAACCTACAGACTCAATCACGAATATCGGTGATAGGAAAGCGTAAATGGGAAGGTAGTTGAAATAACAACAATTTCAGCGAGAGGAGGATTTAACAACAACAACGAGGCCATGGCGAATAACATGGCCCATGAGGCGAGCTGGAAGACCCATATTTACTCCACCTACTCGGGAGATAGTGAGGATTCCACCGTGCGAAATGTAATAAAAAGACACAGGGTGTGCATGGCTGAAATCCCGTTTGCTATAAGTGTGGCGTAAGGGGCCACTATGCAAATGAATGCCACAGGATTCGCCCGGATCACTATGGGAGGCCAATCAGCGGGCCCCTAACCACTAAGGCGATCCTAGGATCATTTGTTTATTTTCCGTGTTTCTATTCACTGCATGTTCAACCCCGTTGTTATTAGAATGTTTAGGATTTAATCGCTTTACGTACCGCGACACGAACAATATACAATAAGTTTTCCTTGAGAGATGACTTGGGTTAACTTATCACGCTGATTACCTCGTCGATTGCAGTGAATTTGAGTGTGTTTTAGCTCGATCAATTTTGGCGCCGTTCTGTAGAAACTTTAAGCGTATTGTTTGTGTTGTTTCTTTTTCGTGTTTCTTTTCTTCATTTGGCTATTTTCCCCAGTGCGTGTAATTTTGTTGTTGTTGTTGGTGCATAATGTGGGGTTACCAGCATTCGAATATAGTCAACCCGGCCGGGGAGGAGAGTTCGTCGTATTGGGCAAATCCTTTGCTGCGAAGAAGGAGCCCATTCGGCTGATCGAGGATATCCGCGAACCGTGAGTATCGAACCTCACGATCCCTTTGAGAGCAACAAGCCTATAATCCATATTGGGATCAACCACCTCCGTACTATGAGGATCAAGCTACAATCCCTACAGGAACAACCGCCTCCATGCACTATGAGGATCGATCCTGATACCTCTTGGAGCAACCACATCCTCCACCTCCGATATGAGTACCCACAACAACCACCTCCACCTCGATTACTCATATCCCAAACATCGACCTTCGCTTCCACATAACAACACCCACCGTATCCACCTCAGGGGCCGGCTTGGGAGGATGACAACTTTCAAAAGAAGGCGTCCATTCAAAAACGGATGCTTTAGTCAAGTTTGGATCTGCAAGCGCCTGCGTCTTTGCGTTTGGAGCCGCAAATGGGATATGTTCGAGCACGCTTGATAAGGCATTGCGACAGGGAGGAACTTCCAAACCAATCCGATCGGATCGATCGGTCCTTTGTTCTGAAAGTGACCCAGTATTGAGAATTGGGTGGAAGAGACATCGGATGATGACTTTCCCATGACCGATCGAGCTCCGACGGTCACTACTCTGAAAGTGACCCAATTATTGAAGATGTGGTGGGAGAGCCACACGAAGAGCAGCTGCACCGGAGGAGGTGGAAATGGTGGAAAAATGGGCGCGTGAGGATGAGGAGCAAAATCGAGCCACAAGGAAGTTGATACCGTATGCGGTGACGAGGAAGAGTGGGCATGTGAAATTGCAAACATGCAAAGCCCACTCGGGAAGTGATTGCCTTGCCTCAACAATTAGATGCGGGATCCCGAGGAGGACAAATCGAGGACAAAGGTTGAGGTAACATCAATTATTTGTCGACATCTAATTCACCAAAATCTTATGCTTTGGGAATTGAAGTATTATTTTATTTTGGAGAATAGGATGTTCGACTTGAGCTTAAATTGTGTATTACTTGTCTTCTTTAATGTCCTCTGTTCTTATATGGTTACTCTTGATGCTCTGGCGAGATGGTATTCCTGGGTGAAGGACTATGGATAGTCCGTTGTTGTCTGGTTTACGTCGTGCTCACGACGTTAAACTGAGTACTTCGTGGGAGTTACCCACGGTTTTTTATTTTCTTTATCTTTCTTTCTTGTTTTGCTTATTTTGCTTGTTTTGTTGTTGATCATGCATTGTGTCATTAGTCTTGCTCGATATTGGGAAGAATGGTCTGCGTATTTTCATCAGCAGTGAGATGAAGTCGTGATGCTCCAACTCTACAGCGCACATTAAATCGATTATCGAGAAGTATCATCCTCTATGGTCATTTGAGCTTTTGATGTTTTGAGCAGGGGCGATTGCTCGATTTAAAATAAGGATGTTTACTCGGTTTTGTGTCGTGATATATTGTTTTGTATGCTTAATGATGTGCCCTTGTGCTTATTTTGATTGTTTGGACGTAGCTTTGTCTATCACGAGTAAGTTAGGATCTTGATTTTGCAACTTAACTCGTGGTATTAATCAAATTGATTTTGAATTTTGAAACTTTTGGTGATATATGATTTGAGTATAATGTGAATTACGAGAGGCGTGATTGATAGAAATTTAATAGGGAAAATTGATGTGATTTGAGCGGCTAATGTTAGGGGTAGTGTTAACATTGTGGTTGTCTATATACTTGTTTCATTTTATATAAAAAAAAAAGAAAAAAAGTAAAAAAAAAAAAGAAAATGAGGAGAATGAAAACTCCGATTTTGTTGAGATTGTTGAAATGGAGGATGAGATTATGTCTCTCTTTCGTAATTTGATAAATGGACATGGAAACCACGTTAGGATACTCGAGTTCATCGAGTGCACCTTCGAATATTATTCCAAAATCTGTTAAAACATTCTTTGTGCTTTATAAAAGAAACTTGTTGCTAAAGGTGACCACATTAGTTAGTTCACCTAACGGAGAGTTGGAGTGCGAGCAGATTACCTTTTTATTTATTGGAAATCAATTGCCGTTCTTGATTTATTTCACATTATCTTCCAATTCGTAAACACCAGTGTGAGGGAAATGCAAAGGTTTTATTGATTGGATTAAGGGTGATGTTGCATGAGTTATCTTTGAATCTTATTTGTATAGACTTTGCTTGAGGACAAGCAAATGGATAAGTATTAAGTGTTGTTTGGTATGATTTGTGCTGATTCTTGGTATTGTTTTACATGTCATTTCTATGGTTTGTCCTATTTATGCGTTGGTTCGATTAATATTTATCGATTCGGACTTACTTCGTTCGTTTTGATGTTTTGTAGGAAAACAGCAGAAAATAGGATGAATTGGATCTGCCAAGGATGAGATATAATTGAAGAGTGCCTCGACGTGAGTTCATAGGCGGCGAATGTCGGAGTTCAAGCGAGGAGAAGCGAACAAAACGTCGAGTCGCGCACGGCGCCGAGCTCCAGCGCCCCAAAGACCCAGCTCCCGTGCGTCTCGCGCGACTCGGCCACTGGCGGCGCTGAGATCAGCCAGCGTTCCCAGTACAGTGCGCTTTCGTTGCGAACGGCGTTCGCCCGGCGGCTGGAACAGCGCCCTCTCCCAACCTCTCCAGCGCCCGGCTCGTCATCCAGCAGCGTCGCCTCGCCTCGCCTCGCCTCGTGCCCGATTCCTCGCGTCCGCCCGGACCGCCGTCGGCTCGCACATATTCGTCCGTCCCAACTCCCGCTGCGATCGCGACCTCCGTCCGTATTTGGGACTCCAGTATCGCGCTGCCCGCTCACCGGTGCTCGATTCCATCCGACGCATGGGCATCGCCCAGCGCCAGCCTCTCTCGCAAACTCCGTCGCCGTCCGCCTGTGGAACCAGCGCCCGCTCCGTATTGTCTCGCCGCGAGCCGAGCAGCAAGCGCCGCTTCTCCGCACGCCCATGCCACTCAACGGCGCTCGATATGAGCGTCGCTCAACTTCAATTTACCTCGCGTTCACTCGATCCGGCGCTCATTTTCAAGCGATGAGTTTTACGGTAGGCGCTCGACCCCACCTGGCGCTCACTTTCAAGTCGAATGCTTTTCTGAACGTGCGCTAACCTTGAACCGGCTCTCATATTTAGTTTATATATATATCGCGCGCTAGGTCAAGGACAAGGAGTTCTTAGTTTTGGTTTTTCTCCACGCAAGCCGCGGCTCTCTATCAGGCTTTCTTCATGGTTTTCTTCAGACAACAACAAACAGATAATAGTTAGTTTTAATTCATGTTCTCTTGTTCATCATTGAATATTCAGTTTAACATTTTATGCCTTGGATTATCAGTTTTATTGGATTCAATTCATAGTGACAGTGGATTGTGTTCATGTTGCTTTAATCTTTCTTGCTTTCGTTTAATTCCTGTTCTTGGAGATGGATTGATGATTATGATTTATCTGCAATTAGATTTAGATTAGGGATTGACAAACCCTATGAATAATATGATTGCATATGCTTTTATTTACCGCTTCGATTTATCGCTTTCATAGTTCAACTAGGAATTGACAACCCCTGGTTTAGATTTATCGCTTTATTAGTTTAGCTCGAGATTGACAAAGCCTGGCCTAGGATCGCTGTTTATTTTCCGTATTTCTATTTCTGCATGTTCAACCCCCGTTGTTATTATAATGTTTAGGATTTAATCGCTTTCTGTGCACGACACGAACAATCGCCCTGTTAAGTTTTCCTTGAGAGACGACTTGGGTTAACTTATCACGCTACGATTACCTCATACGATTGCGAGTGAATTTGAGTGTATTTTTAGCTCGATCAATTTTGGCGCCGTTGCCGGGGAAAACTTTAGGCGTATTGTTTGTGTTGTTTCTTTTACGTGTTTCTTTTCTTTACGATTGGCTATTTTTCTCACAGTGCGTGTAATTTTGTTGTTGTTGGTGGTGTGCATTGTGCGGGGTTACCAGCGGTTCGAATATAGTCGACCGGTGGGGGAGGAGAGTTCGTCGTATTGGGTAAATCCTTCTTCGAAGAAGGAGCCCAGTCGGCTATTACGAGGATATCCACCAAACCATGAGTATCGAACCTCGATCCTACCACGAGCAACAAGCACATAATCCGTATGGGATCAACCACCTCCGCCGTACTATGAGGATCAAGCCTCCAATCCCTGGGAACAACCGCCTCGCGGACACTATGAGGATCAATCCTACAATACCTCTGGGAGCAACAAATCCTCCACCTCAATATGAGTACCCACAACAACCACCTCCACCTCGGTGCTCATATCCCCACAGCCGCCTTAGCTTCCACCGCAGCAGCGACCCACAAAGACCGTATCCACCTCAGGGGCCGGCTTGGGAGGATGAGTTAACTTTCAGAGGCATCCATTCAACGGATGCTTTAGTCAAAGTTTGGATCTTTAAAGCGCCTCATCTGCGTTTGGAGGCGCAAATGGGATATGTTGAGCACGCTTGATGGTACATTGCGACAAGGGAGGAACTTCGAAACAATCCGATCGGATCGATCGGTCCTTGTTCTAGAAAGTGACCCAGTATTGAGAATTGGATGGAAGAGACATCGGATGAGCCGACTTTCCCACACCAACCCGATTAAGCTCCGGCGGTCACTACTCTTGAAGTGACCCAATTATTAAAGATGTGGTGAGAGAACCACGAAGAGCAGCTGCGGCGGAGGAGGTGGAAATGGTGGAAAAATTGTACGTGAGGATGAGGAGCAAAATCGAGCCACAAGGAAGTTGATACCGGGCGGTGACGAGGAAGAGTGGGCATGTGAAATTACAAACATGCAAAGCCCACTCGGGAAGTGATTGCCTGCCTCAACAATTGAGTGCAGGGATCGAGAGGAGGACAAATCGAGGACGAGGTTGAGGTAACATCAATTATTGTCAGCATCCTAATTCGCCAAAATCTTGTACTGGGAATTGAAATTATTCATTTATTTTGGAGAATAAGATGTTCGACTTGAGCTTAAATGGTGCATTACTTGTCTTCTTTAATGTCCTGCATTCTTATATGGTTACTCACGATGCTCGGCGAGATGGTATTCCTGCGGTGAAGGACTATGGATAGTCCATTGTTGTGCAGTTTCGTCGTGCTCACGACGTTAAGCGAAATGCCGTGGGAGTTACCCACGGTTTTATTTTCTTTTTCTTTCTTTCTCTTTTTGCTTGTTTTGCTTGTTTTGTTGTTGATCTGTCTGTTGTTTGTTAGTCTTGCTCGATATTGGGAAGAATGGTCTGCGTATTTTCATCAGCAGTGAGATGAAGCCGTGATGCTCCAACTCTACAGCGCTGATAAATCGATTATCGTGGAGTATCATCCTCTATGGTCATTTTGAGCTTTTGATGTTTTGAGCACTAGGGACAGTGCTCGATTTAAGTGTGGGGGATGTTTACTCAGTTTTGTGTGCGTGATATATTGTTTTGTATGCTTAATGATTTGCCCTTGTGCTTATTTTGATTGTTTGGACGTAAGCTTTGTCTATCACGAGTAAGTTAGGATCTTGATTTGTGCAACTCAACTCGTGGTATTGATCGAATTGATTTTGAATTCCAAACTTTGGGTGATATATGATTTGAGTATAATGTGAATTGTGAGGCGTGATTGATAGAAATTGAATAGGGAAATTGATGTGATTTTTCCGGCTAATGTTAGGGGTAGTGTTAACATTGTGGTTGCTATATACTTGTTTCATTTCATAAAAAAAAAAAAGAAAAAAGGTAAAAAATAAAAAATGAGGAGAATGAAAACTCCAGATATTTTGTTGAGATTGTTAAAATGGAGGATGGGATTATGTCCTCTTTCTAAGTAATTTGAGAAATGGACATGGGAAACCACGTTAGGAGACACGAGTTCATCGAGAGTGCACCTTCGAATATTATTCCAAAATCTGTTAAAACATTCTTTGTGCTTTATAAAAAGAAACTTGTTGCTAAAGGTGACCACATTAGTTAGTTCACCCCTAACGGAGAGTTGGGTGCGGCGAGAGATTACCTTTTATTTATTGGAAATCAATTGCCGTTCTTGATTATTTCACATTATCTTTGAATTCGTAAACACCAAGTGTGGAAATGCGAAGAGGTTTGATTGATTGGATTAAGGGTGATGTTGCATGAGTTATCTTCGAACCTTATTTGTATAGACTTTGCTTGAGGACAAGCAAATGGATAAGTGTGGGGTGTTGTTTGGTATGAATTTGTGCTGATTCTTGGTATTGTTTACATGTCATTTTCTATGGTTTGTCCTATTTATGCCGTTGGTTGATTAATATTTATCGATTCGGACTTACTTAGTTCGTTTCGATGTTTTGTAGGAAAACAGCAGAAAATAGGATGATTTGAATCTACCAGGATCAGATATAATTGAAGCGCCTCGACGAGGAGTTCATAAGCGGCAAATCGAGAATCGGAGTTGACGAGGAGAAGCGGAACAAAACGTCGAGTCGCGCCTGGCGCCGCATGACACCCGGCTCCGCACGTCTCGCGCGGCTCGGCCGCCCGGCGGCGGCTGGGATCGATGCACGTTCCCAATTTGAGTGCGCTCGGTGCGAACGGCGTTAGCGGTCTTGGAACCAGCGCCCTCTCCGGCGCCGGCTCCTCCGGTAGCGTCGCCTCGCCTCGCCTCGCACCCGATTCCTCGCGTCCGGACCGCCCGTGAGCTCGCACATATCGTCCGCCCCAACTCCTGCTGACAGCGCGACCTCCGTTCGTATTTGGGACTCAGCGCTGCCAGCGCCACGCTGCCCGCTCACCCGACGCTCGATTCCGTCCGGCCAGGCATTACCCAGCCCAGCCTCTCTCGCCAACTCCGTGCGCCGTCCGTGGCTGTGAAACTAGCGCCCGCTCCAGTATTATCTCGCCCGCACGCCCAAGCCGGCGCCCTTCTCCCTGCGCCCACCACTCCAGCGGGCGCTCGATATGAGCGCTCAACCAATTTACCTCGCGTTCCTCGATCCGGTAGCTCATTTTCAAGCGTTGAGTTTTGAATGACGCTCAGCCCGACCAGCGCTCACTTTCAAGTCGAATGCTTTTACGAGCGATCGCTCGCCTGAACCGGCGCTCATATTTAGTTTATATATATATCGCGCTAGGTCGAGGAAAGGAGTTCTTAGTTTTGGTTTTCTCCACGCAACCCAGTAGCTCTCTGTCGAGCTTTCTTCATGGTTTCTTGAGACAACAACAAACAGATAATAGTTAGTTTTAATTCATGTTCTCTTGTTCATCATTGAATATTCAGTTTATCATTTTATGCCTTGGATTATCAGTTTTATTGGATTGATTCATAGTGACGATGGATTGTATTCATGTTGCTTTAATCTTTCTTGCATTCGTTTAATTCCTGTTCTTGGAGATGGATTGATGATTATGATTTATCGCAATTAGATTTAGATTAGGGATTGACAAACCCTATGAATAATATGATTGCATATGCTTTTATTACGCTTGATTTATCGCTTTCATAGTTCGACTAGGGATTGACACCCTGGTTTAGATTTATCGCTTTATTAGTTTAGCTGGGATTGACAACCACGGCACAGGATCGCTGTTTATTTTCCGTATTTCTATTCTGCATGTTCAACCCCGTTGTTATTAGAATGTTTAGGATTTAATAAACTTTACGTACGCGACACGAACAATCATACTGTTAAGTTTTCCTTGAGGCGACTTGGGTTAACTTATCAAGCTACGATTACCAAATGCGATTGCGGTGAATTTGAGTGTGTTTTTAGCTCGATCAATTTTCAAAATTGATCGGGCTACTACTCAAGCTCACCGCAATCGTCTGCTGGCGTGATGACAGTGGACTGAGAAAACAACGTGCGATGTCGGCGGCTGCAGCGGTCATCTGCGTGGCGACAGGGGTGATGCGAGTGGCGAGGAAAATAGCGGCGATCTAAGATGGGTTGTCGATCCCAAAAAACTAATAAGCGTTAAACCCAAACGGGGGTTGTCAATCCTGAACTATGAAAGCGATAATCAGCGATAATAAAAGCATATGCAATCATATTATTCATGGGTTTGTCGATCCCTAATCTAAATCTAATGCAAATAACGAAAAGCAGTGAAATCATTACGCAATATAAATCAGCGGAACATGAAAATTCAATCCTTTGTCGCTATAGATTGAATTCACAAGAATCACAAAGCGAGAAATCATAAAACAATAATCGATGGGCGGTTCGATAAAGCGATAAATCCAAAAGCATAAATTGATTAACTAAATCATTCGATGAAAACAAAGAACATAAATTAAAACTAACTATTTTTTTTTTTGGGTGAATAATTAAAACTAACTATTGTATCTGTGTTGTGTTGCTGAAGAAATCGAGAGGAAAGGCGATGGAGAAGCGTACGGTGCATTGAAAACAAAAATAAAGCGAAAACTCGGACCCGTTTTGACCTAAAGCAGCATATATATATTAAATACTTTCCTTGGGATGATGTTGTTTCTAATAAGAGAAGCAAGGAGGTCGGTAGTCTTGACACAACACCGCCTCTAGATGGGACGTAGCTCCTCCGAGGTGACTTGGGGCCGGTAACACTCGGCATAAAAAAGCGAGAATCGGCAATCACCGGATTTGGATCAGGCGTGCCCACAATGGACAACCTTGAGGCCATCTCCATGGATCCGACTCTGGGACCGATTCCGTGAAGTCAATCTTTTACCAAATCGAACCTATCTCTCCCTTATTTTAACATAAAAATAGTGATAATTGCTTGGCACTTGATGAGTCGACTCCTCCCCATCTCGAAAGGCTGGGGATTTTGTTTGATTGGTATATTTGCAGGGCGTTTTCCTGGAAAGGAAAGTGTTTACGGGCTAATGAAAAGATGGTCGAGAAAATCTATTGTATCCTACCATCGTAATGGTTGGATGGTCTTCCAATTTGCGACGGAGGAAGACATGGAAGCTACAAGCGCAAGTAGGGCCTTTCTCGGTTTGGTATCCCACTAATTTCGCACGTTATGCCACGGGACTTCGGTTTGAGCGGCTTGGACTTGATATTCGGTTTGGATCAACTTCTAAACTTACCTCTCGAACTACGGAATAAAAATGCCACAGGCAAAATTGGATCTCTTGTGGAAAGCCCATTGGGTGGACTTCGAACATTGCAAAAAATCCGAGTGGATCGAGCTAAAACACACTCAAATTCACTCGCAATCGTGCGAGGTAATTGTGGCGTGATAAGTTAACACGAGTCGTCTCTCGAGGAAAACTTAAGGCGATTGTTTGTGTCGCGCGAGTAAAGCGATTAAATCTAAACATTCTAATAACAACGGGCACTACAAAAATACTGACGATCGGCGACGGATTAGCGACGGACAAAATGCGGGTCGTGAATCGATGACGGATTAGCGACGGAATAAAAATTTTTTGCGACGGATGCGCGACGTAACATGGCGAGATTTCTCGCGAAGTTTTAACGACGGTGTTTAAAGTCGCTATTCCGTCGTTAAATTTAACGACGGAAAATATCCGTCGTTAAAATTAATTTTTTTTGTTATTTTTTAATTGGATAACCATTAAGTATTAATCAGTAGTAAAATAAGCGGATTATTTTAGTTTTTTAAAATTTATTTTAACGACAGGACGAGAATCCGTCGTTAATTTTAATCAATTTATTTATTCCCAAAAATTTCAAATGACGGATTGTCCGTCGTAAAGTAATCGCTAATTTAACGACGGAATGAAGTCCGTCGTTAAATTAAAATATTTTAATTTTTTTATATTACGTGCGTAAATTAACGAGCGGATATGTGTCCGTCGTTAAACTTATTCCGTCGTTAAATCCGTTATTAATCGTTAATCCATCGTTGTAGGGTTTTAAATATAACGACGGATAATTCCGTATTAATCGGCTAAAAACTTTAATAACAGACGAACTTTCTTTTGATTTCACATCTGGCGTCAAACCCTCAACCAACCCAAACGATACCATACACCACGCTTGCATGCCTGCCACTGCGCCGACCACTGCTGCCGCACATGCATGCTGCTCGCCGTCGTATTTCGACCCACCCCGACCCCAGCTCGTGCCCTAGCCCAGCCCACTGACCACGACCCACCCCACCCTTGCCGCCTAGTCCACCACTGTTCGCCGTCCGCCGCCTCCTCGCCGTCCCCCACCAGCCGCCGCTTGCCCCCCCTCCCGTCGTCCAGTCGAGGTTGGTTTGTTTGGGTTTTTATTTTGTTATATATTTGTTGATTTTATTGAAAATATTATATATGATGCATTGAATTGATAGTGAAAATTGTTATCTGATGCAATGAATTGATAGTGAAAATATTGTATATGATGCATTGAATTGATAGTGAAAATTGAATTGAGTTTACCGAATTGATAATGAAAATGATGCATTGAATGTTGATCTTGTGATTTGGGCTTGTGAAATTGATAAGCTTGGATGTGAAATGGGATGATAAATTCATCGTTTAGTGAATTAGCTTTGTACGCATATGTGGTGTTTGATAAAAATATTTGCGAGAAATTGATAAGCTTGGTGTGAATATGTTTAGCTTGGATGTGAATTGGGATGATAAATTCATCATTTAAGTGAGATGTTTTGAGTTGTTAAGTGTATAATTAGGCATATGGTGATGATTTGGTAAAATTTGGATGAGTTTGGTTGAATTAGGAATGAAATGGCGATTAATTTTATAAAACTTACTGTAGAAATTTTGTTAGAATGGTTATATGAATAAGATGTTTTATAAGTGTTTATTTGGGGTGTACTATGTGATACCGAGCGGAAAAGCATATACACTCACACACATATACATATACACATACATATAGATTTAATTAAATATATATAGGAATTACATTAAGTTCAAAATTTTTGACAAACTATTGTTTTCATGATTACAAAAATAACTAACTTTGCTATACTTAACCTTCTTATTTATATGGTCTCAAAATAAAACTCAGATCTGTATGTGTGTTACATGGATGATTATGAAATCACTAATAACTAAAACATTGTCTAAATTACTTTAAAACTTGAGTCACCCATAAAAAAGGCACTGCACAATTTCGCTATCATATCAATTAGTTGTTCAAATGCACATGTCACTGAACAAAATTTGTATATGAGCATATATCATCGAGCGCCAAAAAAATAAACAAAAAAATTATTAGATGCTAGAATGTAACTAAGCTTCCTAAACTTAAAATAAAATTTCGCCGAGTGAACAATAAAAAAATGAAAAAAAAAAATAGTAACAGTTTTGCTACAATTTCACAAATTTTTCTACATCTTAATTTTAAAAAAATTCATTATAGTACAGGAACAAATGCTAGTATTACTTAAGCGAAAATACGAATATCCTATAATTTGAGACCATAGGATGTTAATGGAAGAAAAGGGTCCTAAATTGAAATTTGGGCTCACTAGAAGGGTAAGTAACTTATCTAGTCAACAAACAAGTGTAATATCGCGCATTCTCAGTTAGTTGACATTGACCATGAATACAAACACTATTTTGACCATGAATACAAACACTATTTAGTGCATTCTCAGTTAGTTGACATTGACCATGAACTTTGTGTGTGTGTGTTGGCCTAGTGGTAGAGTGGTTAATCTTGAGGCCAAAGGTCTCGGGTTCGAAATCCACCGTATTGCAGCCTTTTAAAAATTTCTGTGATTAATTGACCAAAAAAAAAAAAAAAAACAAACACTATTTAGACATTTATTATTCATTTCAAATCCTCTATTACCTTCTAAGGTGGTATTTTCAACGTATTCGTATCTTGATTTTTGAAAAATTGACGTATTTTAGTCACGTATATCGTATCGTACTTGCCGTCCCGTCCCTCGCCCCGTCCCCGTGCTTCTTAGCTTATGAGTGTATAATTAGTTTATATTGTACAACTTATGTTGAACATGTTTAATTAATTATTTATAATTAGGAGCTTGAAGAATGAATGACAATCGTGAGTGGATGTATAAGAGGTTTAGTTCGGTTGGTGGATTAAATATTGAATTTCGAGATGGACTTGAAAGTTTTATTGAATTCGCTGGTGCTCGCTTTTATTCGCGGATGGAGAGAAAATCAGTGTCAAGTGTAAGAAGTGTAAGAATATACCTTATCGGAAGAAAGATCTCGTGCGTTATCAACTTATCAAAATTTGGATTTGTTCCAATTATCACATGGATATTCGAGGAGAGACAACCACAAGTAGGCACGATGTTGTGGATTCGGATGTTAACCGTCAACCAAATCGTATCATACGATGGTAGTGGATGCTGCTGGTCCACAGTTCAATTTGTGAGATCGAAGAGGGCCAAATTCGATCAAAAATTTTTTACGATATGTTGAATCTTGCGATAAACCTTTGTGGCGGGTTGCTCGGATCATACGGTTGTCATTTGTGGCTCGACTTACGAGTTGGAAAGCGAAGAACAACATTCTCGAGAGCGGTTTTGATCGAATATCGAGCGATGAAAAGTCGCATCGGATGGAAATTGCGTGCTGATGACCTACTGACCGAAGAGATTGTTATGTGGCATGGGGTTGCCGTACACAAAATTGATTGTTGTCCATTTAATTGCATGATTTATTGGCGCCAAGATTACGAATTGACGAGCTGCAAATGCGTAACCATCCTCGTTTCAAGAGCAATACTCGAGATGGTGGAAGTCGACGGAAAGCACAAGTAGCATATAAAAGATGTATTATTTTCCTCTAACTCTCGACTACGAGATTATATGCATCCAATGCTGGCGGAAAATATCGTTGGCATGCATCGTCGATCGATGATGGGGTCATCGTCGTCCGCAGACTCGATTGCATGGAAACATTTGAACACGAAGTTTCCTTATTTGCATCGAAATTTGTAACGTGCGATTGGGACTCTCAATGACGGTTTCAGCCATTCGTCAATCGGAAAGCGATATTCATCATGGCCCGTTATCTCGACCCCTTATAATCTTCCCCGTGGCTGTGTATGAAGGAGCAATACATGTTTCTTACGATCTTAGTGCGGGACCGCGTAATCCGAAGGAGAAGATTGATGTGTTCTTACTGACCATTGATAGCGAGTTAATAGATTTGTGGGATGACGGCGTTCTTACTTATGATGTATCGTTGAAGCGAAATTTTCAAATGCACGCTGCATTACTTTGGACAATTAGTGACTTCCCCGCATACTCTATGTTTATGCGGATGGATCTGGTGGAAGATTAGCTTGTCCGCCTTTGCATGGAGTATCTGATGCTTTTACTTTAGCTAAAAGTGGTGGCGGTCATGGTTTGATAACCATCGTAAATTTCTAGCTCTAATCACCCATTTCGAAGGGATCAAGAGGTTTCGTAAAGAACACGATGATTACTAACGATCCACGAGCGCGATCGGAGATGAGCTCGTCACTAATTATGGGTATGGGACTAGTCTCAAGTAATGAGATTAGCGGTGATGAAATAAATAGTAGAATATCAGCGGTTTGGGCTGGATGGAAGAAAAGAAGTATTTTAAGGGGTCTACCTTCTCGAGTTCTCTTTTGATTCGGCATAATTTGGATGTCGTGCACATAGAAAGAATGTGTTCGATAATGTCTTCAACACGATCATGAATGTCGAGGAAGACAAAGATACGAGCAAATCTAGAGAAGAACTTAATTTATCTTTTCTGGACCGAGTTGACGATGAATGAATCAGCAGAAAATATCGAAAGGCTTCTTTATACACTTGACAATCGTGAGAAAAAAGTCTTATGTGAGTGGGTAAGAGGTTTAAGATTTCCAGATAGCTACGTTTGAACATGGGTAGATGTGTAGACATACAAACCGAAGATGTTTGGGATGAAGAGTCATGACATCACATTTTCATGCAAATAATTCTACCGATCAGCATTTAGAACTTCTCCCACCCATGTTTGGAAAGTCATAATGAATTATCTTTATTCTTCAAAGATTTAACTTCCGAAACATAGGGCTTGATGATGCATGCGGTGCTCCAAGAAAATATTCCGGTGATTTTATGCAAGCTTGGCGCATTTTCCCTAGTTTCTTGACTCCATGGAACATCTTCCGGTTCATCTAGTGATGAAGCCCGTATTAGTGGCCTGTTCAATACCGATAGATGTATCCATTTGAAAGGTACTTATATATATATATATATATATAAAAATGAAGAACAACGTTCTAAATTTTGTAGATACTTACGTAAGTTGAAGAACAACGTATGAAATAAAGCCAGGGTTGAGGGTTCTATCTGCAATGCTTACTTAGTAGAAGAAGCATCGACATTTTGCTCGTATTATTTTGATGATCACGTAGAGCGAAGTTCAGAGATTTGCATCATGGTCAAACGGAGATTAGGCACGAAGACTATCCAGATATGCTTCAAATCTTCAAGCAAGATGGCGGACCTTTTGGAAATATGTCAACGAGATATTTGGATAGTAGAGAATATGATCTTTGCTCGCGTATATCGTGTTGCTCAAGCGTGTTGAAGTTGCGGAACATTTACATTGCGTAAGTGTCGTGTTTTTCTTAAATTCATTCCACATTATTATTATTATTGTTATTATTAACTAGGCTCGTAAATATATGTTGATGTAGTTTATTCATCGAAGATGTGAAAAGATCAAATCCAATCGATCTCTAGCTCGATATTGAAAGGTCGATTGAAAGAGGCTTCCGTTTTGGTTTGAGGCATATGTGAGTGTTTTGATGATTATTAGTAGAAAATATTTAATATGTACATTTAGTCATTCTAATCGTTTTTTACTAATAATAGGTCAAAGATCATACTATCGACATTGTGAATCCGTTCATATTGTCTCTTGCCAAAGGGCCTTCAAATCTAATTAAGGCGTACCTGTGGTATTATATAAATGGTTATAAATTTCACACATTAGAACATGGGTCACAAAGATCGACTATGAATAGTGGAGTGTGCATTAAAGGTGAAACTTATAGATGCATACACAAGAACTCGATTTTATGGGCGATTATTGGAGGTTTGTGAGTTGGAATATCTGGGCTACCAACGAAGACCACAACATTGTTTAGATGCGAGTGGTTTGATCCTTCACGATTGGGGTTATCAATTCATTCCGAGTCTGAGTTGGTTTCGTAAATCATACGAGAAGATATAACAAGTTCGAACCGTTTATCCTCGCCAATCAAGCCATTCAAGTATACTATTGTGCATATCCAGTTTAAAACAATCTATGAAAGAGTGGTGGGAAGTATGCAAAATTAAAGCTCGATCTAATGTGGAAGTCTCGGATGAGAGTTACGCGTCATAGTACCTCACTTTTCGAGAGGATGCATTAGGTTCGATTACTAATGTCGTTGTGGATGAGGACACGACACTAGTTCATCTGACGGTACACTCATAGACATTGAAGAGACATCGATAATGAGGATGGTGAAGTTGAATTGTCGAGTCGGAAGACAATCATACATTGGATGATGATGATGGCGATGACGATGAATAGGGTTTGAATTTATAGCATTTTTTATATGCACACAAAGCGTTATGATATGCATTATTTGTGAATTTATAGCATTTTAAGTATGCACACAAAGCGTTATGATGACGGCGGCGATAATTGTCACTAGTATGCACAAGAAAGCGTTTATTTTCTAGTATGCACACAAAACGTTATGATATGTATTATTTGTGAATTTTAATACAATATTTTTACCTTTGTTTGCAGATGTCATCACGTGGAGGCACCTGTGGTCATACACGCCGTCGCCTTCACCCGCCACTGAAGAAGGCATGGAGGCACTCTCTCACCACCCCCCTCGAGCGGTGAGTGGAGTGCCATCTAGAGGGGATGAAGAAGATAGTCATTGTGAATGGGTATGGCGTTATCTCTTGATGTCTCGGTTTAAATAAATTGTAGCATTCGATGTATTTATTTCAGTAAATTGTAGCATTTTGTGTCCGAGCAATGATATAGCCAGCGTGATTACTTGAGTCATTCCGTAGATTCACGAATCACAACGGCTTCAATTGGAAATTGGTACCTCAAGAGTTCAAGCGATTTACTTGATGAATTCAAGGTTCGTGTTGTTTATCTGAAGTCATTTATGATTTGACCTTAATTTGCATATTGTAATCATATATTTTTGCGAAAATATTTTTATTGGGATGATCGATGGATGATGCCTTGGTCTACTCTCTTGGTGCGCAAAGGCCGCGGCGCTATAAAGATCTTGTTCACAAGATCAAGAGCGAAGACTCGCCAACCCACCTCCATTTATCCTTGGCGAGATTGGGATAACCGGAAGGCATATTGGGCTCGGACGGGCGTCGAGGAAGCGGCAAGGCCCGCAAAGCAGATGTCCGAGCCCGATGGCGAGAATCTTGGGATAGTCAAGCATCGGGATGGCTCACGCCTGCACTCGGTATCGCGAGAGATTGTAAAATACTTTGAAGTTTTAGATATAGTAAATTTATTTAAGAATCGTGATACTTGTTAATTATTTAATTTGTTTTACTTATTTATAGCGAGAGCGTGGAGTAGACATATCGAGAGGTCCAATGGGGATGTATTCTAGAAGTATCATGCCACCAACGACGGAGCTATCTGAGGCAGAGCTCGGAGTACCGCGGTAAGTATATTCTTTAGCGCAACAACGAGCATTTAATTAAATAATAATTGTATGAAATTATATTACGTAGGCGGGTTGAGGAACAGGTGACCAGTTGAGCGATGCAGGGGGTGATGAGGCGCCGCAAGAAATTGATAGGACTCAAATTCTCAAAATATCCTTGGGAGCTCCTCAAAGAAAAAGAATAGGATGTTTGGGTGTCGGTTCTCTATCACGGACATACAAGCGGAGCGAAGCGTCGTCTCGTTCGTGGAGAGTGCCCGACTGCTGATCCCATAGCTTATCAACAACGGATATTGGATGCGGAGGCCGATTGGAGGTGGCGGCGGCGAAGGCATCTGAGGCGAGAATGCTGTTGAGATGAGGCCGAGATAGCGTCAAGAACAGATTCAGCTCGGAATCGCGCTCGGCGAGGCCTAGCCGCTTCATGGCCACTCCGTTTCCCGCCTCGTGATATGAGCTCCGTTTCCCTCGCCTCGTCATATTCGGGTTGTATTATGAATTTGTTACTTATCGCATGATTTAAATTGTTTTTATGGGATTGTTTGGATATTCTGATATTTTGGATTGAAATGCTTTGTTTGGATTGAATTGGTTTATTTTGATAGTTTGTATTATATGGATTGAATTGGTTTGTTTTCATAGTTTGTATTGTATGGATGGAATTGGTTGGAATTGGTTTGTTTGTTTGGATTGTATAGATTGAATTGGATGGAATTGGTTGTTTGTATATTTGTTTGGGTTGGTTGTTTGAAAACAGGTTTGGCTGTCAAAAATACAAATTGAATCTGTCCAGAATGTGCCAATATAGCGACGGATTAGCGACGGATTAGAAACGGATTAGCGACGGATTAACAACGTGAAATAAGCGAACCAGCGTAACTAGCGGCGGACTTGAGACGGTTCTCTGACGGATTCTGACGGTCTTGTTACGTAAAATTAAAAAAAAAATTATAACTTTGGCGACGGACACATTCCGTCGCTAATTAGCTGACGGATCGAGACGGTTGGCGTCGAATAACGGCGGAGTTGCGGCGGCATTTTTAGCTACGGTCGATGTATGTTAATCCGTCGCTAACTTCGACAGTTAGCATCGCGTGCGACGAATTTATATTGAGCGACCGTTACGAGGTCGCGGATTAGCGATCGAATTTTCCGTCGTTGGTCCGTCGCTAAAAATTAGCGACGGACGTAATTCCGTCGCTAAGCGTTTGCCAACGGGTTTCAAACCACGCCCTCATTCCGTCGCTAATCCGTCGCTAATCCATTTTAGCGACGGATCAGACAGGGTTTGCGACGGAATTTTCCGTCGCTGATCGACTTTTTTTTGTAGTGGGGGGTTGAACATGCAAGAATTGAAAAACGAGAAAATAAACAGCGATCCTAGGCTGGGAGTTGTCAATCCCAAGCAAAACTAATAAAGCGTTAAACCTAAACCAGGGGTTGTCAATCCCTAGTTGAACTATGAAAGCGATAAATCAAAGCGGTAAATAAAAGCATATGCAATCATATTATTCATAGGGTTTGTCAATCCTAATCTAAATCTAATTGCAAATAAGCGAAAGCGCGAAATCATTACGCAATATAAATCAACGGAACATGAAAATCCAATCCACTGTCACTATGAATTGAATTCACAAGAATCACAAAGCGAGAAATCATAAAGCAATAATACGATGAAATTGATTCCAATAAAACGATAAATCCAAAAGCATAAATTGATTAACTAAATCATTCGATGAAAACAAAGAACAGAAATTAAAACTAACTATTTTTTTTTGGGTGAATAATTAAAACTAACTATTGTATCTGTGTTGTGTTGCCTGAAGAAATCCAGAGGAAAGGCTGATGGAGAGCCGCGCCGCGGCTGCATTGAAAACCAAAAATAAAAACTGAAAACTCCGGACCCCGTTTTGACCTAAAATGCGCATATATATATTAAATACTTTCCTTGGGTTGATGTTGTTTCTAATAAGAGAAGCAAGGAGGTCAGTAGTGCTGACACAACACCGCCCTCTAGATGGGACGTAGCTCCCTCTGAGGCTGACTTGGTAACACTCAGCATAAAAAATAGGAATCGGCAATACCGGATTTGGATCAGAACTGTGCCCACAATGGACAACCTTCAAGGCCATCTCCATGGATCCGACTACCGGACCGATTCCATGAAGTCCAATCTTTTACCAAATCGGACCTATCTCTCCCTTATTTTAGCATAAAAAATAGTGATAACTGCTTTGCACTTGATGAGTCTGACTACCTCCCCATCTCGAAAGGCTGGGGATTTTGTTTGATTGGTATATTTGCAGGGCGTTTTCCTGGAAAGGAAAGTGTTTACGGGCTGATGAAAAGATGGCCGAGAAAATCTATTGTATCCTCCCATCCTAATGGTTGGATGGTCTTCCAATTTGCGACGGAGGAAGACATGGAAGCTACAAGGCAAGTAGGGCCTTTCTCAGTTTTTGGTATCCCACTAATTCTGCACGTTATGCCACAGGACTTCCGGTTTGAAGCGGCTTCGGACTTCAGTATTCCGGTTTGGATCAACTTGCTAAACTTACATCTCGAACTCTGGAATAAAAATGCCCTGGGCAAAATTGGATCTGCTGTGGGAAAGCCCATTGGAGTGGACTTCCCAACATTGCAAAAAATCCGAGTGGATCGAGCATGTATTCAGGTTGAAATTGATGCCTCACTCGCTTTACCCTCTGAACTCTCTCTAAGGCTTCATAACGGTAATACCTTCTCTCAATCTCTTGTTTATGATTTTATTCCGAAATTCTGTAGAAGATGCAAGAGATTTGGTCACTTAATAGTTGACTGTAAAGTCACTGATGAGGATTTAATTTACATGTCTAAATTTGGCTCTAACCTGCCGAGAGGAAAAGGTATTCTTGGTGCAGGCAATAGAAATGGAAACAAAGCTGAGCACAACACAAGGAATTTTGGGCGCTCAAAATCTAGACAACGAGCTGATAACATCCCACTAAACCAGCGACGTTCCAAGTCTCGTGTTGGAAGAAACCCACACTCTCGGGGCAGGAACGAGCAGCGAGCTACTCGCCAGCAACAAGCCCACCCTTGGAGAGGTCCTCCCCAAGATCCTGAGCCCTTTGACATCTGCCACCCTGACAACGAATGGCCTCTTGTCTCTGGGAAAATGAATAACTCAAATCAGCAAAACTCTCACATCCGCTTCGCTTCGCCTGACCTTCCACCGTCCCAGGATGTGTGTCCCAGTATCATCTTGGAGGCCCCTCCTATAGGCGCTGGAGCACACTCTATGGTTCCTACTGATACTACACCCATTTTGGAAGTGCATCCCGAAAGCATTGTGGCTGAGGTAACCCCTTGTATGCCGGCAATGCCTGTCTCTTCGGAAGAGGCTCCTTTGGATGCTGCTGCCCCTACAAAAGACCCCAACGACGGGAAAGAACAACCCGCTGCTCCTTGCCCTCCACCCTCTCCATGTAAAGATGGAGAAAATCTGCATGCAGTGTCATTTACTGGACCCTTGAGCACCTATAACCAAGGTATCCAGGAAGCTTCCCCCGATGGAAGCCAAGCCCCGAGCCGTGATGAGAACACAGAGAATTCCAGCAACTTTGTTGCTAATTCAACAGACTGCTCATCACAATTTGGTAACGATGATCGGTTGTCGAAAAAGATATAGAGAACCAGCGGTTTGTGGCAAACTCTACGGATCTTTCTTCCGATTTTAATAATTATGTCGATGACTCTAACCCCTTTGTAGAGCAATCTACCTCTCGTCTTCGTCTACGGGAAAGAAGACAAGATTGATCTTGGGAAGAAGAAAAATAAGAAGAACAAAGCGCTTGACAAATGCAAAGGTTCTTTGAGTGGTCCCAGGGAAAAAATAGGAAGTGATGATTTGTGTAGTGTGGAATATCGGAGGTGAATAGACCACAAAGATGGCATTGTGAAAGAAATGGTGAAACACTCCAAGGCGGATATTATTGGGCTTGTAGAAACCAAGCTTAATGAAAGAAGCCTTCGTATCCTTTTAGCTAATCACTTCCCTGATTGGCTCTTTGTTAATAATTTTGATATTGTTTCGGGTGGACGCATCCTCCTTCTCTGGAACCCTCTTACGGTATTTGTTAATATTGTTAGTATTGAAAAATAAGTTATTCACTCTTCTATACGCTGCCTGATCACTAACAACTGTTTTAATATCTCCGTAGTGTATGGTTTCTGGTCGGTGCCCAATAGGCGAGAACTATGGGATTCCCTTTTGTGTCATATTCCTTTTGATATCCCGTCTATTTTAGCAGGGGACTACAACTGTGTTATGGCTCCTGAAGAAAGACATGGAGACCGAGCTCCTTCAGAATATGAAGTAAAAGACTTTGTAGACACCTGCGCCTTCCTAGGCCTGGATGACATCCCCTCCTCGGGGTGTAGATACACATGGTCAAATGGGTCTAAGTTCAGCAAACTAGACCGTGTTCTTGCAAATGAAGTGTGGCATGACAAAAACTGGATCTGCCATGTTAAATTCCCTTCTTCCGGAATTTATTCGACCATTCACCTGCTATCATCTATCTTTTTGGAGAGATGGCATCCAAACCCCGTCCTTTTAAATTTTTTAATATGTGGCTGAAACATGCAGGGCTAAAAGACTTCATGGAAAGCAAGTGGCTCCTTCCAGTTGATGGCACTGCCCAATTCATTCGGCAAAAGCAAAGCTTTCGGTCTCACACTGAAAGCCTTTAATTTCGAGAATTGACAATATCTCATTGAGAGCTGAAAATGCTAAGAAATCACTTGCCATCTCGCAGGGAGCTACTCGATAAAAACCCTCAAGATTGCGTCCTCACGAACGCTGTTCGGGAACAATGCCACCGACCAGTTTCTCGACCGAGCAGAAAAGGATTTCTTCTCACAAAAAGCAAAATCCCGTCATTTATTGAATAGTGATAGAAATTCCAGGTTTTTCCATTCTATTGTTAAGCGGAATAACTCACGCAACTTTATTTCATTTTTATGCAGAAATGAAGGTCAAACCACTTTCGATCAAGATGTCATCACTGCTGATTTTGTAAAGTTCTATAAAGAATTATTCGGCCGGAAACAACATACTGCTCCATTGATCCAGATGTCTTGAGTAGTGGCTACTGCCTGGATGATCTCAAAAGAATGGAAATGATCAAGCTTGTTACGTCGGAAGAGATAAAGACTGCCATCTTTGATATTGATAATGACAAAGCTCCCGGCCCTGATGGATACTCATCCGCATTCTTCAAAAAGTTCTTGGACTTTATTGGGAATGATGTCACTAATGCAATCCTTGAATTTTTTGCTACAGGTCAGCTTCTAAAACGCCTCAACGCAACTATTATTGCTCTCATCCCGAAGATAAAAATCAACCCAACAGTGGCTGACTTCCGTCCGATCGCTTGCTGTAACGTCATATATAAAACAATTACCAAAATCATAGCTAGTCGAGTAGCGAGTGTCCTCCCGGAGCTAGTCAACCCGACACAATCAGCTTTCATTAGAGGCAGAAACATTATGGACAATGTTTTCCTTGCACAAGAACTAATGAGACAATACACAAGGAAAAGATCGACGCCGAGATGTGCAGTAAAGATTGACCTTAAAAAAGCTTACGACACCATCTCTTGGGATTTTTTGAGGGAAGTGTTAATGGGTCTTAAATTTCACCCCATTTTTATTAATTGGATTATGCAATGTGTAACATCTCCTTTTTTCTCTATTGCAATCAATGGCAGCCTGCATGGATTCTTCCCCGGGCAGCGAGGCTTGAGGCAAGGCGATCCAATATCCCCGACTCTGTTCATCCTCTGCATGGAATACCTTTCGCGTCTCCTTAATATTCGCACCCAGAACTCAGTTTTCAATTTTCATGCTAAATGCTCTAAATGCAAAATAACCCATCTAGCTTTTGCAGATGATCTTATGCTATTTGGAAGGGGAGACTTCTTGTCTATGAAAGTTCTAGCCGAAACCATGAAGGAGTTCTCGAGTTGCTCTGGTCTTGAGATCAATCAGGATAAATCTAATATTTTGGCAGGAGGCGTTCACATGGAAGAGCTTGAACGTATCAGAGAGCTATTCGGGTTCCCAATTGGAGTATTGCCAATTAAATACCTGGGTGTACCTCTGGCATCCAAAAGACTGAACTTCTCCCATTACTCCCCTTAATAGATCAGCTCACAACTTTTACTAAACGTTGGTTTGGATGTACTCTGTCTTTTGCAGGAAGAACTGAACTAATTCGTTCTGTTCTTCAAGGAGTACAATGCTATTGGCTTCAAATCTTTCCCCTACCGGCCAATGTTATTAACAGAATATCAGCTATTGCTCGACAATTCCTTTGGGGATCCAAAAAGTCGCTGGTTGCGTGGAAGGATTGTTGTATGCCGAAGGAAGAAGGGGGTCTTGGTTTACGGGATTTAAGCTCGTGGAATTCAGCTCTTCTCTCCAAAAATCTATGGAATATCCACAACAAAGCTGACTTCCTCTGGATTAAATGGATACATGCTGAGTACATAAATAATGGGAATATCTGGCTTTGGCAGCCTAAGAAATGCGACTCCCCATTACTCAAAAGGATTCTAGCTATAAAGGAGCGGATTCTGCTGGATAAACAGGGTGTTATGGAGGATGACATCACTCTTATGCGTGATTGGTACTCAGGCAAAGGAACCTCGATAGCATATGAATGGTTTAGACCGAAAAATGAAAAGAGATTTTGGCACAAGTTTATCTGGAAGAGCTTCATTCCGCCGAAATTCTCCTTCATTACATGGCTTGCTATTAAAGGGAGACTCTCATCCTTGGATCGTCTTACATTCCTTAATATTAATACAACATGTCCCCTGTGTGAAAATTTCTAGGAATCTAATGATCATCTTTTCTTCCGATGCCAGGTCATTGGAGGGGTCTGGAAAGAAATTCGAAATTGGTTGGGTCTAAGAAGAGAAATGACGACTATCACAAGTGCCATCAAATGGATGAGTAAAGAAAGAGTGGGAGCAACCATCCTCCAGAAAGCAAAACGAATTGCACTTATAGCGATTGTAAACCATGTGTGGAAGGTGCAATGCCAAAGTATTTGATCGTAACCCATTCACTAGAAGTCGATTAGTCACTAAAATCAAGAGGGACGTGTACCTTTGTTTTATATTCTATGTTTCTGTTGATTCATCGTATCGCGCCTTCCATGTCGTTAGATTTGAGTACGGCCTTCCATGTCTCCCATGCTTCTCTTATGCTGCGTATAATCACCCGTCTTGTGGGATTAGGCTTATTCTTTGCATAATTGTATTCTATGTATGAGGTTTGTTTGATGGCCTCTTATGTGATGGGCGCCCCTCCCTGGTGGGCTTTTTAGTTTTTATATTCTTAGTTGGAGCCCCCTCCCCCATGTTTGACCTATGCTGCTATTTGATGGGCACCCTCCCCTAGTGGGGTTATATGCTTTTCTCTGTACATAACGGGTATCCCCCCCTGGTGGATTTCGTGTGCTTGTTACATACCGGTGCTTACAGTTTGCCTTTTGAATCTGTTATGTCCCTTTGTTGAGGTTGGGCTATTGTGGTTAACTAATGGTTGGCTTGGAGATTGCTCGTGTGAAAGCTTCACCCCTCCCCCCGCTTAATCCCTTCATCCCTTTCTCTTAGAAAGTTTTATTCCTTTGCCCAGCCCCTCTGGATGGCATATTATCCAAGGTTATTTGTTCTATATGTTTTTGGTGACAAAATGATTATTCTTACCCTAGATTGCCCATTTTCCCCTTGGATGTTTTGCTGCTTGCGTGGCTCATGTGAAGCAATGTGGATGGGGAAAACTTCTTTGTTATCTACTAATGCTATACATTCTTTACTCTCTTAGGTTGTCTGTTTGGCCTAAGAGAACAGAGAATGTTGACCATATATATTTGTTGTCCCCTGCATGGTGACCTCTTAGCCCGATGTGCGTGTTGTTTGTACCTTATGTGATGGGCGCCCCTCCCTGGTGGGCTGTTTTGATTTATCTTTTGAGCATGATATTTTAATGGTCATGTGAATCTGCAGGATCCCCCCAGGAGGGTTTTTGATGTATATACTTTTTGTATTATCTTGTGCCCCCTCCCCTTGTGGGCATATTGTCCTAGGTTATATGCCTTACATATTTTTTGTCGCTACCCCTGGTTGAGGTGCTAAAATGATTATAATCTGCTTGTCCACTATCCCTCGGAATTTTTTGTAGTTTGTGTAGCACATGTTTGTTCATCCTGAGCGTACGTTAACCTCAAGCATGCATATTGTGGGCTTTATCTTGCTTATGGGTTTAGTTGCTATGCTCTATGGATTTATTTTGAGTGCTCTTTTTAGATGGGTTTATACTCGTGGGTTTGTCGTACTTTATTTGCTTTTATCTAAAAGCTAACCTAATGGGATGGGGGATAGCCCTATTGTTATCTACTTATGATAAGTACATTTTCTATTAAACCCTGTTTGGCTGTCTTAGATTATGATATTTTTCTTTTAGGCCTTTGTTTGGCCTCTTTTTGATTGACCACTCACGAGTGTGGTCAACCTCCTCCCATGACTTTCTTTGTTGTTTTCCTCGGGTATGCCGTGTTTAACTTGTAATCATCTTTATTTATTTATGGAAATTATTTATTCATCAAAAAATAAAAAAATGAAGTTGAGCGGCGTTTAAGGTGGCGCTGCGTTCGAAAACATTCGACTTGAAAGTGGCGCCGGGGGGTTAATGTTGGTGAGGAAGAGTTCTGTCTCACAAATGGTGGCGTTCAGGCGAAGCGAAGGAGATGGAGAAGCAGCTCGGTGAGCACCGATTCTTGAATGAGTGGCGCGGAGAAAGCGTGATGTTCAGTAGGGGTGGAAAGGGAGTTAACCTTATGGAGGTGCCGCGAGCGAGTAAGCGGCGTTGGCGCTTGGCTGAATGGCGCCCGGTTGGGGCAGGCGGCGCCTGCTGGCTGCCACCGAACAACGAGCAGGCCCAGGCGAAGGTCGGCAGTGCGCGAGCGGACGACGATGGCGCCGGTGGAGGCTGGCGCGTAAAATTGAAGTGAGCGCGTGCTCGATCTCAGCGGGTGCCCGGTGTGCGGGGACAGCGGACGATGAGCGGGATCTGGCGACGAACGCACGCGGGTGGCCGAGGCATGCGCTGGCGTGCGGGTGCTCGGGTGCTCTTGCGCGACTTTGACGTTTCGCTCTGTTCTCTTGCGTCCGATCTCCTAATTGCGATCCGCTTGCACCTATGAACTCCTGTCGCGATGCTTTTCAATTATATCTGATCCTTGGCAGATCCAATTCATCCTATTTTCTGCCGTTTTCCTACAAAACATCGAGACGAACGAAGTAAGTCCGAATCGATAAATATTAATCGAACCAAAGGCATAAATAGGACAAACTATAGAAAATGACATGTAAAACAATACCAAGAATCATCACAAAATCATACCAAACAACTCCTCCACACTTATCCATTTGCTTGTCCTCAAGCAAAGTCTATACAAATAAGGTTCGAAAGATAACTCATGCAACATCACTCTTAGTGCAATCAATCAAATCTCTTTTGCAATTCCCCCAAACGTGATGAATACATAATCAAAGACTACGTGAAACAAATCTAAGATTGTGAAAATATCAAACAAGCAGTGCGTTATTTTTGCTCGGACCCGACTCTCCGCTAGAGGTGAATTAACTAAAATGGTTACCTTTAGCAACAAGTTTCTTTTAGAACACAAAGAAAGTATAAACAAATTTTGGAACAATGTTAGAAGGTGAAGTCTCGATAAACTCGAGTCTCCTATCGTGGTTTCCATGCCCATTTCTCAATTTACGAGAAAGAGGCGAAATCTCATCCTCCATTTATACAATCTCAACAATAAACATAGAAAGTCTTAATGATTTTGGGACAATGTTAGAAGGTGAATTCTCGATGAACTCGAGTCTCTATCGTGGTTTCCATGCCCATTTCTCAATTCACGAGAAAGAGGCGAAATCTCATCCTCCATTTCAACAATCTCACATCAAAACATAGATTTTTTTGTTTTGTTTTTGTTTTGTTTTTTTTATGAAACAAGTATATAAGTAACCACACTTATTAACACTACCCTAGCATTAGCCGGACAATTCACGTCAATAACCACGATTTAAAATCAATTCACACAATCTCGTCGAATTCATTTTGCACTTTAATCACATGACATCAAGATAAGCGAGAAATGCAACAAGGTCCGATCAATACCACGAGTTCGGTTGCACAAATCAAGATCCTAACTTACTCGCATAGACAAAGCTTACGTCCAAACAATCAAAATAAGCACAAGGGCACATCATTAAGCATACAAAACAATATATCACGCACACAAAACTGAGTAAACAATGACCCGTGATTGACCTATTACAATGGTCCACTGACCTGAGCCTCTTGGTCGGGCTCACTAGCACCCTCCTGTTGCTGCTGGGCCCCTTCAGAAGGGGGACTCGAGCTCGGTCCCGTCTCCCCAGCTTCAGCCCGCACCTCGGCTAGGAGTTCCTGAAGCTCTACGTCTTCATCCTCCTTGCACTGGGTAACGGCCTCGGTCGTCAGGAGAGAAGTGGAGGCCGCCAAAGTCTCCAACAGGGGGAAGGACCTCGCCTCGGCAATCACGTGAGCGTAGTCCTTCTGCATCGTCCGAGGAGCGACCTCGACCCAGCCATGCACGACCTTGTCGAAATCAGGCATCTTGGCCGCCAACTCCTCCAGGTGGTCGGACACCACCTACGTCCTGAGCACGGCGGCCAGGTCGGAAAGGAAGGCGGAGAAGGACTCTGATTCGATGAGCCTGCTGGCAAAGGCCCTCAGCATCGGCCCCTGTCCCGCCAGCAGGGCACTCTTCTCTTCGACGAGCTTCTTCTCCACCTCGGCCGTCTCTTCTCGCGCACCCTCCAGCTCGGCCCGGGCCACCTCCAAGGCCCGAGTCTTCTTCTTCAGGGTGGCCTCGGCATCCGCCCTTGCAGCCTCGGCATCCACCCTCGCAGCCTCCGCAGCAGCTAGCACGGCCTCGGCAGCGGCCCTCGCGGTCTCAGAAGCAGCCCGCTCCCTCTGTACCGTCTCATACCGAGAGGCGTCCTCGACGAGGAACCCGGTTATCCGTTGCAGTTCCCCCGCTACCGAGGTCACATCCTGAAATTCAAAACATTAGAAACACATCACAGAAGGAGATAGAAACGAATACGAAATATCCATATACCTCAGGGAAGGATATAGGGGAGCTTGGAATCGGCAACGTAATCCGAGCACAAGTTTCTCCCGCCGAGGTCGGACCTAACCTCGACTGAGTTTCCGACATCAACTGGCTGATGTCGTCCACCACCACGGGTGCCTTGCTCGGCTCGGTCCGCCTCGTCTTCTTCTTTGGCCTCGGGCTCGGCGACCGTGCTGGGGGAGGCATAGTCACCACTATCGCCTTCTTCTTTGGATCAAGTTTCACTGCAACATAAGAAAAGAAGTCCATTAGCACAATGACATCAGACATATGAGGAATAAGAAAAAAAAAAAAAAGAAAAAAAAAAGAGGAGGGGGGGCTCTCACCCCGATCCGATCCCGATCCTGAAGCCTTCGACCTATATATGCTCAGTTCGGCATCATTCAGGTCGTCCTCGGTGAAATCACAAGATATCTCACCGAATGTGTTGATCCCGTCCTCTATGGCACCCAAGGGTTTCAGCTTTACATCCCTCAGTTTACCCATGCCCCACTCATAACTCGAATGCCCATCAACACGCAAAAAGAAAAATTTGTTTTGCCAGTGGGACACCTTCGAGGGGGCAGTCACCTTGAAGGCTAGCCGAGGTGACAAATAGTATACACCTCCTAGACTCTTGACGCTAAAAAAACGCATCAAGACCTTGAAAGAGAGCTTCTCACTAAGGCCGTAACAGGCAAAACCTAGCCCAACCACCGACCTAATGGAGTTCGGGGTCAACTGGCATATCGGAATTTGAAAATATTCCTGAATACTCAAAAAAATGGGAGCGAAGGGGAACCTAAGTCCGGCCTTCAAGGCGTCTACATACACCGTCATAAACCCCTCCGGAGGGGCCATGGCTCTATCACCATATTGCGGCAGGCACCACCAGGCCTCCGCTGGAATATGGCATTCCTTTCCTATTCTACACAAATCGGAGACGGTCAGAGACGACTTGATGTCCGTGACCTTACAATCATCCCAGAAGGAAGATATCGCCGGAACCCTAGCGCTGATACCCCTAGACTTACCCATCAAGGTATGGCACACATAATCCTTGATCTCAACCTCACTATCGGGGGAGGAGGATGATCGGGAAGAAGACATACTTACTTTTTCAACGAGAGATTTCGCTTCTTCGATGAAGTTATGAAAGAATTTATGGAATAAGCTCTGAAATTTCCTCTCTGGAGCAACAAATGAAAATGAAGAAGGTGAACAGTTTCTTTATCTCAGGGCCTATTTAAAGTACAAATAGGCGCCCTAAAACCGCCTTTTCAACTTCCCACGTGGCCAACCATGGTTTGACGTGAAGTAGAGCCAAGCGTGGATTCGGCGCCAACTAACACTTTGCACGGATGGCGCATTCTGGGGCCTTGAGACATGCGGTCTAAGCGTCGTGTAATCATCACTCGGCTTCGGCCGGATAAGCGAGTTCGGACCTCGGCCCATTGTTCAACTCAATTCAGAGCAATTAAATATCCATCTCATTCGGACATCGGCATCCTCCTAACAGAAGCAGATCGCCATCAGCTTTCGGATTTTTCAGTTCGGACCTTGGCATCTCCTAACAGAAGCAGATCGCCATAACGTTCGGATTTTCCAGTTCGGACATCGGCATACTCCTGACAGAAGGAGATCGCCATCAACGTTTGGATTTTCCAGTTCGGACATCGGCATACTCCTGACAGAAGGAGATCGCCATCAGCCTTCAGATTTTCCAGTTCGTACCTCGGCAGCATACTGACGAAATGAAATCGCCTCCAACTTTGGACAGCTCAGCTCGGTAAACTCAGGTCGACCTCGGCAAACAGTCAGTCCCGAACGATAAATGGAAGCCCAGTCCGGACCTCAGCAAAGCGCCGATCAAAGCGACAAACCTCTAGCCCAGTCGGACCTCGGCATCCTCATGACGGACATCGCCATCCAACTTTGGACGACTCGATTCGGACCTCGGCAACCGTCAATTCAATCGAGCGGTGAGCCGCCTAATTCGGCTCGAACCGAGGCGGATCTCCGTCCAACCACGCGGGACGAAAAACCTTCGACAAAACCTCGGCCGAGCAACAACCAACCTCGGTAAAATACGCTCTTCACCCCACCTCGGCATAGTTGTTACTCGACTATTGGGGGGGGGGGGCTATGATGGGATATGGCCCAACCGCTCCAGCCCAATAGCAGACCCAAGTGAACTGGGCCCAGCCTAGCTATGTGGCCTACGTGGTTCGGCCCAAAGCTCAGCGCCTAAAACCCTATTCGAGTCCAAATCGAAGAGAAGATATTGAAGGAGATATTCAAGGACCAAGATTATAGGAAGAGATCGGATCCCACAAGGCAAGGGATCCGGTATAATCTTAAGAGATCCACAACATGTATAAATAGAGGTTAGGTTGAAGGTAAAAGGGTTAGCAACTATTGAGTACTAGAGCTTTTCAATACATTCATTGTAATCAAACATAGTGAAAGTATTGAGGAACCATTCCTCCGTGGAAGTAGATAGCTTCTTACGATCGAACCACGTAAAAGTCTCTCGTGTTCTTACTGCTTTCATAAATCTCGCACACACTAGATTTATCAGCTACCAATATATCATTCTTAATTTTCATATTTCAAGACTTAATACATATTCAAGACTTATTAACTTTTCTTAACATAAATATAGAAGTTAAAGTGTTGATAACTGATTTGTTTCCCTTGCTCAAAAGTCTATATGTGTGTGTGTGGGATGATGAGGATGATGGAGAGACAGAGCATGGTTTGCTGGTAGAAATACACTTCATTACGTGCCGTGCCACCACTTGTCAGCTGGCAGCGGTGTCCGCCGTGTTGGTTGCGGAAACGCTTCGATAGTTGGGTTGTAGGGGAGAGCCTGTCAAACTTGGCAGTGGCGGTTTAAATCTAGTAGAGACATTAGAATATGACCAATTGCATAATCTTCGGAATGGAATAAATTTGCAGTAAGATGGTGATTTGGAGAAGCTCTGGAGAGAAAAAATAGAATAAGGTAGACTCATGTGAGTGACGTACAGTGCAGACTCACGTTGTCATTTCTTCAGTATAATTGATACTTTTATTAAAGTATAACAGATCGATCATTGTCATTTTACTTCAATAAAATTTGTGTTAGGGTGTTAAAATTAAGTTACTTTCTTTCAAGTACTAATCATTGATATTATTTTCTTTTTAAATTTGTGTTAGGGTAAATTAAGTTACATATTAGCTATCTAAGATTTCCCCCCTTTAAGTGGGATGGAAGCAATGTTTCTTCTACTGCAACAGAAAAATAACAGGTAGTCAAACTCCAAGATGTCTTTGTGAAAACATACTCCCAGTTCATATTTATTCCGCCACCTAATAAACACACTCACACTTACACTATCGACACATTCAAAATCAGCAAACTACTCCACTAAACAACTATACTTGCCACACTAAATTCCTCGACATTCAACACGTACAAACAATTAATTATTTTACCAATGCAACCATCAGACATGCTTCTTCTGGATCTCTTCTACTGTAAAATTGGCTTTGATGATCTTCTGTAGAGCAGCTACTACTTGCATCATGTTAATTCGTTCCTCAGGTGTAAAGGCTAAACATTTCATTGCCAATTCAAAGATAGATGTCACACATTCTAACTTGGCATGGAAATGTCCATCTTCTCTTGAAAGCAAACCAGAAGCCACAACTTCGGTTATTGCATTTTCTTGTAATGCTTTACCCACCCACTCCTTTATGCTCATTTCTCCATTGAACATATCATCACTTGGCCTCTTACTTGTAAACATTTCCAACAACAATATCCCGAAACTGTATACATCCCCACTTGTGGATACTTTTCCGTCTGATCCAAACTCTAATTATATTTACATCATTAAACAAGGGGTCATTTCATATTATTCAAAACTTCGTTTATAAGTGAAATTTAATATTTTTATACATTACCTGGTGCTGCATAACCGATAGTTGCCATGCTTATAGTATGAACTGCAGCTTCATCTTTGTCAAAGAGCTTGGCAATACCAAAATCGCCAACATGAGCAGTCATATCCGCATCGAGCAACACATTGTTTGGCTTTATATCGCAGTGAACAACAGTGTATGTATGATCATGGTGAAGATATTCCAATGCTAACGCCACATCCATCGCTATTTTCACTCTTTCAACCGGCTCCAAACATAATTTATTAGAATGCAACCATTCATCCAAGCTTCCATTGGGCATGTATGCAAGAATCAAGGCTTTGAATTCGTTGTTACTGCAACAACCAAGTATCTTCACTAAATTTCTATGTCGAATGGCACTCAGTATCCGACTCTCGGTCTCAAAGCTCTTGGTAGCTCCTTCCAATTCCAAGTTGAAGACCTTCACTGCGACTTCTGTCCCATCTAAAAGTATTGCTTTGTACACTGAACCCATGCCTCCTCTTCCGAGCAGATTCACCTCACTAAAACAATTTGTTCCCTTCTCGAGCTCTTTCTCTGAAACTATTTTCCAAATCCCACCTACTGATGAATCCTCAGTTGTAGGTGGTTTCTCTTGCGGCCTACATCTCCTTTTGAGAATGAGTATGCCAACCACCACAAACATAAACGCAACGAGGGGCGGAACAACATATTTCATTATTAGAGCAACTCTCTTTGATGTAGATCTTGGATTATTCTTTATGCAAGATGGCACTTGAAATCTTTCTGTTCCACAGAGAGCAGTGTTGTTGAGAAATGAGCCAGCATTAAAGTTGACAAAACAACCCTCATCTGGAATTTCCCCTTCCAATTGATTATAAGATACATTGAACCACTCAAGTTTGAGCTTTGCCAATGACTTGGGTATCAAACCAGAAAGATGATTATTGGATAGATCCAATTGCCTCAATCCTTTGACCTCCCCCAATAATGGAGGGATGGATCCATTCAACATATTATTCGATAATTTTAGGAATTCCAGTGCTCCGCATCCGCCAATTGAGTTTGGAATATTTCCTGAAAACTTGTTAAAGGATAGGTCTAACCAGTTGATAGCCCTCAAACTTCCGATCTTCTGATATGGAAGCTGACCACTCAAATAGTTTGAAGACAAGTTTAAGTATATGAGGTCCCTATGATTGAACAAGTTGGAAGGAAGTGTGGAATTCAGCTTGTTTGAGGCCAATGAGACTTCTCTCAGAGAGTTAATTCCTCCCAAACATTCAGGTATTGAACCAGTGAGCATATTACCATTCAAATACAAGTACACCAAATTACTCATTCGGCAAAGATCATGAGGGATATATCCTCGCAGCTGGTTATCATAAAGGTATACCTTTCCGAGCTGCGTCAACTTTCCCATTGTTGTCGGGATGTATCCTGCGAGTTTATTCTTAGATAAATCCAAATATAGTAAACTGCTTAAATCTCCAAAGCCAGAAGGAATAATTCCTCGGATGTTGCAGTTAGATACTGAAAATTTGACAAGGGAAGCAGAAAAATTCCCAACCGTTGGTGGTAGGATACCATTCATCACCGAATTGTCCGATAATTCCAAGTACTTCAAATCCCGGCAGTTAGTTAATGAAGAGAGAAATGCGAGTTCTTGATTGGGAGATTCAGCTCCTGTCAAATTATTTTCCCAAAGTCGAAGGGTTTGGAGGTGCCTTAAATTACCAAAGTCGGGAACGGAGCCAGTGAATGAGTTTAAGTTCAATTCCAACATAGTAAGCATAGAGGCATTGGCAATAGAGCTTGGAATTTTGCCGCTGAGTTTGTTAGAATATAAAAAGAGCTCTTCAAGATTGAAAAGTGAGACCCCATGTTTGTAGGAAGACTACCGGAAAAATGATTCTCATGAAGAGCTAATTTCCTCAGTGTTGAGATATTGAATATGGAAGGCGGGATGATACCATTTAAGAACTCATTGAGGAATGCATGAAGTACTTCAATGTTTTTAGATTACCAAGCTCTGCCGGTAATTCACCTTCATCAGATAATAAGAAGTCGGTTTAAGAAATTTCATTAGGATTAGGGCAGACGATGTAATTTATTTATTTATTTTTATTTTTTTGTGGCAAAATAAAATAGTTTAGAGCAATTAGGAAATCTAATTTTTTTGAAAATTCAAACTTGATAACTTTTAAGATCCCAAACATGAGTACTAATAGTCCATTCAGAGACATCCGAACAATGAACTTCCAATGTATAAAGAGAAGTCTAAGGTTCAACCGCTTACCCCACTGGAGGAAAAAAAAAAAGGAGTACTAGCTAGGAATAGGAAGTTCTTGCCTTTTATTAAAATAAACTAGTATGTAACCCGTCGAATTTCGACGGAAAATATTTTATGTTGTATTTATAATCATATTAAATAAAATAATCTTATATCAGTACGATACGTCTGAATTTGATATATTAAATAAAAAATCTTTATATCAGGATAATGCGTCTGAATGTGATATGTATATGTTATATTTTATCGGATTATAATGGAAAATCAATTTATATTGTAATTTATGCATTATAAATTAAATATTCTTAGGCATGTTAATAATTCTTGTTTAGAATATATATACCCATACCCTGTCTTAAATTCGATTAATTATCTGAAGTTGTTTAAATTTATAAATATAATTTGATATAATGATTGGTTAATCGTCTCGATAAAAATAAAAAATTACAAAGTAATCATTAATAATAAATAGTTTAAATAACTAAAGATAAAAAGTTAGAGAAAATTTAACGTATGCGTGTCGATTAATGTTAAAATTCCTTTAGAATTTATATGCTCTTACATATCTCAAACCTCAACTCGTATAGTTAATGTCTGCTAACTACCTAAATATGTTTAAATTTACACATATAAGTTGTTACATTAATTTATTATATATTTCAATTATGACTTGAACATTATAGAATAAATATTAATAATAAATAATATAAATATCAAAAGATTAAAAAATAAAGAACGTGTCTAGCATATACATAAACGCACCCGTCCCAAATTTGATTAATTACCGGAAACTGATTAAATTTATAAATATAAATTATTACAATAATTAGCTATTCGTTTCAATAAGACTTGAACAGTACAGATTAATTATTAATAATAAATAATATGGATAGCTAAAAATTAAAACTAAGCAAATTTCACATAGACGTGTCGTTTAATGTATTGACTTGTTTAGAATTTATATATATTTAGCTGTTACAAATCGGATTAAAAATTGATTTTACTATATCTTCACGTCTCATTCTCGTATAGTAGTATCCATTAATTACACGCGTTAAAGTTTAAAGTTATAAAATATCTAATTAATAAAATATATATTAATTCTCGTACCCACATAATATAAATAATATAAATTCGACGGATGGAGTTTAAATTCTTGTACGCAAATAATATAAATAGCAAAAGACTTAGAAATAGAGAAAATTATATTCTCGTCAAATTTCACATAGTGCGTAATAGTTTAATGTATTGAAATGTTTAGAATTTGTATAAATATATAAATATCATAAATCGATTAAAATTGATTTTACTATATGTTCCCATCTTATTTTCGTATAGTAGTATCAACTAATTACCTAAATTCATTTAAATTTATAAAAGATCTAATTAATAAAATATATATTTATTTCAATAATTGGTTATCCTCTCGATTTAAATTTGAATTTACTATATATTTCAAAACTTTTATTATTTGTGAAGGCTCACCAAAAAAAATATTGTGAGCTTCAAAATTTCGCATAGATATGTCGATAAATGTTTGTACCCGTCTAGAATGTATATTCTTGTACCAAATAATATAAATAGCAAAAAAAATTAATAATAGAGAAAATTATATTCTCGTCTTATTCTCGTGTAGTAACATCCGCTAATTGTCAGAATTCATTTAAATTTTAAAACATATAATCAATAAAATATATATTATTCCAATATATTAAAATTGAGAAAATCTCACATAGACAGATCGATCAATGTCTGGACCAATTTAGAATCTATATATATTTAGCTGCCACATATTTGATTAAAAATTGATTTTGACTATATATTTGTTAACGTCTCAAACTCGTATAGTAATATATGTTGATATTTGAATTCTTTTAGATTTACAAAATCAATGTATAATAGGATTAATGATTAACGCAATCTCTCTCCTATGTGGATTATTTATTTCAAATTTATTTTTATTAATTTGTGAAGTTTCCTGAAAAATCGATATGAGTTTATTCTACTCGTATGAATAGAAATCAATGTGGGATAAGATATTTTAATATGATTAGAATTATAATTTAAAAGACATTAAATAGAGAATTTAGATAAATAAAAATATATAACTATTTATTTAACCATCTAATTAATTAATTAGCCAAATTAAATTAGTGGTATAAAATAATGTTGGGTGAAAAAATAGGCATCGATTCTAAGTATATGTGTAAGTTGTTCAATTGGTGGAGTATGATTAGAAATCAATGTGAGATAAGATATTTTAATTTGATTATAATTAGAATTTAAAAGATATTAAATAGAGAGTTTAGATAAATAAAAATATATAACTATTTATTTGGCCACCTAATTAATTAATAAGCCAAATTAAATTAGTGGTATAACATAATTGTAGGATGAAAAATATGCATGGACTCTAAGTATATATATAAGTTTTTCAATTGATAGAGTATGATTAGAAATCAATGTGGGATAAGATAATTTTAGTATGATTAGAATTAGAATTTAAAAGGCATTAAATAGAAATTTAAATAAATAAGAATGGAGGAATGTAATGGTGCCACATAGGATATGAGAATGAGGTGGCACTAAATTTCACTAATCCTATTATATATTGATTTCTTTGGAAAAGAAAAAATTAAAAATCCTAGATCATGTGTCACAAAATTTGGTATGTACGTGTTTTAAATATGTAGTATTAATAAAAAATGGAAGAGCACCCATTAATGCAATAGGATTGATTAAATGGAACAATGTCACGGCGTAAATAAGATATGTGTAGAAAGAGATCATTTATCGGAACTTGATAATTAAAAAAAATCTATAATGTCACGGATATATATAAATACACACATATATACAAGTCAATAGACATACCTGTCAACTTATTGCTATCAATATATAAGAATTGCAGCAGAGTAAGGTTCCCAATTTGCTTTGGTACGTGGCCTGAATTACACAACAATATATATAAGAATAATGTGTGTGTGTGTGTGTGTTGGATTAGTATAGAATAGTTAATGCTCGAGACCAAAGGTTGTGGATTCAAGTCCACCGTGACGCGATGTTTAGTTATAGATTGTGAAAAGTGATTTAATTTTTCAGTAATATCTTACATCCTTTGTCCATCAAAAGTTTACAATGTGTATGATGGTACGAGCTTTAATAAATTGTAGAGTGTAAAATGAGTGAAAATAATAAATTAATAGAATAATAGGTAGTGGAATCAAAGGTCAAAGATGGAGATAATAAATTAATATATTAATGGTAGTGAGAGTAAAATGACAGTTCATAAGTGGATTGATTTGTAAATAAGTGGATAGATTGAGATTAAAAATTATGGAACTGATGTTTATTAAAATGGAAAATTCAAGTTTTTAGTGGACAGATAAAATTAATTAAATACAAATTTTTGGTAGACTGGGGTATTAATTTTCATGAATAAAAACTATTTTGTGTCAAGATAAAGTAAAATGCATAATCAGAAAAGGAAATCTTATTCAGTAATATTTGAATTAGTGATAGAAATATTTTGTTTAACTATATACCTTTATCTCATTATACCATATAAATAAAAAGGGAGTATTTTACAAGGAAAACAAAGAAAACCATTTTAACTTTGATCATAGTGGGGGCTAAGGAAAAGTGTCTTGAAACCTTATTCCTTAAGGGAGTGTTTACTTTTCATGATTAGCATTTTGAAAGATTGATTATTTGATGGATTAAATGTGTGATAAGATAATTTTTATCAATCAATCATTTGTTTACTACAAAGGATTAGTGAAGGATTAAAATTGAAATAAATAATTATCCCTTTATTTGGAGGATTATTTCAATTCTACCTATATTGGTTGGATTAAAATTAATGAAGAACAATACAAAGGATTAAAATAATCCCGGGCTTTGGGATATCCTTAAAAGTGAACACTTGATTAGGTTGGATTAATTTTATCTATACAACATAATCATGCAAAGTAAACAACACCTAAAAGTATTCATAAATATTTGGAATTAAAAGATCACAAATTTGAACTCCTATGGTTATGACCATTTTAATTTGCATTAGTTGAAAAGGTTAGTGAGGTGCTCTAGTTTTTAAGTGAGATTGTTTGTCGGCTGTTAGTTATGTAGTTGCTACTTGCAATACTGGATGAAATATAATAGTCACTATTTAGTAAAATTTTAGGTACGAGAATTGGAGAAATATTTTGGGTTTAAGTGAGAGCAGTACTAATTAGATTGCTAAAAGTCATTGCATTGTACTCACTAGAAAATTCGAAAATTAATAATCAATTTAAAAGGTTACAAATTATGTCGAAAAAAGTATACATAGCCATTTTGATTATTTAGTCTTGTATTTGGATTTATCGATTGTGGTATAGAATAAATTGAAGAATTATGACTAAAATATAGTATAAGACCAATAATAATTTTGGTGATGATATTTTTAGAATTTACATTATGAAGTGAAAGATGATTAAAATCTAAATTTAAGGTGATAAATTATCATTTAAATGTGTGATTGGAGCATGGAACAACTTATTCATCACGGACTTAATCATGTAAATCAAACATGTGATTAAATAAATTATTTTATCAAATATGTCTTATCAACCAAACCAAAGCCCTTAATGTATATCATACGCGACTAGTCATTATATTCATTGAATTACACTCTGCAAATGAATACGCGCATTCTTCATCATAATGGTTGTGCATTATTGCATATAGGGATGTCAATGGGTGAGTTTTATCCGGATCGATTCGAAATCGCTCAAAACTCGTTAAATTTTAAAGTAACGGTTCTGGTTCCGGTTCTGATTCCAGACCCACTTTAGACCCGGACTATTTAGATCCATAGTTTGATGGTCCAGTCCGGTTCGGATCCGGTTCCGGTTCTAAAACCATAATCAATATTTATTTATTGGTTCTGGTCCGAGTAAAACCCGTCTATTGACAAGCCTACGTTTAAATAGGTTTGTCAATGAGCTAATTTATCTATATCGATCTGAAATCACTCATAACCCATTAAATTATAAAACAACGATTTCGATTCCAGTTTTGGTTCTGGTCCGATTATGGTTCTAGACTCGCTCAGATTCGGACCACTTAAGACCCATAGTTGATGGTCCTGGTCTGGATCCAATATCTAATGAGTCGGTTCTAGAACCAGAACCATTACTTATTTATTAGTTTTGGTCCGAGTAAAACCCACCTATTGACATCCCTAATTGCATATACACCAACTTTTGTCAGCTTCGATAGATCTGGTATGCCACAGCGTGTGCAGAGTTATGTATATATATTCATATTTAATTATCAATATTAATAAAGATTTATTAATTTTGATTAAAAGTTTATTAATCCCCAATTATAATTTGTTAATTAATTAAAATGTAATAAATAAATAAATAAAAGGGGGATGGGACCAGGCTGCACCAAAGACCGCCTCCTGTCAAGTTAGTGTGGAAAATTTTGTAAAGGTGAGAGACCAGAAAAAAAAAAAACAACAAAGCCAAATCCACAAATCAAAATTGATTTTTGTTATTAGTTAGCATGTTAATTATACCTGTCAAGTTGTTGTTATCAAGTACTAGATACTTCAAGGAGGTGAGATGCCCAATTTCTTTTGGTATGCCACCTATAAATTCAATATTGCATAGTTAACCAATACAAGACTTTCAAAATATAACGACACATATATAAAATTCTGCCAGTCGTTAAATTACCTATCAAGTTGTTCAATTCGAGATACAACTCTTGAAGCCTGGTTAAACCCGCGTTGAAAATGGGGATGCTTCCGGAAAGACTGTTGTTGCTGAGGTACACATATTCCAGAGCAGAAATGTTGAAGACAGATGAAGGAATATCTCCTGCTTAATATCAAAAGTTAATGAATTCCAAGAATCTAATTAAATTAAACACATATAAAATTCCAAGTAAGATGATGAGGTCATACCTTCCAGAAGGTTATCAGAAATAGCCAAATACTTTAGCATGGTCAAATTGCCTATTTCAGTTGGTATGTTTCCATTGAACTGATTTTCGAACAAGCGGAATTCCTCCAGATCTGTGCACTGGTAAATACTCTTAGGAATTTTTCCATAAAATTGATTCATGCCGAGATGTATTCTTTTGAGTTTGGGAGTATTACTACATATATCAGTTGGGAGCTGGCCTGATAGTAGCTTATTGGACCTCACATCGATTTCTATCAATACAGACATGTTGGTCAACATAACACTCAGCAGATCCCCTTGAGCTGATTACTCGATAAGTTCAAAGTTTGCAGCCCTAAAATATTGGACAGCTGAGAGGGTATGGAGCCTATGAAATTGTTGGAGCTCAAGTCAAGAGACTGAAGGAACGTTAAGTTTCCGAGATGTGGAGAGATGGTTCCTCAGAGGCCAAAGGCGGAGAGATTGAGGGCCGTGACCCGTTGGTGGTCGAGGCCGCAGGAGACGCCTGTCCAGCTGCATACGGAAGCATTAGTGGACCAGTTGCTGATCACGACACTGCGAGGGTCAGAGGTGATGCTGTTTTTGAAGGCGAGTAGTGCATCTTCATCAGTGGTGGTTGAATTGGAATATGATGAGGAGAAGGTGGTGAGTGTAATACTGTTAAATATCAAGAGCATAAGAGCAAGAGAGAGAAAGGAAGAGGTCTCCATTAGCTGCTTGAATCTTTCGAGAGCTAAGATCAATATGAAGATGATTACTTGATTTTCCAAAGTTGTAGTGAAAAGATATAAAGGAAAAGCCATCTACTTTCCTAAAGCACCTTTGTGTAGATTGAATCCAACACATATGTTATCTCTAACAAACTACTTTAGTTGATGTGCCAAGTAATTACGTGTTTTTCGTGTCCTACTTTATCACAGTATCAGTAAATCTATTTTGCTTTTGTTATTTACTACTCTGTTTACCTACATATTACTTGCATGAATATTATGTGTTTTACAATCCGATAATCATATTTGTGGTGTACGAATTCTTGAACAGATACTTGATGGCTCTAGTTTCCATTATTCAAAGATTTGTCTCCTTCGGAAATCATAGCATTTTTTATAGTTGGCTTACTCCAGGGAAAGAAGGATCAGGGTACAAGCAAATATTTAGAGGGATAATACCATAATTTAGCCCAATAATTAGAGTCGATATCAATTTTAACCAACTAAATCGATGATATCAATTTCAGGCTCAATAAAATGGTTTTGGCATCAAATAAGTTGGCAATCGGAGATGATACTAATGTTGTAAAAAGCTTAAGGCAGAACTGAGGCATTTACCTTTGCGAGACGAAGCGATAAGCTTCGAGGCGGTCCAAGGCGTAAACCTCGGTAATAAAGAACAAAATAATCATAAAAATTATAAACTAAGTATAAATTATAGATAGCAAGTCAAATATTAAACTAAAAAAAATTTAAGTCTTAAAAACATCAAAATAAAAACATAAAGTGTGCATAAACAAGCAACTCATCAAAAAATCAAATATCTAAGTCATCACATTCATCATCATCGTCCTCACTCTCTCTTGTTGGTAATATCTCCTCAACATCCTCAACATCTTCTTCTTTTTCAATCAATTTCATTTCAATCAAAAAATCACTGACCTTGAAAGTTGGTGGCGACGGTAACTGGTGAGGGGATGAGGGAGGACACCGATGGCTGATGTTGCATCTGCATCTGTATGCGTTGATTCTTTTCTCTTCCCTCAATTTCCTTCCTAGTTTTCTTTTTTGGTACGTCCCCAAACTTCTTCATATTCCATTTATGGAAACTATCCTACAAAATACTTCATACTTATAACCCTCAACAACACTCTTTATTTACATATTTTACCACTCAATGCCCACCACTATATCTCATTCTTATCACAACAACATCACTTATTTATACTTCTTACCACTTATGGTCTACAACTAATTAATTTAGTATTACACTAATGTGGAACCTTTACTTCACTCACAATACACTCAACAAATTTTTATTAAAATTCGTGTAGAAGATTCTCAGAAACAAAAATGGTGGACGGAGGGAGTAATTAGAATTTAGTTTTGAGGTTTACTCGTCGTGGGCTATTATTAATTTTGTTTGGCCCCATAATTATTAGGCCCTAAACACCTAAATCAAGCATTACCGCCTCGGCACCCAGAGGTGGCCATCTCAGGCCCGAGAGGCGCACGAATGAATTTAGGATAATGAGGCGGTCGAGTTGGGTGTTTTCCAGCCACCTCGACTTGAAGCGCGCCTCGAGGCAGCCGCCTCTAGCAATTTTTATAGCAGTGGATGATACATGGCATCCCGCATGTACAATTCAATTTTCTACCGGACGAAAACCATTCAACTTTCTTCTTTCTCTTCCATTGTATTCAATTATTTGCTGGGAAATTCATTATCGTAAACAATGCATTCAAATCATCTGCTCGAGAAGACATGACAGTGTGATATTTGCATAAATGATTTGGCTGCACCCTGCAACGCGAACAAGATTGTCGGAATGTTGCGCTCATGCTCTAAATTCGTTGATGTGATTTCTGTTGGAAATCGTATATATATATTTATATATATTATATATGGTCAAGTTGCCAGTAAGCTACTTTGACCAAGATTTTGAGAGACGTAACGTTTAATTTTGTGAAATTAAATGGCATAGGATCGATCTACGTTTTAGTAGATGATCGTGGTGTATTCACATTCTCAAATCCGATTTCGGTGAGTGAAATAATGGATCAAAGTTGGTCACTTAAACATGAAGTTATGTGCTTAAGGGATAAGCATGGATTAATTAATCCTTATCCTACATTGATTAATGTACATACATTAATTGTCTATATAAGTGGTTCATTGAACACTTAGTATAATTGTGTGCACAAGTGATGGGTTGTAAAAGCCCACACACGCATGCCGGGCCCGCCCAGTCCGGCCCGCCGGAGTTCGGGTTCGGGGATCGTGGATTTTTTGGGCTTGTTCGTGGGCTTGTTTCGTGGGCCTGGTTCCGTGGCCCATTGCCCGCATATTTTGGATCAATGTTTGATCGAGCCCAAAGATGGAGTTGGTCAGGGGCCCAACTCGTGTGGCCCAATCCGTTGGGCTGCTGTGCTGCTGAAGAGGCGTCCGGATCGTCCAGTGAACACGGACGCACGCGTTGTCCGGTTCGTCGTGGCAACCGTCGGTAACGTTCCGACATGATGGCTCTGCGGAAGCGTGCCCACGTTGTCTCCGAAACCGCCGCGCGCTCGATAGGGACATAACTCCGTAACACCCGACATCAATGCGGGTGTTGACTCGGCATGCTTTCCCCATGAGGGGCGGCGCCTATAAATAGGACATGTCTCCCGGCATTAGTCACCTCTTGCTAATCTGCATTCCGGCATTCCAAGCACTCTCTGCATACATAGCTAGTGTCCAAGCTCATCCTCGCCTCGTTCGATTCGCGGGGCTCGTTGATGCTGGTCTTGCCACCTTCGAGGCGTTGTCGTTTTATCTTTGGAGCGATCGCGAGCCGAGAGTACTACTAGGCGTATCTCGTCTTGCGGAAGAGGACTCCTCGACTCGGCATTAGATTACGGTTATTGTAATTCTTATTACATTTTCTTGTTTCAAATTCATTGTTAGTTTTGATCTCCTACCTTTCATTTCACGTTGTGTACGCCCGCAAATCTTGTACTATTTTGTACACGTTATCCAACAATCGCAAGACTAGATAACACTTGCCACGAAGTTGAGACTATTAATTAACTTAAAACGTTCGAAACCAAAACCTTTGCTTGGAGATGTCATTGTTCCGACCACCGACTACTGCTTCCTTGCTTGTTGCCGCCGCCTCTGCTGCCTGCTGCTGCTGCCAATTCGCACTATGACTTGGTCATGTTTGATTCGATGCCTTGGTCAACCATTGGACCCTTTGGGTCATTGTTGGTTCCACTTTTAGTGGTTCAACGTTTGGTTCCACTTTAGTGGTTCCATTGGCTCGACATTGCACTCTTGATGGGTCATTGTTGGATCCATGGGATCTAACACTGGTGGTTCTCATTCGAGTTCCATGTTCCAGCACACTTCAAGTGGTGTTGGTGGATCCGGTTTAGGATCGATCTCGGCGCCTGTTCATACCACAAGGATGATGCCGCCCGCGAAGCCGTCGAAGTTTGGAGGATCCGACTTGAGATGGCGACAAAGATCTTTTCTACCTCACGACATTGGGCTTCGCCAATTTCTTGGTGGAAGATGAGCCCGCGTCTTCGGGGTAAGTGACGGACTTTCACGTCCGAGCGACATATGACAATCAGCGCCTGGCGACTATCTTTGTAAAAACTTTATACTTGGTAGTTTAGAAGATAGTTTGTATAGTGTATATCTTTGTTGTAACGACATCAAATGTATGTGGGATGCGCTAGAAAAGAAATATCGTAGTGATGATGCGGTGCTAAGAAGTTCATTGTAGCGAATATTTGGACTACAAGATGGTCGATTCTCGACCAATCATGGACAAGTGCAAGAGTTTCAACTCATTGTACACGAGGTTCAAGCCGAAGGACACCTTGTTTGGACGGCTTTGTTGTCGCTCTGATGATTGAGAAGCTACCCCGGGTGGAGAGACTTGAGGTCTACCTTAAGCACAAGCGAAAGGATATGACGCTTGAAGACTTGATCGTCAAGCTAGCGCATTGAGTCGGCGTGAAAAGCAAGATATAAAAGCGAAGGCATGCTCGATCGAAGGCCAACTGTTGGAGAGGCGGTCCCTCCAACAAGCGTGTTCGTCCCAATGTCCATGACAAAGGGAAAGGAAGGTGGTTGCCGTAAGTTTGACGGGGGCTATTACAATTGTGGCAAGCATGGCCACACAAGTAAGGGCTGCCGTCGACTAAGAAGAAGAAGGCTAAGAAAGTTGCCAACATTGTCGAGAAGGACTTGACAAATGGGACAAGGATGACTTGGGCTGCTGGTGGTGAAGAAGTCGACCACGTCGAGAATCAAGGTGGATGGTTCATCGACACAGGCGCAACTGCGCACGTGTGCCGAAAAGATCGTTTCTCCACTTACAAGCTGTTGAGGGGAGGAAGCTCAACATGGGGAACCAAGCTTCATCCGAGGTTACCGGAGTTGGAGATGTGGTGCTCAAGATGTCGTCCGGCATTGAGATCACGTTGAAGGATGTCTGCATGTCCGGACATTCGCAAGAATTTAGTGTCGGGCTCGATTCTAGTTAACAAGGGTTTAGACTAGTTTTGAGTCGACAAGTTTGTCTTAACTAAGTTTGGGAAGTTCCTTGGTAGGGGTTATCTCACCGGGGTCTTTTCAAATTGAATGTAATGGTTTGTGTTGCGTGTACCCAAGATTGTTATTAATGAAAATGCATCTACTTCCTCTTACTTGGTGAGTGCTTTGATTTATGGCATTGTAGATTAGGACATGTTAATCTAAATGCAATAAAAGATTAGTAAATTTAGATTTACTAAAGTTAAATGAAGTTAATACACAAGCGAAATGTGAGGTTTGTGTGGAAGCAAAATAGCTAAGTTACCGTTTCATTCGGTGAGCAGACACTAAGCCTCTAGAACTTATTCACACCGATGTGTGTGATTTAAAGTTTGTACAAACTAGAGGTGGTAAAAGTACTTCATCACGTTTATTGATGATATACAAGATATTGTTATCTTTACCTTCTCGAAAGTAAAGGCGAGGCTATTGAAGCTTTTAAAACTTCAAGAAGCCGAGAATCAACTAATTTGTCGAATTAAGGCATTCGAGTGATAGAGGGGAGAATATGTAGCTCCGTTTGAAGCATTATGCAACGAAAGTGGTATAATACATCAAACGACGACTCCTATTCACCTCGATCTAATGGCGTTCTTTGAGCGTAAAATCGAACATAAGGAGATGATGAATGCTTTGTTAATTAGTTCGAGGTTGCCCGAGAACTTGTGGGGAAAATTGTTTTGACTGAACTACATCTTGAACAAGATTCCACTTAAGAGTAAGGATGTCACTCCTTACGAGTTGTGGAAAGGAAGAAAGCCATCGTCAAATATCTCAAAGTGTGGGGTGTTTGGCGAAGGTTGAGGTACCTCTTCCTAAACAAGTTACAATTGGACCTAAAGCGGTCGATTGTATCTTTATTGGTATGCACTAAGCAGCGGCGCTATCGTTTCGATCCACGGTCGAGGTACCGAGATATGTTGTGGGGACGACGATTGAATCAAGGAATGCTATATTCTTTGAAAGTGTTTATCCTGTAAAGACAAGGATAAAAGTGAAGCCGGTTCTAGCAATAGGCGATGGTGAAGTTCGAGTTCTAAACCTTTGGAGGATGAACCGATATCGCATAGCGATCGAGTGCGATCGAAGGGTCGGAACCGAGACGAGGCGATGAAGTCGAGCGCCAAAGGATTTTGGTCACGACTATATTGCGTTCATGTTGGACGAAGAACCAACTTCGATCAAAGTAGCCTATGCTCGGTCGAGACGGAATGCTCGGCGAGAGGTCATTCAAAGCGAGATTGATTCCATTCGCAAAACCACACTTGGGTCTTTGGTTGATTTGCGAAGGTTGTAAGCCCTTAGGATGCAAGTGGATCCTTAAAAGAAAGTACAAGGCGGATGGATCAATTGAAAAGTATAAGGCCCGTTTGGTTGTCGAAGGGTTTAAACAAAGAGAGGGTATGATTTCTTGATACCTATTCACATGGCGAGGATTACGTCTATTAGGGTGCTTCTCGCAATTCTTTGCTTTGCACAATCTTGAGATTCATCAAATGGACGTTAAGGCTGCGTTTTGAATGGTGACCTCGAGGATGAGGTATATATAGAAACAACCCGAAGGGTTTGTAGTACACAGTCGAAAAGGCAAGGTATGCAAACTCGTGAAGTCTCTATATGGTTTGAAACAAGCGCCGTTGCAATGGCACTGAAATTTGACAATGTAATGTTGGAAAACGGTTTCAAGATCAACGAGTGTGACAAATGTGTCTCGTTAAGAACAACGATAATGGTTATGTTATAGTGTGTGCGTATGTAGATGACATGTTGATCATGGGTAGTAATACTCAAGTCATTAATGACACAAAGCGCATGTTAAATAGAAATTTTGACATGAAAGACATGGGTTTAGGCGATGTGATTCTTGGAATCAAGATTCTAAGAAGATCGAGGCGGAATTGTCTTGACACAATCTCACTCGTCGAGAAAGTGCTTAAGAAATTCAATGCGTTTGATAGTTTGCTGCTAAGACCCATTGGAGCTCAATGTTCACTTGAGTAAAACAGAGGTGAACTGTTGGGCAAGAAGACTATGCTAAGGTCATCGGGTGTTTGATGTATCTTACAAATTGCACCGACCGACATAGCTTCTTGTGTGAATAAATTGAGTCGTTACACGAGCAATCCAAGCAAGGAGCATTGGAAGGCTCTAGTGAGAGTTTTGAGGTACTTGAGTATACTCAAAATCATGGGCTGCATTCACGAGATATCCCCGTGCTTGAAGGGTGCCGTGATGCCAGTGAGATATCGACACGAAAGATTCACTTTCTACAAGTGGTGCGTGTTCACGATTGGGGAGGTCTTGTTTCTTGGAGATCCACGAAGCAGGCGTGTATAGCCCGATCCACCATGGAATCGAAATTCATAGCTTTGGATAAAGGCGGTGAGGAAGCCGAGTGGCTCCGTAATTTTTGGAAGATATTCCATGTTGGTCTAAACACTGTGCCACCGGTGATGATTCATTGTGATAGCGGCGGCTATTGGAAGGCGAAAAGTGGTTTGTATAATGGTAAGTCTCGACATATCGTCGGCGACATAATACCGTGAGGCATTTGATCTCAGTGGGGTTATATCAATTGACTATGTCAGTCGATAGATAATCTGGCGGATCCGTTAACCAAAGGGTTGAACCGGGATCAAATGATCAAGTTGCTAGAGGAATGGGATTAAAATCCACATCTTAAGAACAATCATAGTGGTAACTTGACCATGATGACTGGAGATCCCAAGAACTTGGTTCAATGGGAGAACTAAGCTATAGGAGTTCGTGTGTAAACACTCGAGTTAGTATGTTCACTAGAAAGCAAGCGAGTGTTGAAAAACTTGCCTAGTGGTGAGGTTGAGTCGTTGACTCTTAATGATTCCTAAGATACCTCGAGGAGGTTGAGTATGGCAAGATACTCGGTAAAGAATCACCTATGTAAGTGCAGTGGGGCGCTTCAAACAAAACACTTATGAATCAAAGTGGATGTCCATGGCCAAAATGGAATCAAGCGTGAGAACGGATGAGGTTGAGGTGTTAAAGTGTTAATACTATTGTCTCGATTGCGTTGTGGGGGAATAGTTCAAGGCATCGTGTCCACTAATCCGCTGTGTACTCGATGGTACTAACTATGGAAGGTTCGAGCCATAAACCACTGTCCAAATATTTTAACATCTCTTGAGGGTCGGCGTGTTCGCATACATGCATATGGCTATTCCCACTCATGTGGGGATTGTTGGAAATCGTATATATATATTATATATATATATATGGTCGAGTTGCCGATGCTACTTTGACCAAGATTTTGAGTGACGTAACGTTTAATTTTGTGAAATTAAATGGCATAGGATCGATCTACGTTTTGAGTAGATGATGGTGGTGTATTAACATTCTCAAATCCGATTTCGGTGGTGAGAAATAATGGATCAAAGTTGGTCATAAACATGAAGTTATGTGCTTAAGGGATAAGCATGGATTAATTAATCCTTATCCCACATTGATTAATGTACATACATTAATTGTCTATATAAGTGGTTCATTGAACACTTAGTATAATTGTGTGCACAAGTGATGGGTTGTAAAAGCCCACACGCGCCGCCCGGGCAGGCCCAGCCCGGTCCCGGCCCGCCCGGCCCGGTTCGGGTTCGGGTTCGGCCCGCCCGATTTCGATTCCGTGGATCGTGGATTTTTGGGCTTGTTCGTGGGCTTGTTTCGTGGGCCTGGTTCCGTGGCCCATTGCCCGCATATTTTGGATCAATGTTTGATCGAGCCCAAAGATGGAGTTGGTCTGAGGCCCAACTCGTGTGGCCCAATCCGTTGGGCTGCGTGCACTTGAAGAGACGTCCGGATCGTCCAATGAACACAGGGCGCGCGTTGTCCGATTCGTCGTGTCGTCGGTAACGTTCCGACATGATGGCTCTACGGGAAACGTGCCCACGTTGTCTCCAGAAACCGCCGCGCACTCAATAGGGGACATAACTCCGTAACACCCGACATCAATGCGGGTGTTGACTCCAGCATGCTCCCCATGAGGGGGACGACGCCTATAAATAGGACATGTCTCCCCAGCATTAGTCACCTACTGCCAATCTGCATTCCAGCATTCCAAAGCACTCTCTGCATACATAGCTAGTGTCCAAGCTCTGTCCTCGCCTCGTTCCAGTTCGCCGGAGCTCGTTGGTCTGCGGTGCTGCCACCTTCGAGACGTTGTCGTTTTATCTTTGGAGCGATCGCCGAGCAAGTACTACCGGGCGTATCTTGTCTTGCGAAGAGGACTCCTCGACTCGGCATTAGATTACGGTTATTTGTAATTCTTATTACATTTTTCTTACATTTCAAATTCATTGTTAGTTTTGATCTCCTACCTTTACATTTCACGTTGTAATACGCCCGCAATCTTGTCTTGCTACATACGTTATCCAACAATTTACGCTTGTGTTAAGCGGGATGACAAATCATTTCGCAAATCCTATGATGAGAGCCAAGCAATGGCCTTTCATGAAAAACACTACTTCACTCACACACACATACACACATATATTTCACAAGACAGTCTTCTGGTTACATAATACTTCCTCCATCTACTAAAACCTTGTATTTAATTCCTTTTAAATCCGTCCACTCAGGGACGGATTCAGAAGTTGATAATAGGGTAGCCTGAAAAAAATAAGTGCTTCAGCGCATTAAATTTCATAAATATCAAAGAATTTCACTGTTTTCATAAGTTGTGTCTTGTGAAACCTCAATACATAAAATTCATCAATCTATATATTTGATAAAATCTCTTTCAATATAAAGCAGTAGTGAATCATCAAGTAAATCGTCCTCCATCTTGTTACGAGGTGTCGTCTTCACATGCTTCATTGCAGAAAATGATAGTTTAGTTATAGCAGTAGAAACAAGAAATGTTAAAATTAGATGAATAAAAAAAGCTAGTATAGAAACTTGAAACTATTGTATCACTATTATATCTTGCTTATAATGTCTTAACTCGTGCTCTAATGAATGTAACATCTTGTGTTTCAGTCTCTAAGTAGAACACCTTAGAGAACATAGATGAGAAACTAGGCTCCTATTTTCTGGATAAGAAAATTCAAGTGATATTTAGAAAATTTATAATTTCTAAAATATTAAGTCTCACAAGTGAATTGAAAATTAACAGACTTTTAAATTTCGATCCGACGCGATCAAGAAATGCATGATTTCAAAAAAATTCATTTGAGGCATGAAAAATTCGAAAGTCATGACATGCACATCATATTATGTGATTAATTGGATTACATGAAGCATTATATAATATGTTATATGGAATTTTAATTTCTTATGGTAATTCGATTTTTTTTAAATTTATAAATTATACGTCGATTTTTATTTTTGATTAAGCTTATATATGTAAATATAATTAATAACTACATGATTAGCATATGATATGATATGATATATTATTTCAAGGTATGTGATTTAATTTAATCATTTGAGTGTGTGTGTGCGCCGAGACTCTGTGTGTGGGTTTAAGTGGACAAATGAAGGTCCACTTAACATTTTCATGAGTGATATTTCTATATATGATACCAAACTCAGATTTTAAAGTGTATTTAAATTATAAATCTGAATTCAAATTTGATTTGACTTGATTTTGGGAAGAGAAAACAAGTTGAGTGTATAATAGAAAGGGTGTGAGGAAAAAGAAGCCCATGCATTAGGCAAATTCTTATCACATTATAAGATACAATTTGAACTCATTTCCCTCTCCCCCTCCCCTCACCCCATAAGCTCGGCCATTTCAACCCCAATTAGTGGGTTTATAAACTCATTTTTATTCCTGTACACTCTCATCTCACTTCATTTTCATATCCACATTCAAGAACACCCAAGTTTTAAAGAGATAAGCTCTAACTTTTCTCTAAGCCATTTTCAAAAACTACCCCATTTCTTCCTTGAATCTTCATCTTCTTCTACTTCTATCCTACCTTAATACTTGGAGAATGAGAAAGGAAGGGAGAATGCGAAGGAGAGAGAGCCGAGAGGGAGAGAGAGAGATGAGAGAATTTTCAAAGATAAAAGTGGCTTTCCCTCTTGATTTTAAAAGTTTCTACCAATTGTTTTTCAAATTGGAGGTGTCCTCCTAAGTTGCATGTTATATCTAAGATGTTTTGGTGGACGTAGCTGAGAAAAATAGATGGAATTGAGGTGGTCATGCGAGAACAGAGTCTCGACGCCACCATTATGAAGTTTGTTGGCTTATTGTGTTGATATATGATGTTATGTGCTCCTAAATGTTGCAAAGGTCATTGCATATATGATCTAGCATGAGAAACATGTTCTAATGTGACTTTGTGACGTTTTTAAGGAAGCATATAAATTCTATGAGCTTGGAATCTTTCTTGGATAATTATTTTGTTGAGTTATGAAAATTGCCGTGAGCTATATACTTGAAAATATGGAAAATGTCATGATGTTTTAGACTATATTAAAGTACTTGGAAAATTTGAATTTTTAAACCATATGTTGATATTATGTTACTCTTATCATTTGATTTTTGTTTATAAAGGTATATTATAAATGAGAAAGATATTTAAGTTTTATATTATCTACATTACGAGGAACTCTCTTTTTACAAATTCATAAAAGTTATTTTTTATTAATAATAATAATCCATCGTGCATCATGTGTTACCCATATTAGTTAAACAAAAACACATGATACACATTACCAAGGCCTGTATATAGTCTATGCCTTTAATTAAAGTTGCATGTGCGACCAAAATCCACTGACTCTCAAATGCACTTCTTTTTATTAAAATATTTCATAATAATTAACATCCCTTACGTAACATCACGGTAAATTTTACGTTCACCCCTGCATCGTTTGTCTTTACATTGTATGGATCACTATCGATGAGAATCAATTTAATTGAAATCTCAAATACTAAAGGTATACATTCATAGCTAGAAATTATAATTAAGCTTGATTCTCATTAATAAAGATCTATAAACTATCACGTGTCACCATCATGATGAAGATATACAATACATGAGAGTGTAGGGGTGTGCATAACCGAACCGAAACCGAAAAACCGAACCGAACCCATGGGTTTCGGTCGGTTTAAGATATGATTCGGTTTCGGTTCGGTTACAAAATCAAGAACTGAAACCTATTTTGGTCGGTCGACGGTTCGGTCAAAGTGGGATTCGGTTCGGTTCGACTAAAACCGACCGAAATAGGTACATGATTAATATTATATATATTTTGGTCGGTCGACGGTTCGGACTATTTGCATTTCGATCGGTTTCGGTTCGGTCGAAGGCAAAAGATCGGTTCGGTCGAAATTTTTAAACCAATTCGGTTATCGGTTCAATCGGTTCGATTCGATTTTTAACCGAAACCGACCGTTGCACACCCCTATGAGAGTGTACCATCAAATCTACGTACCATAACATCACATCCATCTTTCATTATACTAGATATTATTAGAAAAAACAAATCATGAAGGAGAAAAAAAAAATATAATATATCAATCATTGATAGCCAATTTAATGCATGCCCCCTAGCCCCTGGAATTTTAGAAAAAAGTTTGTCATTGTTTTTATAATTTACATATCACCTTTGCTTGCTTTGATTTAAACTTTTTATTAGTTAACCAACCACTCTTGAACTTTGTTAGCCTAAATATATTAAAACCAACCTATTACTAGTACTTAGAAGTTTGAACTCATCAGTCCTTGGAATACGACCTTGCTTCCACTAATTAGAACTAAATCGTGCACTTGCGGAATTATAGTAGCGAACACAGATAATTCTTGTTTACATCCGATCAGCGGCGGACCCAGAGGGCAGGGGTACTAGACCCCATGGAATTTATAAAACTATTATATATATATATATATATATACGTATTTTTTATTTAATTATTAGAAAGAATAATGTTATTTGTTGTGGTGCAGTTTTTTTATGTGATGTAGAGATTAAATTGATTTTTTTTGTCAATTATTGATGTTAAGTTTCCTTGATAAAATATCTAGTATGTAAATAAAAGTATATTTAAATTTTAGTTTTTGATGATGTTTCGAATATGAATAATACGATTTTCATTTGTATACAAGTGTTGCAATATTTATTCTCTAATGAGAAACTTGATATATATCCTACCATTTGAGCTTTGCTTATTATTATGTTACTCTATCATTTAATTTTTGTTTATAAAAGAATATCATAAATTAGAAAGATATTTAAGTTTTACATTATCTACATGATGAGGAACTCTCTTTTTACAAATTCATAAAGGTTATTTTGTATATATTAATAATAATCCATTGTTCATCATGTGTTACCGATATTAGTTGTTAAACAAAAACACATGATACACATTACCAAGGCCTGTACACAATATGCCTTTAATTAAAGTTGCATGCACTAAGGATCTAATAAGATGCGACCAAAATCCACTGACTCTCAAAAGCACTTCTTTTTATTAAAATATTTCACAATAATTAACATCCTTTACGTAACATCACGGTAAATTTTACGTTCACCCACTGCATTGTATGTCTTCACATTGTATGGATCCCTATCGGTGAAGATCAAGTTAAATGAAATCTCAAACACTAAAGGTATACATGATAGTAGAAATTATAATTAAACTTGATTCTCATTGATAGAACCATAACATCACATCCATCTTTCATTATACTAGATATAATTAAAAAAAACAAATCATGAAGGAGATAATACAACTCCCTCCATCCCAATATTCATGGCACGTTTTCTTTTGTTGGGCTGTCCCATTAAGTTGGCCCGTTTCAAAAAAAAAGAAACACTCTTTACACTAAAAAAATATCTCGAATTTCGTGTCACTCACTACTTTACACATAAACATAATTTTTCTTAATCTACGTGCAAAAAGAAACGTACCATGAATATTGTGAATGATGGAGTATAATATATCAATCATTGATAGCCAATTTAATGCATGCCCCCTAGCCCCTGGAATTTTAGAAAAATGTTTGTCGCTGTTTTTGTAATTTACACACCGTTAAAAAATAATGTATAATTTTATATTTTCTAGTTCATAATTATTTTTTCTCCATCGAAGCTTTGCAATAAATTTTTGTGCAATTCACTGTTAATTCTTGTTTATTGTTGAATTTTATATTGTTTTTATTTCCAAGTGAGGTAAGTTTGACTTTAGGTATTGTATGATTTTGAATAGTAACCAGAGTCTGAGAAATCAATTTAGCTAGGACTACATAGAAGAAGAATTTATACCGTTTCATATTTGATATTCATAGTATGAATCATAATTCGGCAGGGTTAAGGTTTACGTTAGGAATGGTTCCTACCAGAACTTAAGTGAATTTTTCTTTTTCTTTTTCTTTCTTGAATTCACAGAAGATCAACATGCATCATTTATAATTTGATTGGTAAGATGGTTTTATTTTTTCTTTTGGGAGGTTTTCCTTTTTTTTTTTTTTTTTTTGGGGAGGGATGGTATTTTTGAAAGCGAAAAGAGATTTATCTATAGAAAAATCATTTGGATGACCCTATAATTAATCACTGATATCATAATACTTAAATCAAAATATAATATTTTTAACCAATTTATAAGTTATTATATAGATTTATAGATTGTAGAAATATACACAACAGTTACAAACAAATAAGTTTGTGACGCTGAATTGGACTTCCGATAGATAAGAGAAAGTCGGAAATATCTTTTATCTCATACATAAGTCAGATGACGGAACGGGAAGACCTAGGATGTAGAAGATCATCCCATGAGTGATTCGACAGATTTGGATTCATCTTCACCCATGTGGTACTTCATTGTACCATCTATATAAGATCCATCTGTATAGATATCATCTAAATCCAGAAAGCCATATGCTTTGGAAGGAGCTTATATAGTATGGGAAGGGGTTTTGATTGATCAAAAAGAGGAATCTACTTCAACCTATATGCCCTTAGGCACGACCATTCGAAATCGGAAATTGAATTCATTATTATTCATTATAGGATCTATTTTCTTTTTTTAGGAGATGACATGCCACCACTTGGACTCGAACCGAGAGCATTTTCGCCTAGGAGACGTAAAAGAGATATTGAGCATTCTAGAAAAATATTTCGTAATTTTTTTACCAAAAAATAAATTTAAAATCTATTGGGAAGAATTTTGGGCCTATCAAAAGTGGAATTTGTGCATGTGAAAATTATCGAATAATCGAAGATGTGCCCGATTAGTGCGTCGCTTTTCACCAAAATAATCGATGGCGAGACGATCGGATGCAAAACCAGCATGAGACACCATAAGCAAAATAATCGATGACAGACGATCGGTAACAATGATAACAAAATCATCTCCCAAGGGACCGGAGAATTCTCCTAAACTTTCGACCGCAACGTAACCACGAATAAATTGGGATTACTAAAACTAGAAATAATTAAATAAGCGAAAAATAGAAAAGGAATTGAATTTTGATTAAAGAGAATAAAATTGAGAAAGGTAACAAATGTGTGAAGATATTCCGGCAGCCAATTAATTCCACCATAGCTTGATATTTTGATCATTGATGCAAAGATAACTTTAACTCATGCAAATAAACCGGTATGACCACGAAGGCGCTTACGGCGATCTTATCTCTCCTTAGCTTCTCGATAATTAGGAAGACGTTTCACTAACTATTTCTCTAATCGACTGACAACCGTAAGAGACGCTCTATAGATATAATGAATCGATAGCATTAAGAACTAGAGAAACCCGATTCAAAATCGATAAACTCTGACGCAGGATTACCGAATTAAGATTGTTATTCCCTTGAATCAAACCTAAACCACGATTACATATGGCCGATTTAATTAGCTATTAATTAATTCCAACTCACTAAATATTGTACACTACCTAGCGGATTGAAACAATTAAATCACAGAGAAAATAGAGAACAACAAATATTTGCATACGAATTAAAGGATAAATAACAAATTAGATCTCACATAGGAATCATGCTAGGGCTTCCTTAATCGTTGCCAGAATAAAAAAGATTAGCTAGAACTCATAATATAAAAAAAAAAATAAAAAAAAAATAAATGAAACGAAGAAGAGCCGCTGGAATGATAAAGGAAAAAATTGATAAATAGCTTGAAGCCTCCAATGTCTTTCACGTGAAATGCCTTCTGTATGCTAAAGGGAGGCGTGGAAAATTGTGTGTGTTGTTGGAGGCGTGGGATAAGTTGTTATCTCTAAACAACTAAGGCCATCTTTGGTAGTGGTATAGATATAAAATATAGATAGTCAACCTTGTTGTTTGGTACATTAGTTATAAATATAGATTACGAAACAAAAAAAAAATGAGGCTAGCGACCGCTAGTTACCTAGCGGTCGCTAGCCTCATTTTTAACCCTTCGAGGCAAAAATGAGGTACCTAGCGGTCGCTAGCCTCATTTCTTGTCTGAGATGGGATACAAATGGGCTCAACCGTGAGTTACAAAACCAAACGCTACGGTGGAATCTAAACTACCTAATCTGCTTCAATCCTATCAACCAAACGAGGCCTAACTAACTAATATAAAATATATAAACCTAATAAGTATGGGCGAAACAAGGTCAACGAAAAAGGGCTAATAAAATAAAATCGAATAACAAATAAAAGCTTCCATAATAAATAATATCCCATATTAAATCTTCCTTCACTTTCTTGGCTTTAAATTCCTTTTAAAATCCTGCTTTTTCTTCCAAAATAATATGAACACCTACAAAATCCACAAAATATACAATTAGCTTCATAAAATATGATTAAGTAGATATTAAGCATTTAAACTCATCAAAAACATCCAAAATATGCGTATAAAATACGCCTAATCAAATCCCCCACACTTGAATATTGCTCGCCCTCAAGCATAGACAAAACAAAAGATAAAAGAACAAACTAGGTAGGGACTCGTTCCAAAAGAAACACCAAGTGGCCATTGATCAAGAAATAACAATCATAGTCAAGATCAAAATATAACCACCTTTCATACCACAAGCCATTCCTTGATTCCAACACTTTATGTATACATCATTCGTCAAAGTCAAAATAGTGCAATCAATCCAGCCTCACAAGATTCACTCAAAATCGCTCAAAAATCAAGGACAAGATAAATTCACACTAAAGCATCTTACTCTATCAATCACAAGTTTGCCAATATGTCACTATCTCTACCAAAATGAAATGAAATTTAAGCACAAATCATTAGGACTTTCATAGGTTGTAATGGGGCTATGGTGCATAGGTAGGAGAAACAAAAATATTGAAAATGACTATTAAATCCAACAAAATGCAAGCAGTTAACCACATGTGTACTCCCAAAACAAACCCCAAATATTCTACTTAACTCCCCAGAATTCCTTCTCCCTCATTGACATCTTCTTTCTTTCTCATTTTTTTTCTTTTTTTTGTATTTTCTTTTCTTTTCTTCATTTTTTTTTTTTTTATTCTTTTCTTAGCAAGAAACAAAATCAAAAGGTAGCAGCACATTTACCAACATGTAACTACACCCACATCAGTTCTCTTAATCTCATCATTTCACAAATCCAACTACCATTCAACAAAATAAAATACACCAACTTTCCCAAATAGCTAGAATTCAACAAATCACTTATCACTTCATCTTCCTCAACTACTTGCAAATTATTGGTGGGACAAAAGAAGGCTAAAAAGGCTATGGTTCATTATTTTGTGGCTTTCATTTATCAAGAAAAAGATTAAAGCTCAAGTACGCTCTCTAGGGAAATATGAGATGGTTAACAATTATCAATCCAAAACAAATGACTTAATCATGTTCATGTAAGAATTGACTTCATAAGTTCTACTATGACAACAAGGCAAACCGGACATCAAGATATCAAGAATACATAACCTCTCAATAAAGAAAGGAGTTCATAATATTGCTCATAAGCTCGATCCTCGTATATTTGAGTAGGTTTTCAAAATTTGATCAATTAAGCACATTTCTCATCCTTAGACACATAAGGGCTTTCACAAAATTATTTTCATCAAGAAAATCAACCAAGCAATCCATCACAATATTCTAATCTATTCCATTCATGTTATTTTTCTCACAATGGCCAAAACACGAACAAAAATCCATAACCAGCAAAAGATAGCCCCAATAGACCTATGACTCCAAAAATCCCCCCACACTTAAACTACACAATGTCCTCAATGTGTGAAAACAACAATAGGATAAGAAAAAGAAAAACAAAAGCAAAAAGAGACTTCCCTGAAGTGCTCAATGCTCAGTAGAATGTGGTGGGTGAAGGTGGTCATGGCGTTGTTCCATCTGTGTGAGGCGGCGATCCATAGCGATATGGTCCTCCTTTTCCAGCAATTAATAGATGCCCCTATTTCTGCAAAACCTACCAAAAGAAACCCAACTCAGCCACCTTGTTTTTGCGATTTTATTTTTATTTATTTTTATTTTTTTAACAAACTGAAAATAAAAACAAACATGAAATAAAGATAAAGGTGAGAAAGAAATCTTGGGTAAGCTCCCAAGCGGTGCCTTTGTTTAAGGTCAAGGCCAGACACCATGGTGGTACGATCAGGAGTTGATCATGGAGTAGCCAAGTTCATCTCTTGAAACTCGACTATCTTCATCTCTTCAATTGCAAGCTGTTGTTTATCTGGAGGATCGTGCGGTATGGGCATACTATCTGGCTCATTCTGTAGTCTGTTGAGATGATCAGCAACTAAATTCTCGGCTCCCTTCTTATCCTTGATTTCCAAGTCAAATTCCTCTTGTTCTTCATGAAGGTCTTTGCTTATTATGACCGGCAGTGTGTCGTGCTCCCCCAAGAACACATACTTCAAATGCTGAGGTAACATTTTCAATTCCAGCTTAGGTGGTTTCTCAACAGATGGAAAAATCCGTTCTGTATTGGTCGGGATGGGCATCCTGCTCGACAGGTGTCGAATTGGAACTTCTTCCATGAGTACATTAGCCTCATAATCTCTTTAATGGCGTCATTCTCCTCTGTTTTCCATCTTCTTCACTCAATGCACTAACAAGAGCGTGCTCTAGTTCATCATCCTGAAATTCTCAACAAAGTTATCAACGAAGAATTGATAATATCAATCATGAAAGCAGTTCACGATCTTCAACATGCTTCATAGCTTCAAATACATTAAATGTGACTATATCTCCATCAAATTCGAGGCTCAAAAGACCCTTATCTTCATCAATTTTTGCTCTAGCAGTTTTCATGAATAGTCTTCCTAATAAAATCAAAGATCTTCTTAGAAGCGAGAATCATCCATGTCAACAACATAAAAATCTGCGGAAAATACATAACATTTACTTTCATAAAAATATTCTCAACAACACCTTCATTATATGTATTAGACCTATCGCTAATTGAATGACAACACCGGTTTGCTTGAAAGGCCCTAAATTTAAGTCCTTATACACAGAGTATGGCATGACATTTATTGATGCGCTAGATCTAACATGACTTTCTCGATCCTCTGATTGCCAATTATGCATGGAATAGTGAACATACCAGGATCCTTACATTTTTGCGGTAATTTTCTTTGAATAACAGCATACACATTCTCACTTACTCTAATTTTTGCATCATTCCCAAACTTCATTTTTGTAGAGCAAAGCTCCTTCAAGAATTTTGCATACTTGGGAACTTGTTTAATTGCATCAATCAGAGGCAAGTTTACCTCTACCTTCTTGAAAACTTCCAAAATGTCTTTGTCATCCTCCTCTTTCTTATTTCGTGCCAACCTGGAAGGAAATGGAGGTGTAATCAATGATTGTGAATTTGAAACTTTAGGTTCTCCACTTCCCTTTGAGGAATTGATCTCTGTGGAAGTCTGTAGCTCCTCATGGCCTTGGGTTTTCTCAGCTTCTTCATGTTTTACTTCCTCATCTTTCTTTTTAGGCCGGTTCAACTAACATCTTTCCACTCCTTAGAATAACAACAGACAAGTTCTCCTTTGGATTCAACTCCGTTTGAGATGGAAGTTTGTCTTGGTTATTTTGTATCCGATTCATTTGAGTTTACCATTTTTATTTATGTTATTTTCTTTTAGTTTATGCCTCGTTTTCTCGTCGGATGAATTAATTTTTAATCCGGAGATCGAGAAGACCACACGGATATTGAAAAAAAGAACCAAGGAGTTAAAGAAGGGTGCTAGATCAAATTCACTAGACTCTGAAGTTGAACATATAGTTGAAGTTCCAATGGGTGACGAGAGGCATATTGTGAATCCTAATCCGCCAAGAGCTCAACTAATAAAGGAATTAGGCCGCCATATGAGCAATCGCCCGTTGTGCATTGTTTTGCCAACTATCAATGGAAATAATGAAATAAGACCTGGTTTCATTCAAGTGCTACCTAAGTTTGGGGATTTACCTGGAGAGAGTGCACACAAGCACCTTGCTGAGTTTGATTTAGTTTGCGCGACTTTACGTCTTAATGGTTTTTTCTGAAGATAATTTGAAATTGCTAACTTTTTCTCACACATTGTAGGGTAGAGCTCGAGATTACCTTTTTGATCTTCCTCCTAGTTCGATTCGAACTTGGGATGATTCGGAAGAACAATTTTTGAGAAAATTCTTTATCAAGAGCTGCAAATTTGAGAATGGCTATTGGGAGCGGTTTCAGCAATTGTGTCGTTAATGCCCTGATCATGGATTTTTTGAATATCAATTGCTTACTAATTACTTTTACCGTGGTATGTCTTCTCTTGATAGGAAGATTGTTGATGCTGCTTGCGGGGGAAGTTTAACTAACAAAACATTAGAGGACGCAACACAACTTATTGCTGATATGGTTTCCAATGGACAACAATATAAAGATGAGGATGGTGATGTTACGAGACCGGTTCACGAGGCGTAAAACTTCGGGGAGTGAGCGAGAAAATTGATGCTCTAACTTCCTTAGTTAGAGGCTTTGCCGTAGCTCAAACTCGAAAGATGAAATGTGAGATTTGTCTTGAAAATACTCATTATCTTGATTCTTGTCCTACTGCGGGAAAATCACGGAGACAAGCATGCATGGGATCCGGAGATGAGCAACATATGAATGCACAAGGTATAGGAGAAACAATCCTTTCTCCAATATAATCCAGTGGAGAAACCACCCAAACTTGATTGGAATAAGTAAGAGCACGGGCGATATCATGACTGCATGGTAGTAAAGTATCCCGTCCATGATGCGAGAACCAAATATGAGTGATATCATGAAGAGTCTTGCAGAGTTGTGAGATTGTTAAGAACTTGGTGCAAAGTCGGCAAGCATTCCATCAAGAGACACAAGCCGTGTTGGGAAGTATGGGAATATAGATCACTCAGTTGGCCACTCAAATGAATCGGATACAAAATAACCAAGGTAAACTTCCACTCAAGCGGAGTTGAATCGAAGGAGAGCGTGTCTGCTGTTATTCTAAGGGTGGAAAGATGTTAGTTGAACCTGAGCCTAAAAGAAAGATGAGGAAGTAAAACATGAAGAAGTCGAGAAAACCAGGCCATGAGGAGCTCTGACTTCCACGAGATCAACTCCTCAAGGAAGTGGAGAACCTAAAGTTTCAAATTCACAATCATTGATTACACTCCATTTCCTTCCGGGTTGTACGAAACAAGAAGAGGAGGATGACAAAGACATTTTGGAAGAACCCTTTGCTAAACCGATCGAACAGCGGTGCCAAAATTTGGTGCGTCGCGTTTAGCAAAAATAACCTCTTGACAAACAATCGATATGCCCAAACCGCAGACAACGATGAAGCAAAATTGTAATATCCAGTTCTCATAGCTCGATTAAGCGCTAAATGCGTAATTAATTAGAAATTAATTACGTGGTGACTAAGGACAATGCATCATCGAGATAAGATTTCATAAAGTTTAACTCAAAGATTTATTTTAGAATTTTTCGGTTGATTGATTTATGATAAATTTCAATTTATTGTTCTATTTCAACATTTATTGTTGAAAGAGTGATTTATGAAAGTTTGACTCGCTAGAAATTTCTATAATTCTAATTATTTTATCTTGATTTAATATTTTAAAAGATGCTTCATATTATTATTATTTTAAGGTTATATTATAGCTAAATAAGATTCTAGAGCAATTAGCTTCTCAAAGAAGCTAAAGTATTAGCTTATCCAAGAAGATTTGCAATAGCTTATGAAATAAGTTATGGAACTCTCTAGAATTTAAAAGCTTCTCATGAAAGCCTTAGATAGTATCTAAGACCTATATATATATGTTCCCTAAGCTTGCTTAAGACTTTACTTAACCATTTTGCTTCCATTCACCCTCAAAATTTCGAAGCACACACACACCACACTACCGAAAATTTCTCTCTTCCAAGCTCAAGATCCGGACTTCCGATCTTCTTCAAATCGGTAGATCTACATCTTAAGGAGGTAGATCTCTAACTTTATTCAAGTTTTGAAGTGAAAATCAAGGAGAAAAACCCACCCCCAAACCCCCATGTGTTCGGCCATTTAGGCCCTTTTCTTACGGGTTTTGATCTTCGATTTTTAGTTGATACATGTGTAGATCTACCTATTATGAGTGATATTATATTAAGAAAACAAAGAAAAATCCCCTCCTCAACTCCTATATGATTCGGCCATGATGGGCCTTGTTCCAAGAATTTCCGTTCTTCGATTATTAGTATATATATGTTTAGATCTACCATTTTTTAGATAATTCATGCTTGATCTATGATTTGATTTGTTATTTTCATGAAAACCTAAACTTTAGTGAAGAACCCTAATTATTATCTTGGATATTTGTTGTATATTTCTTGAATTAAGTTTAGATCTATAGAATTAAAGACGTTTGAGCATGATTAGAGTTGATTGTGAAAACAAAAATCGAAACCCCTAATTTTCCTATGTTGACCGAAACCTATAGCTTGGATTTAAAGATGTTTTGGCTTTGATTTGTTTAAAATAAGCTTGTAGTTATGTAATTATATGTATATGATCTTGTTTGGCAAAAGAAATTAGAGTTAAAATCAACTCATATGAAAAACCCTAAATTATTATGGTTATGTAATGTCAAGAACTTATTATGTTGATTTTATTTGAGATGTTTGATTTCAAAAGTATGATCTAATATATGAAATTAGCATATTTTGAGTTATTGAGATTTTTCTAAACTTATACGAAAAAGTTAGATTTCGTTAGTTTGCGTTTTTCACCGGACTTTGTGATTTTGACTTGATATTTGAAATTTATTTCAAAACATAGATTCTTGTGATTATATAGCTTGATCAAGACTTGATTGATCAAAGTTTTCAAAGGAAACGATTAGAAAGATTAAATATTTTATTATAGCAATATGATATTCCTTATGTATATAAGGAATTGAAAAGATTGACGTTCTTATAAAATACTTTCTTAATACATTGAATAATTTAGTTTTGGATGCATTGACCTAGCAGAGCTTAGCTTAACCATAGAGCATCGAGAGAGTTTAGTAGAGGCTCAAGAGTTAGAAACTCTTAGTTTCTCTTTCCCGTGTTTATTCTTCTTATTTCCTTATTAAGGAACAAGTGGAAGCAGAATAGAGATCAAGAAAGGAAAAGCTGAAAGTCTCGAGTAAGCCAGATTTCCAGGTGGGCTTTCTAAACTAAATATGCTTGTGCACAAGTTTATGATGATGAGCATGTGTCTCATTTATAAAGTTAATTGACTTGCCTGTTTTGAGCATATTGCATATTGCCTATCTACGAGAGAATGACGATATCGACCCTATGCTAGACGAGCTTCTAGTAAGGGTATGTGTACACAGGTGGCCTTTGGCCATGGTGTTTGAGAAGGAGGCCTACTTCTCAACACAAGAGTGCGTAGATATGGTGTTTATTTATGATTGTCTGCAGACATATTAAGATTAGATTGTTAGCACGTGCATTGATCATGAAGTAAGTGATTTCTTAAGCATGATTCATAGGATATTTCTTAAAACCCATGTGAATCTAAGAAAGTGGCAAGTCGATTATATAGCTCTAAGAGCATGTTTCGATTTTTTGGCAATTGCCCACCGAGTGCATCAGTATTCACGCCTGCATGTATTTCTAAATATGCGGGTTGTGTAAGAGATAACGCGAGATTGAATCTTGGCGAAGACCTATTTTGTCATGTCCTATGTTTTGCCCAGAGTTGATGTCTTCATACATAAACTCGCTACTCTTTTGTTGCCAACTCATTTATAGTTGTAAATTATTGCATGATCGAGGTCTTGATGGGTTAGACAATTGATAAACAAATATGAATTCATGTCCGGGATTATGGTATCGGTTTGCTAAGCGATGATTGATTAATATCAACTTTGATTATTTGGTTAATCACGGTTTAATGACTAGATATTCGTTAAAATAATAGCATCTATATCTACGAGTCTTTTGAAATAGTTAGTCATTTCTTTTCCTTCCGCCCGTCGCACTTCGATTAGTCAGTTAATACAAGATTAGATAGGTCGGACTGTGACAGAATGGTATCAGAGCAGTTGTTCGCTCTGGTCCTGTGAGTCTTCCATGAGTCTAACCCAGTTGTCTTAAATCATTTGAGCTCAGCATATCAAGTCCGTCATCTCCAGCACAATCAGGTACAAGTAGTTGATTTTTACATAAGAGTATAGAATTTTTTGAGCATTTCTTATGGCTTTGAATGATCTTTATATGTTTAGTATTGTATGATGTATGAGATGATTATGCATACAATTCGGTTAGTATTTTAAGATGGGATATGGGACATATCGATGTGATTGTCCCGATATCTATGTTGCGATTAGTTAGGATGCCAGGATGCAGACTACGCCGCGTAAGAGTACTAGAGTTAGACCTCTGGCGATTGGGCGTGCAGACAAATTCTCGAGCTTGACCGGAGAAGTCGCGAACTTCTCGAAATTTCTCGGCGATTCCATTGGGCGGTTTTCGGTTGGCGACATGGGGTTAACGATTACGATGCTATACTTGACTTATTCGGTCTTGCCGACACCGGCAAGGTTGGGCTTCTTCGAGTGCTCTTGATTATATTGATTTTTCTAGAAATCCTGAAGAGTCAGGGGACTTCTTTGGATTCCATGCTCTCATTCAAGCACAGAATAGGGATCATCAAGGTCCACCCCCAGGTGGTTATCCTTCTCTCGATCATTTTTATTCTCATATCCGTCAGCTCTTTGCGGAGCATTATGTAAGGTAGGAAGATCCTTCTCCCCAGCCTGCCGTTGATGTAGTATCTCTTGATGTTCCTGTTCCGAGATTTGATGAGCCTATGTTGATTGATAGTACTCCTTTAGTTCCCGACATTGATGAGATAGTTGATTCTCCTCTATTAATGGACTCAGATATCTATCGGGGTCATGATGATTTGTATTTACCCCTGCATTAGATCCGTGGTTTGTTGATATACATTCCGCTGAAAATATTCTTTCTCCCTATCTGGATCCAATGATACCGAAAATTGGTGCGGATCCACTAGAGCAGTCGTTTGTTTTTGACTCGTCTACTTATCAGATTTATTTTGCTAATCCAACGTCTTCTCAGATTGGCCCTAGTAATTCTGTTTCATAAGTATTTCTGGGATCTTATCCAGTTCACATAGTTCCTCGTGACTCTCTTCCAATCGTAACTTCTGAATCTCAGCCAATTTCGACTGATTTTCTTAGTCAACTCCGTGAAGTTCACATATTTCAACGGCCATCTCCTCCAGCCGATGAGGGGACTAGTTCTTGTAGATCATCAGGTCTTTCCAGATCTTATCGGTATGAACCTGAACATATTGAGTCTGTTGGCAAGTGCAAGCTTGAATATCTCCCAGTCAGTGAAATGTCTTTTGTTATTGACCCATACATTCTACATCCTGAGTTTAAAGTAATTTCGCATGACAACAACCCCAATGCTCCTAAACAACCAGTGCCAGACTATAATGAAGAAGAGATAGAGCCTTGCAGTTGTAGCACCGAGACACAGCAGCCCTCATTGGGAAGATGAAATCGAGCGATTCTTTGAAGAAGAAGCGACAACGAGTGAAAGTGCGATAGAGATGAACATCACCGGAGTGAAGAGCACAGTTCAAGCGATGAGTCATTAGTAGTAGATCCTGTGTGATAGTACGGTATAGCAGATGTAGAGAAAAGAGGCATCTGAGCATAGCGTATCGGGATTAGATGGAATGCTCCGATTGATTTGTTTATTTCCTAAGAAGTGGTAAGATTGGCTGTTGCCATTGATTACATTGAACCTGGTTTTATAACTTCTGAGCAAGCTAATCTTCCCAAACTCCTAGTTACCATCAGTTCTCAGTATTTTTTGTACTTGAGTCTTCCTACTGATTCATTTTTCCCCTGTTGCTGATTTTATTCTAGCTGTTCACCAGTTCCAGTTGGCTGGTGTCCCTTTTTTTCCTTTTAATAATGATAATGATGAGGATCTTGAACCCATTAATGTTAATTCTTCTATTCCTGAGTATGACGTTAGTATCTCTACTCTAGAGATAGAGTCATCTTTACTAGATACTCAGTTGTCTATACCCGAGTCTGATGTAGCTCTTACATAGTTTGATTACTCTTATCTCAGTACTGAAATGTTTCCTATTGACCTAGATTGATATGGTCAGTCTTTCGCATTTCTTGAGACCCCTACTTTGATTAAGTCTATTTTTTTCTCATGTTCCTGAGACTTCTTCTTTAGAGGTCCCAGAAGAGACTCAAGTTAGTTTATTGAGACCTTCAGGTGTCTCAAGATCTTTCATGTATGAATCTGAGTTTTTACCGGTGGTTGTACAAAGACAATTTCAGCCCTAGATATCAGTCAAATATCTTTTGTGACTGATCCTGATATCCTTTATCCTGGAGTAATTCCCTTGTATTCATTTCCCGAGCGTGCTGTTGATCCGCCATCTCCTGAGATTGAGAAAGATGTAGAGATACCAGACTCCAATGAAGCCGTTAATGGCAGTGAGGATGGAGTAGTAGAGATAGAAGAAGGAAATGATGACAGCGATGACAACTTTCGTGGGCAGAGTGAAGCTAGTAGCAGCAAGAGTGGAAGCTGCCAGTCTGTAGATGATATAGATGCACATATATGTAAATATGTGTATATGCGAGACTAGTGATGCCTATAGATATCTTATGATGCGGTGGCGTGCTAATGCGGCCCATCTGGGATGTGTTTTGCTCGAGATACGGGCATCTATATGCTGAAAACTTTCGGTTGCAAAGTTTTCCTAGCTTTTGTAAACATTTTGAAGAGGAAGAACAAGAAAGTGCAAATTCTTCTTAAGATTCACCTGTACCTTCTCCTCCTCAAACAGGTCGTAGAATCGCAGAGTTTTTCTGCTTCAGAAAGTTCCTTCTCCTGAGCAATTGGAGAATTTGCGTGGGAACAATTCTAGGGAGAATTGTTTGAAAAGTGTATACCTCGAAGTTACCGCAACAGAAAGAGTTTGAATTTGCGAACCTGGAAGCAAGGCAAAAAGACTGTGGCAGAATATGATCTTAAATTCTGCAGTCTAACCCGTTATGCTTCTTTTAAAGCTGAGATAGATGAGAAGATGGCGAAATTGTTTCGTGCTAGATTACGTCGAGAGATTAGAATCATTTTTGCAAGCCTCGCCAAGATTTCTTCTTCGGATCGAAGTCAAAAAGGAAAAAGAATTGGGAGAATAAGAACTTCCCAAACAAGAGACGATGGCAGAAGCCAAACCGGTTCTGAGAGAAAATCTTTCCCAAGTCAGTAAAAATGTAGGCGTGTCCCGGATGTAGCAGTACATTACGGAATTTGCACAAGGAAATGTGATTGTTATGCATGTGGACAAGTGGGCCACTATGCAAGTCAATGTCCGAACCGTCAGAGAACAACTAGTGACGGAAGGAAAGTAGAATCATCTGAGACGGATGCAACCCATGAAAGCCGTAAGTGAATATCAAAAGTCATCATTTCGTCAGATCGAGATGCCGCTACATCAACCGCAACCATCGCCATCGCCGTCGCCGTCGCCGCAGCCGCAACCACCAACGCCTCGACCATACCAACCTCTATATCAAAACGCATACGCCCTCTCTTAAAAGCAACCTGAGAAGAACGCCAAGCAACTTGGCAGATGTTCTTAAGTTCAACAGTGAATGTGTCGCATAAGATTTAAATATGCTTACCTCGTTGGGTGTAGCTATCGTTATCATGCATGTGTGTTCTAACCTAGATTTCGAACTAGGATCCCCTAAGTTTAGAGCGAGATCGCTGCAGCTGTTACACATGAAGACATGGATCTCATATTAGGAATAGATGGTTGACAGCGAATTATGCAGCGATATGATGCAAGCAAAGAGAAATAGCGTTCAGCCACCAGGAAGAGAACTACCTGTTTTGATGGTATTGAGAAGAGAAGAAGCCATGTTCCTATGATCTCACCTCATGTCGAAAAGTCGATGAAGAACGAGGAAGATTGTGCTTACCTTGTATATCGAATATCGATGTCAAGTCAGGAAGAATGTAGGAGATGTACTGTGGTTAGAGAGTTTCGGATGTTTTCACGAAACATTACAGTGGCTACCGGACGGACAATTAGAGTTTCTCCATTGAGTTTGAACCGGATCAACACTGCTTCAAAAGCACCTTATAGAATGGCCCCAAAAGAATTGCGAGTCGAAGATCCATTTCAAGAGCTTTTGGACCTAGGTTTTCTCGACCTAGTGTATCTCCTCGGGAGTGACAATTCTATTTGTCAAAAGAAGGATGAAACTCTTAGGATATGTATTGATTACAAAAAGTTGAAAAAGTTAACCTTGAAGAATAGGTATCCTTTACCCATGATTGATGACTTGTTCGATCAGCTGAAAGGTGCCAGTGTTTTATCAAAGTTTCGTCAGAAGGACATAGCCAGGCTAGCTTTTGAGCGTGGTATGGCCACTACGAGTTCGTAGTAATGCCATTTGGCTTGACTAATGTACCAGCTGTGTTTATGGATTCGATAAAATGTGTTTTTCACAATTATCTCGATAAAAATTTGTTTAATATTTATCGATGATATTCTCGTGTACTCGAAGAATGAGCAAGAACACGAAGAACAGTTGAGAACCGTTCTATAGACGTTGAGAATAGAACGATTGTTGCTAAGATTAGCAAATATGAGTTTTGGCCAAGAGAAGTGATTTTCCTTGGACATATCATTACAACAGATGGAATCAGAGTCGACCCCACTAGAGTTCAAGCGGTACGTGATTGGAAATCGCCGACGACATAGACATAGATTTGAGGTTTCTTGGGTTTAGCAGGACATTACCGAAGGTTCATAGAAGGATTCTCCAAGATTACGAGAACTATGACTCAATACCTTCAAAAGGAATTATGTCCCAATGAACCCAAGAATATGAAGAAAGTAGTCAAGAGTAAAGAACAGATTGACTCGCCAGTTTTAACAATACCAGAATCAGACAAAGGGTATACTCTATATACCGATGCATCAAAGAGTGGATTAGGAATGGTCCTGATGCAAGAAGGAAGAGTGATAGCTTATGTTTCACGATAATTGAGACCCCAAGAGCTCGTATATCCTATATACGATCTAGAGATGGCAACTGTTGTTCATGCTCTGAGGAATTGGAGACATCTTTTGTATGGATCCAAGTGTGAGATCTTTACTGATCACAAGAGCCTGAAAAATTTCTTCGAGCATAAAGATTTGAACATGCGCCAAAGAATATGGCTTAAGATAGTAAAAGATCATGATTGTGATATCAAGTATCTCCTTGGAAAATCGAATGTTGTCGTTGATGCTTTGAGTAGAAAAAGCCAAATCCAGTTAGGATTCGTCCTTACTCAAAGAGAGGAGTTGATCAAAGAGTTTGAAGAGATGAGTTTGCAAGTGGTGCTACCACCTGAAATTGCGAAAAGAGATGATAGCCACTATTGTCGTTACCCCGATATGAGAGCAAGAATTGCGAAAGATCAAAGATAAGATCAATAGATAGAAAAGCTACGAGTTAAGATTAAAAACAGAAAGGCCAGAAGAATATCATGAAGCTGGGGATAACACAATCATATTCAGAAATAGGATGTGCGTACCGAATGAGGATGATTTAAAGAACGAGATTATGAGTTAAGCTCATAACACGTCCTACACCGCACACCCAGGAAGCACTAAGATGTATCAAGATCTAAAGCAAAGGTTTGTGTGGGTAGGAATAAAGCGAGAGATAGCCTCGGTTGTTGAAAGATGTTTAGCATATCAATAAGTTAAAGCTTTAGTCCAGCATCGTATGGTAAGTTGCAACCACTGGAGATTCTTCGGTGGAAATGAGATCACATAGCCATGGATTTCGTAACTAGATTATCCAAATTGAAGCGTAGTAATACATCTATTTGGGTGATAATCGATCGACTCACGAAGTGTGCTCATTTTATCTCGATCTCTATTATATATGGAGCTAACAAGTTAGCTCAGACATACGTTTGAAAGATAGTACGTTTGCATCGAGCACCCGTCTCAATCACCTCAGATAGAGACTCCAAGTTTACATCTCGTTTTGGGTGAGTTCTCAATAAGAGATGAGCACAAGAGTGAATTACAGTACAGTGTTTCATCCGCAAACAGATGGTCAATCCGAAAGGACCACATAGACGTTAGAAGATATAATCGAAATCTTGATATTAGATCAAGGAGATCAACGGTAGCGAGTCCTACCATTGATTGATTTCGCATACAACAACGGTTACCAAGCAACGACTTATATGACGCTCTATGAAACCTTTTATGGCAGAAAGAATAGATCATCACTTATTTGGGACAAAGTTGGAGAAAGACAAGTACGTGGACCAGAAGCGATTGAAGAAATAGTCGTAATCGTACGACAAATAAAGAAAAGAATCCAAGAAGCTCAAGATAGTCAAAAGTCCTATGTAGATAAAAGACGTACGGAGCTAAGCTTCAAGATTGAAGACATTGTACTCTTGAAAAGTACCTCATTCCAAAGGAATACATCACTTTGGAATCAAAGGAAAGCTCGTATCAAGATTCATTAAACCGTACGAGATTCTAGAGAAGATTTGGGTTAGTCGCTTACAGATTAGCATTGCCTTCAAGTTTCGGCAATATCTGCAATGCATTCCATGTGTCGCAGTTACAAAGATAAGTGTTTGATCCAAAACACATCATATATCAAGAGAATATTGTTCCTGAACAATACCTAAGCTATGAAGAGAAGCCAGAACGTATTCTAGATCGAAAGAATCAACAACTAAGGAATAAGTCGATTCCTTTAGTCAAGATTCTATGGAGGCATCATAGCCTAGAAGAAGCGACTTGGGAATTAGAAGAAAGATGAAGAGAAGTACCCAGAGCTATTTACTGAGGTACTAAATTTGGGACGAAATTTCTTTAAGGAGAGAATGTAATACCCCAGATTCTCATAGCTCTGATTAAGCGCTAAGTACGTAATTAATTAGAAATTAATTACGTGAGTGACTAGGGACAATGCATCCTCAGATAAGATTTCATAAAGTTTAACTCAAAGATTTATTTTAGAATTTTTCAGTTGATTGATTTAACAATAAATTTCAATTTATTGTTCTATTTCAACATTTATTGTTGAAAGAGTGATTTATGAAAGTTTGACTCGCTAGAAATTTCTATAATTCTAATTGTTTTATCTTGATTTAATATTTTAAAAGATGTTTCATATTATTATTATTTTTAAGCTTATATTATAGCTAAAAAAGATTCTAGAGCAATTAGCTTCTCAAAGAAGCTAAAGTATTAGCTTATCGAAGATTTGCAATAGCTTATGAAATAAGCTATGGAACTCTCTAAATTTAAAAGCTTCTCATGAAAGCCTTAGATAGTATCTAAGACCTATATATATATGTTCCCTAAGCTTGCTTAAGACTTTACTTAACCATTTTGCTTCCATTCACCCTCAAAATTTCGAAGCACACACACACCACACTACCGAAAATTTCTCTCTTCCAAGCTCAAGATCCGGACTTCCGATCTTCTTCAAATCGGTAGATCTACATCTTAAGGAGGTAGATCTCTAACTTTATTCAAGTTTTGAAGTGAAAATCAAAGAGAAAAACCCACCCCCAAACCCCCATGTGTTCGGCCATTTAGGCCCTTTTCTTACGGGTTTTGATCTTCGATTTTTAGTTGATACATGTGTAGATCTACCTATTATGAGTGATATTATGTTAAGAAAACAAAGAAAAATCCCTCCCTCAACTCCTATATGATTCGGCCATGATGGGCCTTGTTCCAAGAATTTCCATTCTTCGATTATTAGTATATATATGTTTAGATCTACCATTTTTGAGATAATTCATGCTTGATCTATGATTTGATTTGTTATTTTCATGAAAAGCTAAACTTTAGTGAAGAACCCTAATTATTATCTTGGAGATTTTTTGTATATTTCTTGAATTAAGTTTAGATCTATGGAATTAAAGACGTTTGAGCATGATTAGAGTTGATTATGAAAAAAAATCGAAACCCTAATTTTCCTATGTTGACCGAAACCTATAGCTTGGATTTAAAGATGTTTTGGCTTTGATTTGTTTAAAATAAACTTGTAGTTATGTAATTATATGTATATGATCTTGTTTGGCAAAGAAATTAGAGTTAAAATCGACTCATATGAAAACCCTAAATTATTATGGTTATGTAATGTCGAGAACTTATTATGTTGATTTTATTTGAGATGTTTGATTTCAAAAGTATGATCTAGCATATGAAATTAGCATATTTTTAATTATTGAGATTTTCTAAGCTTATACGAAAAAGTTAGATTTCGTTAGTTTGCGTTTTTCACAGGACTTTGTGATTTTGACTTGATATTTGAAATTTATTTCAAAACATAGATTCTTGTGATTATATAGCTTAATCAAGACTTGATTGATCAAAGTTTTCAAAGGAAACGATTAGAAAGATTAAAGATTTTATTATAGCAATATGATATTCCTTATGTATATAAGGAATTGAAAAGATTGACGTTCTTATAAAATACTTTCTTAATACATTGAATAATTTAGTTTTGGATGCATTGACCTAGCAGAGCTTAGCTTAACCATAGAGCATCGAGATAGTTTCGTAGAGGCTCAAGAGTTAGAAACTCTTAGTTTCTCTTTCCGTGTTTATTCTTCTTATTTCCTTATTAAGGAACAAGTGGAGCGAATAGAGATCGAAAGGAAAAGTCGAAAGTCTCGAGTAAGCCGATTTCGGTGGGCTTTCTAAACTAAATATGCTTGTGCACAAGTTTATGATGATGAGCATGTGTCTCTTTTATAAATTTAATTGACTTGCCTGTTTTGAGCATATTGCATATTGCCTATCTACGAGAGAATGGCGATATCGCCCTATGCTAGACGAGTCGCTAGTAAGGGTATGTGTGCGCAGTGGGCCTTTGGCCATGGTGTTTGAGAAGGAGGCCTACTTCTCAACACAAGAGTGCGTAGATATGGTGTTTATTTATGATTGTCTGCAGACATGTTAAGATTAGATTGTTAGCACGTGCATTGATCATGAAGTAAGTGATTTCTTAAAGCATTATTCATAGGATATTTCTTAAAACCCCTGTGAATCTAAGAATGTGGCAAGTCGATTATATAGCTCTAAGAGCATGTTTTAGTTTTTTTTGCCAATTGCCCACTGAGTGCATCAAGTATTCACGCCCTGCATGTATTTCTAAATATGCAGGTTGTGTAAGAGATGACGGCGGAGATTGAATGCTGAGCGAAGACCTATTTTGTCATGTCCTATGTTTTGCCCCAAGTTGATGTCTTCATACATAAATTCAGCTACTCTTTTGCTGCCAACTCATTTATAGTTGTAAATTATTGCATGATCAGGGTCTTGATGGGTTAGACAATTGATAAACAAATATGAATTCATGTCCAGGATTATGGTATCAGTTTGCTAAACAGTGATTGATTAATATCAACTTTGATTATTTGGTTAATCACAGGTTTAATGACTCGTATTTCGTTAAAATAATAACTGTCTATATCTACGAGTCTTTTGAAATAGTTAGTCATTTCTTTTCCTTCCGCCCGTCGCACTTCGATTAGTCAGTTAATACAAGATTAGATAGGTCGGACTGTGACAAAAATAATCGACTGACAGACAGTCGGTATGCCCAAACTGCGCAGACAGTAGTAAGCAAAATCTTCTCCCAAGGGACCGGCGAGAATTCTCCTAAACTTTCGACCTGCAACGTAACCACGAATAAATTAGGATTACTAAAAACTAAGAATAATTAAATAAACAAAAAATAAAAAAAGGAATTGAATTTTGATTAAAGAGAATAAAATTGAGAAAGGTAACAAATGTGTGAAGATATTCCGGCAGCCAATTAATTCCACCCTAGCTTGATATTTTGATCATTGATGGAAATATAACTTTAACTCATGCAAATAAATCAGTTATGACCACCGAAGACTCTTATGACGCGATCTTATCTCTCATTAGCTTCTCGATAATTAGGAAGACGCTTCACTAACTATTTCTCTAATCGACTGATAACTGTAAGAGACACTCTATAGATTTAATGAATCGACAGCATTAAGAACTAGAGAAACCCGATTCAAAACCGATAAACTCTTACGCATGATTACCGAATTAAGATTGATATTCCCTTGACCTGAAGGTTAATTTACCACTAATCAAACCTAAACCACGATTACGTATGGTCGATTTAATTGGCTATTAATTAATTCCAACTCACTAAATATTGTACACTACCTAGCGGATTGAAACAATTAAATCACAGAGAAAATAGAGAACCACAAATACTTGCATACAAATTAAAGGATAAATAACAAATTAGATCTCACATAGGAATCATACTAGGGCTTCCTTAATCGTTGCCGGAATAAAAGAGATTAGCTAGAACTCATTATATAAAAAAAAACAAAAGAATAAATAAATGAAACGAAGAAGAGCCGCTGGAATGATAAAGGAAATTTTTTGATAAATAGCTTGAAGCCTCCAATGTCTTGCATGTGAAATGCCTTCTGTATGCAACAGGGAGGCGTGAAAAATTGTGTGTGTTGTTGGAGGCGTGGGATAAGTTGTTATCTCTAAACAACTAACTAATATAAAATATATAAACCTAATTACTATGGGCCGAAACAAGGCTAAAGAAAAAAGGCTAATAAAATAAAATCCAATAACAAATAAAAGCTTCCATAATAAATAATATCCCATATTAAATCTTCCTTCAATTTCTTGGCTTTAAATTCCTTCCAAAATCCTTCTTTTTCTTCCAAAATAATATGAACACCTACAAAATCCACAAAATTTGCAATTAGCTTCATAAAATATGATTAAGTAGATATTAAGCATCTAAACTCATCAAAAACATCCAAAATATGCGTATAAGATACGCCTAATCACCGATCGAATTGATCAGGTTATGTAGGAACAAGGTTCAAGTCTATCGGTCTGTTTGATTTAAGTTCTTTTCTTTCTAAGAGAAGGAATACAATAATCCGATTGAAGCGTAATGATCATACATCTGTAATGCATTGTATGTCCTAAGGTAGCCGTACTGGAAGGTGCGGCTGGAGGACCTCCTTTCAAGGAAAACTAATGCTTGCCGGGTATTTTAAGTAGGTGACGGTGTTTACAATCTTGACTTCTCTATTATATTATTCAATACGTTCACGGATAATATTACTAATTTCGGCGGCTCGAATAGTTACCATGAGTTTTTCTTAATATCTTAAATTTAATTTCATGTTGTATTTTTGTCGATTCAGAAAACATGATAGAAGATTAAATCGCTTCAATTAAACTCTTAAAGCTAATTAGGTATCACGTTTGACATGTAATTTGAGCTGGTGTCCGTATTCATCAACGAGGCATATTCTAATGTATTCGGAAGCGCAATATATTCATCACTAATTATGATTAATAAATTTTAATTAAAAATTAAATAATCTTATTATATCTTAATTAGAATTAGTAATAGGGATGAATTCAAATTGTGGTTTATTCCAATTTAATCGGAGCTTTGCTTTGTATGTTTTTTTTTTTTTAATTCATGAGTAATCCGTAGCTGCTACCCTCGAGACGCACTTAGTAAATCTTATATTCACATGCAATAATATATAAGCTACACAAAACGGATAAACCACATTTGAAAACCAGATATGACATGATCTATAGAGGCATTAGTTGGATTCAAATGTATGACCTTTTAATCACAAAAATATACTTTACCTGTAATACCCGACCGTCTAAATTTGGTTTAGAATGAACCTAATTTGAAATTAGGATTTTGCATCAGTAATAATAAAAGATTATAGAAATTACATATATGTATAAGAATTTGTAAGTTGACAAGATTTTGGGATAGATCCCAAATGAATTTAAACTATTGCAATATATATATATATACACATACATATATAATATGTAAAAAAAAAGGAAAAGAAATAAATAAAACGAAAAATCTAATCTATATATACCATAATATATTATTATATATATTTAGAATATGTGTGTGCTAGGTGAGATAGTATGTGTGGTGTATATATATATATAGTATGTGTGTGCAAGTGTATAAGAGTGTGTGTGTGTACGTGTAAGTATTTAGTATAGCGTGTGTGTGTGTGTGTGTCATTTTTAGATAAAAAAAAAAAAAGGTAAATACAATTATGCACAAGTAACAGTATCAAACTTACCCATTTCATTTCTTGTTGTCGCAAGTTCAGTGCAGAAAGAAAAAAAAAAAGTTTCCTTTGATCCTTATTTCTTAATTTCTCGTCTCGTTTTCGATCTTTCGTTAAATTCGAACCAATACTAAGGTTAGTCTCGCCATTACCTACATTCCTATGGTTTAAAATTTAAATTTGGTGCATGTTTTGTATTTGTGAATTTATTTTTGAAATATATTAAAAATAGGGAGATGATGCCAAATGTCAGAAGTCGAGAACTATTGTTGTTTGTATACTCTATATATGCTAGGATTATGAATATGGTTAAAAGTTATTAAGTTTAGGTTTTTGCTCATTTTAAAGTCGAACTATAGTCAATTTTTCGATTTTTGTTGAATGAAGTGACTTCATAGATACAGTCTATACAAGCCTACTAGCATATAGAATTAAATTGGGAATTTTTCGTACGCATTAGGATAGAAAACCTGTTTGACTGAAAATCTAAAGCTCCACGTTCGGATTATCCGATCTTTGTTTGTCAAAAGTTATCACATATCTGTATTCTAGGATATATCTAACATGACATATAAATTTATCATAATTTTCTGGGTATGTTAGGTATTTTCCTAAAAATAGGGGTGAGCATTTGGGCGGTTCGGTTCAAAACCGAACCGAACCCGAAAAACCGAAAAATCGAATTTTTTAAAAAACCCAAACCGAACCGAACCGAATTACTGTACAAAACCGAACCGAAATCGAACCGAAATATTCGGTTTCGATTCGGTTTAACCGAATTAAAATTAAAATTAATATAAATATTATAATATATATAATATAATATATAAATATAATTATATATATATAAATATATATAATATTAACAAATTTAAATATTAATAATATAAATAACATATATATATATAATATATATATATAAAATAAAAAAAATATAATAATAATTAATTCGGGCGATTCGGTTTAAAAACCGAATTTTTAACTAAACCGAACCCGAACCGAATTAATTTCGGTTTAAAATTTGAAACCGAACCGAACAATTCTTGTTCAAAACGAACCAAACCGCCCATTTCGGTTCGGTCGGTTCGATTTTTCGGTCGAGTTCGGTTTTTCTACCTACCTAAAATGTCATGTATCTAAAGTTGGCCGTTCGAGGATACTGTAAATGTTATATGAAATGTAAAATGATATATGAGTTAGACAATGTATAATAAGTAAACGATTAAAGTTTGGAAGAAATTGATCGACATTTGCTTAGTTAAGTGTGAGAAACAAAGAATAATTTGTTATTAATATTCGAACGTAATGTGCGTAGAGTTATGATTATCATACGAGTTATGATTTATGCCTAGTTAAATATGGTTTTCTCGAATAGTTGAAATAGACATGAGATACAAGAAATGAAATGAGGACTTAGAATTTTAATGTGGTTCGATGTTAATGAATAAGCTTGTCCCCAAGCTAAGAATATAAATAAAGTTTAAGTGATGAGAAAATATAATAAATGGATGAAAATAGTGGCTCCACTATGACCAAGTGGAACAAATTGAGATATTTTATATCTTTTATTGATAATGATGATGCAAAATCCTAAGATATTAAGAGTTGTCTAATGCGTTGATGATAATCGACGTTATCCGAAACGAATGAAGTACTAAACCTTTCTTTACGTAAAGGTAAAATACGAAGGTAACGAAGAAGAGAATGGAAATGCTGTGTGACTAAAAGTATATATCGGTGGGCTTTCTTACGAAGCGATAAACCTAAATTTTCATCCATGATGCTTTCTTGAAATAAAGTGATATGAAGTATTTGATGATATTGACTACCAAAATGTTTATGTTTATGTGTGAATCCTATCCGTGTTGGTTACATGACTATGAATGATAATCGAATTCGGATCATATGCTGGCGAAGGTGTCTAAATGCGGATTAACGTGTACACTATGGTATTTGTGTGTTGAAAGGTTTTCTCGATCGGTCACGGCGTCCGTGGGAGGTGCCACCTCCCGGCATATATTACGAATAGGGATCATCTTGACGAAAATAGTTCCCAGGCGATTTTATGAAAATGAAAAGTATTTAGTAAGCAGGCATTTCCAATAAAACCACGTATTCTTGTGATGAAACGATTCGATATATGTTATTCAAGGTTTTTGGCATATGTCTCTTCGAGTACCTAGTACTCGACCACATATTCGTTTTGATGTGCGAGTTGGCGAGTGTTGCAATGGTGATGTGTTAAGCGGAGTAATCTTTTGTGATGTAAATATCGTAACCTTGAGTGCATATCATCATATATGTTGTGGCCTTGGGGCGAAAAGCGGAGTGATCGCGGTGCGAGGCATGGACAAGGCGGCTCCGATTAAGGCTTCAAGCGAAGGGTACATGAATGAACGAAAGCATGCGGAATGAGAGGATTTCGAGAATATGCGGTATGGGATGTATATTCGAGGAGGCTTAAAGGATTTGATATGTGCTACTCATACCAACAAGATGCATCTTCTTTTGGAGTCCATCTCATAAAACTCTAAAGTTAAGCGTCTTGGCTTGGAGCAATTTTGGGATGGGTGACCCAGGAAGTTTTCTCGGGGTGTGTGTGAGTGAGGACAAAGCACACCGAAAGACTCGTGTTAGTCGTGGGGTCGGCCGTCAAATCCGGAAGCCGGTCACATTACAGATGGTATCGAGCCGAACCTCTCCCGATGCGGTGTGGTTCGGGGCGAACAGCGGAAGTTGGTGGGCATGTGGCCTTGGGGCGGAAATGCGGAGTGATCGCGGTGCGAGAGGCATGGACAAGGCGGCTCGATTAAGGCTTCAAAGCGAAGGGTACATGAATGAACCAAACGCACTTGGAATGAGAGGATTTGAGAATATCACGGTATGGGATGTATATTCGAGGAGACTAAAGGATTTGATATGTCTACTCATACCAACAAGATGCATCTTCTTTTGGGAGTCCATCTCATAAAAACTCTAAAGTTAAGCGTGCTTGGCTTGGAGCAATTTTGGGATGGGTGACCCAGGAAGTTTTCTCGGGGAGTGTGAGTGAGGACAAAGCACCTTGAAAAGACTCGTGTTAGTGCGTAGGTCACCGTCAAATCCAGGAGCCGAGGTCGTTACATATGTATCTCACACGATTCAGCGCAAACAACTTGAATATCTTGCTTTTGCTAGAATATGTAAACAATTACTCTTTTGTCGAGCATTCTCTTCTGGCTCGAAGATGTAAATTATAACACCTCGATCGCTGAGATCCTATGTATATCCAGTATTATCTTTTGTTCACACAGATGAACACCCAACTCCTTTCTTCCCCATTTCTTTTATCCCATCCTGAGTCGCAGCCATGGCTAAGCCGTCCTTAGGGATAGTGGGCTGTGACAGAGTGGTATCAGAGCAGTTCATTTGTTCTGAACCTTAGAAATTTCTTCAAAGCCATGTTCTGATCGAATCTCTTGACTTATAAGAATTTAGTGAACTACGCTCAATACTCCATCGCATCACGCTCAACTCAAATGAGGTAAGGACTTCTAAAGATTTAAAAGAAAAGTGTGGTATTAAAGTTTTGAAGGATTGGAGTTGCAAAAGTTTTAAATGACATGTCAAATGATGAGGTGGATCTTATTTCAATGATAAAGAAGTATGTGAATGATTTATGTCCAAATGCTGTTAAGTGCATTCATGATTACAATGAAGCATGAATGAATGAATGATGTACCAATGAATGAAGTATGAATGCATGAATGATGAATATGAATATGTCTTCTAAGAACGTAGATTCTTTAATATGTATGATCCCAGTTGTTAAACAATAAATAGCGATGAATCAAGATTTCCCTCTTATCCTGTGAACAAAAATGATTGAGAACTCTGAATATTTAAGATTCTATCAAAAGAAAGTATCATCGACGATATGAACGAGATAAACTTGAAAGCTATGTACGGTAAGGGAATGAAGTGGAGGAGTGTAGATGCTCAGAAGTATCCAAACGAATGTCACTATGCGATAGTGTTATGAGCATAGTCTTCCCCATTCAGTTGTTCACGCGTGACGGAACTCTGAATTGACTATTGCTTTTCCGGCAGTACCTTAAAAGAAACATAGTAGAATGATAAGTTAGTTGGTATTGATTGATGGTTATTGGATAGATGAGTCATGGGTTAGTAGAACATAGAATTTCAGGAGTTACGATATAGGGTTAGGTATGCTTTGTGTAGGTTTACATATGGTTTGTTGAAAACCTTTACTGCTTAAGATTACATGCTATTGGTTATGTTTTCCAACTAGCGATTATAGTACTATCCGTTTGTAGATGGCGTGGAAGATACATACAATGAGGAAGAGAATCCCGAGCTACTCGAGATGAGATTGTTAGAGTATCATAACTATCGGCAGGAATCGGTGATAATCTAGGAGAGTTTTTAGCACTATGTCCATGTGGACTGCTTCCCATGCCGTGGGGTTCTTGATTTTGATGGAGTGACGCGTCGTCGATCACACGACTACCTCTGATGGGAGGGATATATAGGAAATGTCGGAGACTATATCTTTCGCAGGCGCGATAGTTTCGACACGGAGAAACCTATTGACGACGCCGATTTACCGTCGTTAGAGGTCCCGAGACTCGTCGAGATACATTTATAATCTCCTCCAACTTGAACATATAGTTCCGTACATGGCAAGTAAGGGGTCGAACCCAAGAGAGCTGGTTGTGTTGTTACTCGGTTGTCACGGTTTGAGTAGGAGGTTGCCCGAGAGGGCGAGGTGTCGATCGGTGGCGGTCTCGATGAGATGTCTTGTGAGATATATCTTGAGCGTAAGTAAGCGAAACGTAAACACTGGTAAAGATATTAAATAACAAGTAGTTGGGCCAGGGTTCCAGACGTTGAGATCTTGGTCAAGGCGTCGGTTATAGATTCAAGTTTTCACCATGAGTGTGTCGTGGTTAAAGGTACCAGGGGTAGATGCCCTTTTTAGTTGTCACGTACACGGTGCCCCCACCCCCAAATTGCCTGTAGATTTTAGGACTAAGTCAGAGGCCCTGCCTTGTCCCTTGCGAAGCGGTCCCAGGATCGGTTATCCCGCCCTAAGCGGCTTGACTCGCTAGAGCATTGACTAGCGCGGCGGTCGAGAGAGTGGCTCATGACCTGCCCAAGGCCGGCGGCTACAATCACCCACTCAGGCCGCACTTCCGGGACAAAGAGACACTCGATGTCTTACTCCGGCTATTGCTTGTAGCTATCCCTCCACCCAAGGCTACCGTGAGTTAACACTCGAGGAAAGGAATAACATGGGTATAAGGCTGGGGCTTGGAACACCCACTCGAGGTTCTAAGGACATTTAGACCTCCACGACTCTCATGACCTTGACTCAACGTGTTTCACCCCGAGCCCAACCAAACGACTACTCACGCATAATCGACACAAACAGAAAAGCAATAAACAAGAGCATAATCGAAACCATACTTGGATAGAAAATCAAATGTAAACGAAAAGCATTCTCTGCCAAGCGGTTGCTCAAGCAGAGATAACCAAATACATAATATAAATGTTTGCCCGTAGGACTTGTTTCTTCCTCACCAATCACTCATGAAAGCAAAGAGAAATAAAAGAGATAAGTTGAGAGAGAATTCTGGACGTGATGCTCTCTCTCCCGAATGTTGTGTCGTGAATAATACATAATGTCGAGTTCGAATTGTTGGGAGCCTAGGTACACTCCTTCTTGTCTTGGTCAATGCACGTATCTCGAGATGGCAGGTGGTGAGGGCAACAGGCTAGCTCCAGTCTTTGGACAACCGACAAGGTTCCTCCGCTTCTGATCTGCAGTTGTCTCATCCGAGCGCTGCGGGTTGACCTTTCCCTTTACGGAAAAAATCAAGCAGTGAGAGGGACCTTGCCTGAATCTTTCCTTTCGCGTGCAAGTCGCGGAGTCCTTGTTGCGTCCCCAGTGCATCCCGAGATTACCCTTTGTCCCTGCGTCCTTACCGTCCTTTTACCTCTCTTGTCTCGATTACCTTCTTGGCTTCATATCACTCGTTGATCGGGCTCGGCTCCCATATGGTACCATGTCTTGGCAAGATGTCGAATGTCTTGCCAAGGTAATCTTCAGGATTTTACCTCTCTCATGGGAGGTGACTGATCTTGCCCAAGGTCCCGGCTCGACTGCAATACCCCAGCGTGTCCTCCCGGACATAAGCATCTGAAGAACACACATAAAATGTACTCTTTCTAGGGCAAGGACTACCCCAAAAGAGCACAAAAGCAGGCTCGTCACACTCACACACTGAACCACGATTGTCCTCAGCGTGCATTCCTTCCCAAAGAAAAATAAAACATATAAACAACTCACAAAAGACCGGCAAGGATAAGATGAATCATGACAAAGATAATCAGGCATAGGCGATTAATATAGCTATGTATCAAGGTTAGTCAAGATCGGGGCAAAGCAAGTTTGTGGGAGTTCCTCTCAAGCACTCAGTCACTCTGTGTTTAGGGTTTTCACGCTCAGTGATGACTTGATCAAGGAAGTGCCATAGGCTTGCCTGCCGTCTACTATCTCTGCCCTATAGCTTGGTCTAAGTTCTCTATCCTTAGGTCTTTAGGGTTGTGTTGAGTGGCTCCTTGGTTAGGTAGGGAGTATTTAAGCTTGGGTAAGGTTGTCTTGACTTAGGTCTTGGGCAGAATGTTTTCCCATTTCCCTTGGCAAGATACTTACGGGCCTGAGCACACTTATAATTTTTGGGGAAACTTCTCTTTTTTTCTTTTTATACTTTTTAAAATTTGTTCCCCCACCCTTTTCTTTTCTTTTCTTTTCTACACATTTTGAATTGGTGTATATTTACCCAATTTCTCAATTTAAACTCATTATGCGGCCGAAGGCAGGCATCTAATGTTTGTGTTTGCCGAATCTTGCCCAGATATACATATCCCTCCCTATTCTTCTTCTCTCAATCCCGGATCAGGGAAGAGCACAAGGTAATTTAAAAGAAACGAACAGCTCAAAGGGGGCAAACAAAGGACATATATATCTGGGTTTATGCATTGTTGACCATGGCTACGAAAAGAAAGCCTAAATCATCTAGAGCACTCGAGACTAGCGGTTGGGCTTTGATCGAGACGGGAGGCAAGTTCTAGCACAACCAAGTCAAGCATCCGAATATCACGAGAATAGAAATCATGCTTGCAATGATAAAGCATATATAGGCTCAATTTCTCACGGTGTGCATGCTATGCCCCTTTACACATCATACTAACCTTATTGAAACAAGCTAAGCATGTATTACAAGCTATGCCAAGATCATAATTATCATGCTCATCTCAACATGTTGGTCAACACACGCAAAAAAAAAAATATGGAGGGCCATCCACACTCACACACTTTGCTCGTGGCAAAGTGTTAGACTGAGTATGGTCTCCGAAAAACACAAACACACAAACACGCAACAAACAAACACAATAATAAAAACAGAAAAAGCAAAACACAAAACAAAACACAAAAACATGGGAGGAAAAGCTTGGGGATGCGGTGATACACAGATCCTTGGTGCATAAAACGCAGAAGGTGATGCGGATCTCACTCAAGGTCTCTTGTATTCTAACGAGGCGGCAGGTGTCGCCTGGGCGAGCTCGGTGTTCTTGAAGGTCTGCCTTGCCTTGGCCTTTGGCGTCTTGGCAGGCAGCTTCTCAAGCTCTGTTGAATGGTAGCTTGCAGTCCTCGTCCTCCACAATCTGAGCATCTTCTTGGTACTTTCGGTCAAGGTGTCCTCTCTCGGGGTCATGGCAAAGTCGGGGCCGAGCGGCTCGTTCTCCTTGGCAAAGTTAGTCGGCAAGTGGCACAAGGAGAGCCTCTACTGCTCCCTGCCCATGATGCTCTTCATGTGTGTGATTGCGAAGGACGCAAAGTTGAGCCTCATCCTTTCGTGCATCGCCCAGAAGATGAACAACTCGCTCTTCGACATGGTTGCGCTGCTATCCTTCTTGCCAAAGAGATTGTAGGAGAGGATCCGATGGCATACTTGCATGGTCGGGTCCTTGAGGGCTGTTCCCTTGGCGTCACATGACTTGAACTGTGCGCCGTCCTTTCCAATTAGCTTCCCCCAAATCCCAGACCATTTCTTGTCAGTGAAGTTTGGTACCACCTTGGCTGCTCCCCTGTAGCTGGCTCTCTTTGCCTCCATCAATGTCACCATGTTTAAAGCTTGGTTGAGCTCGTCAACCGTAAATTCTCTTCGCTCCCCGAGGAGAGTGAACTGTATGCCTACGGGCACCCCTTTGTCGTGGTCTATGTCAAGATCTCTGTAAAACTCATTCACCATTGGCGTGTAAACTGCGGTATCCCATTCGAGAAACTTCCCCCATCCTATTCCCTTAAACAGCCTCTCGACATCCTCATTGACACCCAGTTGATCAAGGAGTGCAGGTTCCAGCCGCTTCGGCACAACCATCTCCTTGGTTTTGACGAGCTCCTTGGTGTTCACCATGTAGGCCTTCCCTCGCTTTGACGAGCGCATCGCCATCTTTGCCTTCTTCGTCGGTCGTTCTCCAGTGAGGAAGGCGTCTTCTTCCTCGATCTCTTCGTCGATCGTTCCATTCGTCCTTGCCTTCTCAGGGCGTCGTGGACTCACTCCTCGGAGACCTCGCCTCACTCGGCACTTTGGTTTCCATGCCGGTAGACCCGGTGTGAGAGGGTGTCGGCGGCGTCTTCTTTGATGAGGAGGCGGTAGGGGTTTTCTTTATTTTTCTTTTTTCGATGGAGGGGGTGATCTCTTTCTTTTTCTCCGGCGTCTTCTCCGGCTTCTTCTCCGGTGTCATCTCCGATGAGTCCTCGGGTGTGGGTTGCTCTTCTTCCCACCGTCGCACGTGAATGTCGTGGAGGTGGCTTCTTCTCTCCTCGGCGAACTCAATGAGAGCTCCATCACCGGACGGTGGGCTCAGCCGATGGCGGGCTCTGCAGTGTCTTCTCCATTTTATCGTGACGGTCTTCTTTGGGGTTGGTTAGGGAGTTTCTTCTTTGGACGTGTGTGCACCATGGATGGAAAGTTAGGGTTTTGTGCTTTGGCTTGGGGAAGTTTATGGGTGTAGGTTTGAATGTGGGAGGTGGGTAAGCGAAATGAGGGGTAATTAGAAGGCGTGGGTTGGGGCGGTTTTAGGGTAGTGGGCTGACTTGATGGGGCGTCTCCTGCGTCAGCAGTAAATTCAGATGCCACCTCGTTTCCGTATCTTTGGCCAAGGCGTAGCCTTGCCAGTGCTGACTCCATTTCGCCTCGCTTGAGTTCCTTCCGGACACTGCGTCGAAAAATCGCTCCTCGAGAAAGCAGTCCTCTCGAGGCGGTCGAAATAACAGGTGGGTTTCCCACTCACTTTGCTTGAGGCAAAGTGTTAAAAGTGGTCAAGACCACCCCCTTCAAAAATTGGAATAAAGGTAGCGATTAAAATCATACCATGCGGGTTACCTTCCGGAAGCAACATTGTTTAACGTCGTTAGCTCGATGTATTCCTTGAGCTTAGGCATCTTGAGGATCCTCTTGAGGAACCTCGGTAGGCTCATCTTGCTCAGCATCCCATTCTCTGAGCCTTCGGTCATGCCCATGGTAGGTTTTGAGCTGCTTGGTTCACCTTGAACACTTTCTTGCCGTCCATGTCGCTTATCTCCACGGCTCCATTTGGATGTTGGGCGTGCACTATGTAGGTCCTTTACTTGGTGGTCGACTTGCCGAGGCGTAGCGGAACCTATTCGATAGAATAGCACCATTTGCCTATTTTGAACTTCTTTCCTTGATCGAGATCATGGGATCTCTTGAGCCTATCCTTATATAGCGGCATTGTCATAAGCTTGAGGCTAATCTCCTCGAGCTCTTGTATGTCGAGCTTCAACCTCTCTGCCTCGTCGATCGAAGTTGAGCTTATGGATTGCCCGGTATGCCTTGTGTTCCATTTCGGCAGGCGGGTGACACGTCTTGCCAAACACCATCCGGTGGGAAGACATTCAAATAAGCGTTGTGAAGGCTGTCCGGTATGCCCATAGTGCGTCGTCGAGGTGGTGCTCACTCATTCTTGCTCTCTCCCCGAGGCCTTGCTCAAGATGGTCTTTACAATGTGGTTTGAGAGCTCGGCTTGGCCATTGGCTTGAGGATGGTATCACGGTGGACATCGGTGATGCACCTATACTTCTTGAGTAAGCGCCATGGTGGCGTTGTAGAAGTGGGTGCCCGATCATGATTATGGCTCTTGGCACACGAACCGGCTAAAGATGTTTGACTTGAGAAAATGGATATGGTCTTTGCATCCGCCTTGGGCGTGGCCTTCCTACCCATTTGACCGTGGTCCCGCTAGGGTATGTATTGATTCCTTTTGAGTTCGACAAGGGGCCCATGAAATCCATGCCCCACATGTCGAATATTTCCTCTGGCAAGATGGGTACCAAGGGCATCTCATTCCTTCTTGAGATATTGCCCTTGCGTTGGCACTTCTCGCACTCTCGGCACTTCGTAGCTATCCTTGAATATAGTGGGCGATGGAACCCACAATCAAGGATCTTCCTTACCGTTCTCTTATGCCCAAAATGTCCCCACTCCTTCTCATGGCGATTGCTCAAGGATGCTTGTTTGCTCGCCTTGGAGCGCATCTCCTCAAAATCAAGTCGAGCATTGCTTCCACAAGTATGGGTCGTCCCGTACGTATTGTCGACTCCCTTCTTGAGTTTGTTCCTCTGGTGTGTTGGCATTCCCACGGGCAACACTTTGGTCGTGATGTAGTTCACCAACTCGCGTACCACGGCTCCTTGGTGTAGATCTCGAGTAGCTCCTCGAATGGAAGCGTTGCTCGATTGGATCTCCTTCATCCTTTCTCAAATTCTGCTCAAGTGGTGGCCACTTGTTTTTGAGATCACTCTTGTCTTTGATCTCAGCGTCGAACTCACGGAGGAGTATCCACCGAATAGTCTTGGCTTTGTATCCTTCTTTGCCATGAGATATTTCAGTGGCGTGGTCGGTGTAAACCACCGTCTTGCTCCCAAAGAAGGTGGGAGCAAAATTTCTTGAAGGCAAATACCACGGTAAAGCTCGTTCTACGTGGTTGTGTAGTTGATCTGCGACCGGTGAGGGTCTTGATGCATAGTATGTGAAGACTCTTCTTGCGATTTTTGCCCAAGCACCGCATGACGATGTATCATGGCGTCGCATCAGCTCAAAGGGCATGCCCGTTCGGGTGGCCTTATGATGGTATTGTGTGACAAGTGCTCCTTCCGATATCTGGAAGGCTTCTTTACATGCGTCGTTGAACTCCCACGGTACATCGTTACGGAGGAGGTGCATTGGTTGTGCTATCTTAGCGAAGTCCTTGACAAACCGTCGATAGAATCCAGCGTGGCCAAGGAATCCCGGGCGCTTGATGTTGGTGGGATAAAGCGACTTGGTATGATCTCGCTTGGCTTTGTCTACCCCATGCCGCTTCTCAGAGATAACATGCCCAGGACAATTCCCTCCTTGACCATGAGTGACATTTCTCATAATTGACTGAGGTCCTTTTCCACGCACCTCTGCAGAACCAACTCAAGATGCTCTATACATTGGTTAAGCGTCTTGCCATACGGTAAAATCATCCATGAACACCTCGATGCATTGCTCGAAGCAAATCAGAAAATATACTCATCATGCATCTTTGAAATGTCACAGGGCATTGCATAAACCAAATGGCATCTGACGATATGCAAATGTGCCAAGCAGGCGAGTGAATGTAGTCTTGTCTTGATCTTCTAATGCCACATATTTGCATATAACCGGAGTGGCCGTCGAGGAAGCAAATACTATTCCGTGAGTCTCAAGTATCGGTCGATGAGCAGCGAGGGAGTGGTCCTTCAGGTCACCTTGTTGAGCTTTACGTAATCAATGCAAACCCTCGGCTGTGCAGAGTCTCATCGCGACCGGTTCCTTGCCTTCATTCTCGACCACACATCGTCGGTTCTTTGTACGGCGTGGATCGGGCTGACCACGGCTGTCAGGAGCGGGGTAAATGAGGCCCAACTCAAGGGTTTGAGTATTTCCACCTTGACAACTTCTTTCATTACGGGTTGAGCTTCGTACGGGGGTCTCGGCCGGTATGGCATCGTCCTCGAGCAAGATGTAGTGTTGACAAATAGTAGGGCTAATGCCCGAGGGTCGACTAAGGTCAGACCGATGGCCTCATTGTACTTGCTCAAGGCGGCTCGTCTTTTCTTCTTCTTTGATCATCAACTCGAGCTTATGATTCTTGGAAGCGTCTCGTTGGCTCAGGGTAGATGTCTTGAAGTCTTGATGGCGTTTGAGGCGTATCTTGGGGCTTTCTTGAGGAAGATTGCATCCTCTCCTTGTCATGCACTAGTTGTGATCGGTAGATTGGTTGATCTTCCACTTTGGTGGCCTACCTCAAGCACTTGGTTGCCTCGACCTCCTCCTTGTCGAGATACTCTAGGTCTTGATATGTCCTTGGATGACTCTTTCGTACATGTCCTTGACCACCACGTTGGCGGTATCTCTCGACATCCTTCTCGATGGGGCCGACAAAGTCCACCATCTCGGTGTCGATCGGAGTGCTCGGCCTTGTAGATGTCAAGGTGACCGTCTCCAGTAATTTGCATGTGAGCTTCCCGTATCGTAATCGATTAACGTTCGGGCCGTCTTGAAAGCGGCACGCCTAGCGACATGGTAACTTCTTGGTCAGTCTTGCCCGTATTTAGAGACGTGAAGTCGGTTTGGGAAAATAAGGTCATGCACCTTGGCGAGCACATCCTCAGCGATCCGCCGGAAAGACACTTGACTTGTCGCGGTTGAATCTCCACACAAGGCGGTCGGAGGGTTCAGTTTGACTCTTGATAGATAGATAGATAGGGGCATCACATTGATTGATTCCCGAGATCGAGCATAACTTGGTCTATCCTCATTGTTCCGATCACACAAGGTATATAGAACATCCGGGATCGGTACACTTGATGGGAGATCTCGTTTGAAACACGGTGAGGCGTTCTCCCCATTTGGAACTTTGCATCATCCGTGTACTTGACTCTCTTGGTACACGCTCTTTGAGAATTTGGCACATCTCGGCATCGAGGTCAGCGATGATCAAAGGTATGTTGATCTCTACCTTTTAAAGATCTTGATCATTTCATTCATCTCTTGACTTCTTTGTTCATGACAACCTTCACGGAAAGGAGGTGGGATCTTGATCTCTGTCTTATACGCTACCTTGGGCGAGGAGGCCTTTACCTCGGGTTCGGTTCCTTGACCAAGTCCTCATTTCCTCGGTTGTGTCTTCTATCTCATTGTCTCATGGTAGGGGCTCCTCCTCACTTGCAAGTTCTTGCTGCTCCTCAAGTTGATTGCGTTGGCGTGCGCATTGGCTGGATTTGCACTTGAGCGAAGTGTCCTTGCTTTTGGGTGATCTTTGAGATCTCTTGCGTCGAGGTGTTCAATGGGTCGGCCAGATTGGGACTCCTCTTGTCTCTGTTTTGAACTTTTCGAGGTCCCGCACCATCCTTTCCTATGTAGCTCCTTGACTGTGCACTATCTCGGCTAAAGATGGCCGAGCTTGAGGTGGGTTCTGCCCAGGAGGTGCTTGATAAAGTGTGCCTCCGTACCTCAAGTTCTCATGAATTTTCCATGGGTCGAAGCGGGGCTTCTGACCTTGAGCGTTTCCACCACCACCTTTTTTGATATGCCCAAAGGCATTCACCTCTTCTTCTTCGGCTACTTGTAGACACTCGTCCGTATTGTGGGTGGTGGCAAAGCAAAGCTGACACGCCTTGACGTTCTTCTTGGCCATAGTGGGCCTCATTAGGTCCATCATTTGTTTCATCATGGCCTTTATGTCCTTCATGTCAGATCCGTCTGAAGTGGTAGCTTCTTGGCTAGGCATCATCTCGAGATTCCTCAGCCAAGTCTGCGAATAGTTTGAATGCCTCGCTGGGTTGTTTGTTGAGTATGGAACCTCCACATGCAGCACTCACGAGCTGCCTCTGACTAGCCCTCAAGCAGTTCACATAATATTGAATCAGATCTTGAGCAGAGATTTGGTGATTGGGACACTTTGCCAAGATGGACTTGAAGCGACACCAATAGTGGTACACCGTCTCGCCATTCCCCATCGGAGGAACTCATCCTTTTCTCACGCTTTGTATCCTTGAGATGGGATAGTATCTCTCGAAATTTATTGAAGCCACGCTTAAGTGGTGACACTACCCGTAGGCAAAGTGTCTGACCACTCTCGAGCACCGTCGTGGAGTGAATGGAAAGGATATGAGTCGGATGTACTCCTTCTTGACATCATCCACACACCTTATGGTGCTACACACCATTTGAAGTCATGGAGCTGGCGGGGGTCCTCTCCGGCATATCACTAAAGCTTGGCAAGATCGCATGAAAGGTGCCTCGGCTCCCAATTGTCCTCGATCTCGGGCAAGGTGATGCCCAGGGGTGGAGGCTGTTGTTGGGAACATCATCTCCCAGCGTCACTCTCCCTTGAGGTGGTGGGTTTTGGATTCCTCTCCTCCATGTTGTCTTGCCTTGGTCCGTGCCTCCTCGAGGCAGGCGTTTCTCCTCGGCTTGCTTCTTCTTCTCGAATGGTTCTCTCAATCTGGGTCAAACAAGAGCTCTCCATCCTCTTTGCAAGGTTGGGTCGGAGCATGCAAAATCAAACAAAAATAAAAAGTGAATAACAACACTAGAATAGCGCAACTCCCAACAGCGACATCAATCGCGACCTTTCGGTTTACCGTCGTTAGAGGTCCGAGACTCGTCAAGATACATTTATAATCTCCTCCAAATTGAACATATAGTTCCATACATGGATAGTTAAGGGTTGAACCCAAGAGAGCTGGTTGTGTTGTTACTCGAGTTGTCACAATTTGAGTAGGAGGTTGCCCGGAGGAAGGTGTCGATCGGGTTGGCGGTCTCGATGAGATGTCTTGTGAGATATATCTTGAGCGAGAAAACTGAAAGCGTAAACCTGAAGGTAAAGATATTAAATAACAAGTAGTTGGGCGAGGGTTCCATGCGTTGAGATCTTGGTCGAGGCGTCGGTCATAGATTCAAGATTTTCACCATGAGTGTGTGTCGTGGTTAAAGGTACCGAGGGTAGATACCCTTTTAGTTGTCACGTACACCCCCAAACTTGCCCGTAGATTTTAGTACTAAGTCAGAGGCCCTGCCTTGTCCCTTGCCAAGACGGTCCCAGATCGGTTATCCCGCCTAAGCAACTTGACTCGCTAGGCATTGAACTAGCCACGGCCGGTCGAGGAGTGGCTCGCAGCCCTTGCCCAGGCCGCGGCTACAATCACCCACCGGTCACACTTCCGGGACGAAGAGACACTCGATGTCTTACTCGGCTATTGCTTGCTACCCCTCCCCCAAGGCTACCGACCGAGTTAACACTCAAGGAAATGAATAACATGGGTATAAAGGCCTAGAGCTTCAGGAACACCCACTCAAGGTTCTAAGGACATTTAGACCTCACGACTCTCATGACCTTGACTCAACGTGCTTCACCCCGAGCCCAACCAAACCGACTACTTACGCATAATCGACACAAACAGAAAAGCAATAAACAAGAACATAATCGAAACCATACTTGGATAGAAAATCAAATGTAAGCGAAAAGCATTCTCGCCTGACGGTTGCTCAGCGAGAGATAACCAAATACATAATATAAATGTTTGCCGTGGGACTTGTTTCTTCCTCACCAATCACTCATGAAAGCAAAGAGAAATAAAAGAGATAAGTTGAGAGAGAATTCTGGATGTGATGCTCTCTCTCCCGAATGTTGTGTCGTGAATAATGCATAATGTCGAGTTCGAATTATTGGGAGCCTAGGTATACTCCTTCTTGTCTTGGTCAGCACACGTATCTCGAGGTGGCAGGTGGTGAGGACAGTAGACTGGCTCGAGTCTCTAGACACCCGACAAGGTTCCTCTGGCTTCAGTCTGGCAGATTTGTCTCATCCCAGGCGGTGCAGGTTGACCTTTCCCTTTATGGAAAAAATCAAACAGGCGGCAGAGAGGACCTTGCCCAGAATCTTTCCTTTCGCGTGCAAGTCTGCCATAGTCCTTATCTGCGTCCCCCAGCTGCATCCTGAGATTATCCTTTGTCCCCTGCATCACTTCTCGTCCTTTTTACCTCTCTTCCTTGTCTTGATTAGCTTCTTGGCTTCATGTCGACTTGTTGATCGGGCTCGGCTCCCATGCGGTACCATGTCTTGGCAAAATGTCGAATGTCTTGCGAGGTAATCTTGATTTTACCTCTCATGGGAGGTGACTGATCTTGCCCAGGTCGGCTCAACTGCAATACCCCAAGCGTGTCCTCCAGACACAAGCGCACAAAGAACACACATAAAATGTACTCTTTCTAGGGCAAGGACTACCCCAAAGAGCACAGCAGAAACAAATCACCTACTAGATTTGCTTGTCATCTAGGTTACATCTTTCTGTTTGGAAGGTGTACCTGGGGACCTATCTTCCACCTAGAGTTCACTTGGCGTAACCCGACACAGGTGGTTGTACAGGAGGTTCCCGTTTGACACTGCTACCGATTTACGCGGGTATGGCGGGGCAGCTGGACCTTCACGTCCCGAGCACGGAGGTTCCGCCACGGGTTTCGATCTATTGCCATTACCACTACCGGATGTACTCTTCCACGGGTCCACCACCACCACCACGGTTGAACCATACCTCGGGCACGAACTTGGTGCATGACCCCACCATCTCGTGGAAGGTTTGATTCGAGATGTTAGTGTCTTGCTTTCGGTGGCGCGGTTCGAGGCACATATGGATGATAATTATGAAGAGGATCCGGAGGAAGATGAAGAGGATCTAGGGGAGGATGAGGAGGATCCGGAAGAAGATGAAGAGGTCCCAAATAAAGAGTATCAGGAGGGAAGAGGAAGCACTGGGCCTACCGGTACCGTATCATCTCAACTTAGCCCGATATAATTCCCTAAAGACCGACACTCGGGAGTTTAGAGTGTTAGGACTCATGGACTTATATGTACATAGTTTTGACTAGTATATTAGACGAAAACGAGGATCCTGTATGGACCGTTCCGTGGTTATGCTATGACTCTCTAGTAGCCTTACGGAGGCGTAGATCTTTTTGCATCGCTCCGTGGCTTAGTATATTGAGTGATGTTGATGTTAGATAGATAAAACCTCACACTTTGTACTCAATTTTGGCGTCTTTTGACGATGTACAGAAAAGTCCTCATTGAGGCAATTTTCATGATGTATATATATAATGATAATGACCTTTTATGGCTTTTATAGAATTCGAGTATGATGTGAATGAAATGTTTTATCTTCAAGCACATTATGATAAGATTATGAGAAACGTTAATGTGTGGGATGTATGTTAAAGAATTTATTGATAATAACGTTACATTGAAAATGCAGTATGCCGCCTAAATGTGGACGACCTAGACGTGTACCGATAGAGAACATAAATATACCACCAGCACACGAAGAAATACCTCCAGCACCACAACGTAAGGTGGAAGAACTATTTCTTAGACAAAACCCACCCACATTTAATGGAACTGGAACTCCAGCTGATGCAGAGTTATGGATAAGGGCAATGGAGAGGATCTTTGATTTTCTCCAGATGCGATCTGAGCGTCATCTTGTGTTTCTTTCCAAATGATAGGATCAGCAGACTTCTGGTGGGAAGCTAAAAGGAAAACTATGACCCCAGAACAACTAGCATATTTTACATGTGAAGACTTTAAGACGAAAGTTTACGATAGGTACATTTCCAAGAGTTTCAGGAAAAACAAATAAAATGAATTTTTCAGCTTGAAACAAGGAAGAATGTCTGTAACCGAATACGATCGTGTTTTCTATGATATGTCACGATATGCTCTACAACAAGTGGACACAGATGAGAAGATGTCAGAGAAGTTTCATTCTGGCCTGAGATATGAGATAAGTATGTCACTTGCCGTCATGGAGAATTGACTTACAGTGAAGCTCTCAGTAGAGCATTGGATGTAGAGGCAGCAATGCCAGAGGACAAACCTGCACCTACTCCAACTCAAATTGCAAGTGACCGAGGAAAAAGAAAATGGGAAGGAAATCACAACAACAAATGGAATTACAACAGCCAAAATGTCAGAAACCACATGCTGGCATTTGTCACTTTGGCAGTGATAATTGCTATAAATGTGGTCAAAAAGGTCATTTTGCAAGAACACCTTGGGATACGGCGGGGAGGATGAGGCGACCAAATCGCGATTCGGGCCCAACCAATTAGGGTGATTCAAGGCCAACCACCACGTCAGCAGCAACAACAACAACAACGAAATCAGCAACCTCGTCAGCTAACTACCACAAGCTAGAGCTTTTGTGCTGCATCAGAATCAAGCTCCAAAGAATCGGAGAAACCTAGCGGTATGGGAAAACTCCTCAACATACCTATTATAATTTTGTTTGATCGGGTGCTTCACATTCTTTTATCATAGCGCATGCATAGATGCTTTAGAACTTAACTTTCGAGCAGGCGAGATAAAGCTATGAGAATTTCATCACGATAGGAGGAATTACAACATTACACATATATGCTTGAACTAGAGTGAACATAGGATCATAAGGTTCTAGCTAACAACTTATATGTCATACCAATGTGGGACGTTGATATGATATTAGGAATGGGCTGGTTGGTGAGAGTTATGCCACCATTTTGTGTAACGAAGGAAGATTTCCTTCGAATTTCGAGGAAGGGATGCTACCGGTTTTCGGGATTAACATGGGAAATAGAATACATTATATCCACAATCCAAGCAAGAAAAATGATGAACAAGGTAGGATGTCAAGATTTCCTTGTTTATCTAAATGGAGAAAAAGTCGAGAAGGCGGTGAAGATATACCGGTTGTCACGGAGTTTAAAGATATCTTTCTAAAGAATTCTTGGGTTTACCGCCTAATAAGCGATTGAGTTTACAATTGACCTAGAGCACAGGTCGACACCGATGTCAAAGGCACCATGTCGAATGGCTCCAAAAGAGCTAGAAGAACGAAGATTGAACTACAAGAGCTTCTAGACCTGGGTTTCATCGAGACTAGCGTGTCCCCATGGGGAGCACTGTCTTGTTATTCGTGAAGAAGAAAGATGGTACTTTGAGGATGTGCATAGCTTCTGAGTGGACAAATTAACATTTGAAGAACAAATATCCTCTGCCGAGGATATATGATTTATTGATCAACTCGGGGGCAAGAGTATTCTCGAAGATCGACTTAAAATCGGGGTACCATCAGCGAGAATTCGATAAGAAGATATCTGAAAATGGCATTTCAAACAAGATATGGTCACTATGAATTCATAGTTATGCCATTTGGATTAACAAATGCACCCGCCGTGTTCATGGATCTTATGAACATAGTATTCCATCCGTACTTAGACAAATTTGTTCTGGTATTTATAGATGATATCCTCATCTATTCAAAGAACGAGGAAGAACATGAAGAGCATCTAAGAATAATCTTGCAGACGCTAAGGAGTGAACAACTCTATGCCAAATTGTAAGTCACAATTTTGGTGAAGGAAGTGACATTTTAGGACATATTGTGTCGTCGGAATGAATTAAAGTGGATCCCACTAAGGTGGAAGCGTACAAAATGGAAATCACCAACAACTCAAGCGAGATCGAAGCTTTCTAGGATTGGCTGGTTACTATCGGAGATTCATTGAAGGTTTCTCCAAAATAGCAAGGCGATGACACGACTCTTGGAAAGGAATCAAATTTGTATGGACTATTGAATGTGAAGCGAGCTTCGAAACTCAAAGAATTACTAACTACGGCGCGATGTTAGCGGTTCGAGAACGGATAAAGGAATATCATGTCTATCTGGATGCATCAAAGAATGGACTAGGTTGTGTGTTGATGCGAGAAGGAAGGGTGATCGCTTATGCATCCGACAACTTAGACCACATGAAATAAATTATCCACCTATGATTTGGAACTAGCTGCGAGTTGTGCATGCCACGAAAATTTGGAACACCATCTCTATGGGTGAGGTGTGAAATCTTCACGGATCAAAAAAGTTTGAAGTACTTCTTTGAGCAAAGAGACGACAGAGAAGATGGCTCGAATTGGTAAAGGACTACGACTGCGGTATTAATTACCACCCAGGAAAGGCTAATGTAGTGGTTGATGCCTTAAGTCGTAAAACTCAATCCAAATTGGGATGTCTCCTTATAGAAGAGGAAAGATTCATTGATGAATTTAAACGGATGAAGATAGAAGTAATCGAACCATCTGAAACAATAACAGGTCTGATTGCAACACTCATCGCAACACCTGACCTGAGAGGAAGGATAATTGATTCACAAAGGAAGGACAAGAAATTAGAAAAGATAAGAATGAAAATAAGGACTGAAAAGCCAAAGGGCTATCGAGAAGCAACAGATAATGCTATCATGTTTGAAGGAAGAATGTGTGTTCCGCAAGATGAAGGGCTAAGAAATGAAATTTTGAGAGAAGCTCATAACACCCCTTACACTTCACCACCGGAAGCACAAAATTTATCAAGATTTAAAAGAGAAATTTTGGTGGGAATGAATGAAAAGAGATGTAACCGTTAGTCGAGCGTTGCCTATCATGTCAACGGTGAAGGCTTTACATCAACGACCTTATGGAAAGCGCAACCTTTGGAAATACCTAAATGGAAATGGGATGACATTCAACGAATTTTGTGGTGGCTTACCACGATCAAAGCGAGGAACACATCGATATGGGTAATCATATATAGACTCACGAAGTGTGCTCATTTTATACCAATTTCGATTACCTATGGATCGATAAGTTAGCTCAAATATCGTTAAGTGAAATTGTCGTCTACAGTGCCAAAATCAATTACATCGGATAGAGATTCAAAATTTACTTCTAGATTTTGGATCGACTTCAAAAGGAGATGGAACAAAATTGAACTTGATTACAACTTTTCACCCACAAGCAGATGGTCGATCTAAAAGAACAATTCGAGACTCTTGAAGATATGTTGGGGCGGTTGTGTTAGATCGAGGTGAAAGGCGGGAGTATGTACTATTGCTCATTGAATTTGCTATAACAATAGCTATCGAGGCAACAATCGGCATGGCACCATATGAGCGTTATATGAAAAGGTGTAGATCACCACTTTACTTGGATGAAGTGGGTGAGAGAAAAGTCTTAGGACCTGATACCGTAGATGAAATGATTAAATTAGTCCATCAGATCAAGCAAAGGTTAAAGGAGACCCAAGATGCATGAAGTCGATATCTTGATAAGCGAAGAAGCTGAATTACAATTTGATGTTGGAGATAAAGTTTTTGAAAATTTCTCCATCAAAGGGAATCGTCATATTTGGAGTAAGATGCAAGCTACGACCACGTTTTATAGGGCCCTATGAGATATTAGAAAGATAGGCCCAAGAGGCTTACAGTTAGCGTTGCCACCAAGTTTGGGAGCGTACACAATGTGTTCCATGTGTCGTGGCGAGGAAATGCGTACGACCCAAATCATGTGATCCATCGGTGATATTACCCTTGATCCGGATATGAGTTATGAAGAAAAGCCGAAGCTATCCTGAACCGATGTATCGACAATTAAGAAACAAATCAATATCGTTGGTAAAAGTCTTATGGAACACCATGGGCGAAGAAGCGATATGAGAACTAGAGGATCAAATGAAGAGATATATCGAACTTTTCTAAAGGTATGTAAATTTGGACGAAATTTCTTTAAGGGGTAGAATGTAATACCCGACCGTCTAAACTTGGTTTAGAATGAACCTAATTTTGAAATTAGGATTTTGCATCAGTAATAATAAAAGATTATAGAAATTACATATATGTATAAGAATTTGTAAGTTGACAAGATTTTGGGATAGATCCCAAATGAATTTAAACTATTGCAATATATATATATAATATGTAAAAATAAAGAGAAAAGAAATAAATAAAACGAAAAATCTAATCTATATATACCATAATATATTATTATATATATTTAGAATATGTGTGTGCTAGGTGAGATAGTATGTGTCGTGTATATATATATATAGTATGTGTGTGCAAGTGTATAAGAATGTGTGTGTGTAAGTATGTAGTATAGCGTGTGTGTGTGTCATTTTTAGATAAAAAGAAAAAAAAAAAAGGTAAATACAATTATGCAAAAGTAACAGTATCAAACTTACCCATTTCATTTCTTGTTGTCGCAAGTTAAGTGGAGAAAGAAAAAAAAAGTTTCATTCGATCCTTATTTCTTAATTTCTCATCTCGTTTTCGATATTTCGTTAAATCCGAACCAATACTAAGGTTAGTCTCGCCATTACCTACATTCCTATGGTTTAAAATTTAAATTTGGTGCATGTTTTGTATTTGTGAATTTATTTTTGAAATGTATTAAAATAGGAGATGATGCGAAATGCTAGAAGTCGAGAACTAATGTTGTTCAGTATACTATATATATCTAGGATTACAAATATGGTTAAAAGTTATTAGGTTAGGTTTTGATCATTTTAAAGCGAACTATAGTCGATTTTTCGATTTTTGTTGAATGAAGTGACTTCATAGATACAGTCTATACTAGTCTACTAGCATATAGAATTAAATTGGAAATTTTTCGTACGCATTAGGATAGAAAACTTGTTTGGCTGAAAATCTAAAGCTCCACGTTCGGATTATCCGATCTTTGTTTGTCAAAAGTTATCACATATCTGTATTCTAGGATATATCTAGCATGACATATAAATTTATCATAATTTTCTGCATATTTTAGGTATTTTCCTAAAAATATCATGTATCTAAAGTTGGCCGTTCGAGGATACTGTAAATGTTATACGAAATGTAAAGTGATATATGAGTTAGACAATGTATAATAAGTAAACGATTAAAGTTTGGAAGAAATTGATCGACGTTTGCTTAGTTAAGTGTGAGAAATAAAGAATAGTTTGTTATTAATATTCGATGCGTGTGTGCGTAGAGTTATGATTATCGCACGAGTTATGATTTATACTAGTTAAATATGGTTTTCTCGAATAGTTGAAATAGACATGAGATACAAGAAATTAAGCGAGGACTTAGAATTTTAATGTGGTTCGATGTTAATGAATAAACTTGTCCCCAAGCTAAGACTAAATAAAGTTTAAGTTGATGAGAAAATATAATAAATGGATGAAAATAGTGGCTCCACTATGACCAAGTGGAACAAATTGAGATATTTTATATCTTTTATTCAATAATGATGATGCAAAATCCTAAGATATTAAGAGTTGTCTAGTCGTTGATGATAATCGGCGTTATCCAAAACGAATGAAGTACTAAACCTTTCTTTTACGTTAAGGTAAAGTGCGAAGGTAACGAGAAGAAGAGAGGAGAAGACGTTTGTGTGACTAAAGTATATATCAGTTGGGCTTTCTTGTAAACGATAAACCTAAATTTTTCATCCATGATGCTTTCTTGAAATCAAGTGATATGAAGTATTTGATGATATTGACTACCAAAATGTTTATGTTTATGTGTGAATCCTATCCGTGTTGGTTCATGACTATGAATGATAATCGAATTCGGATCCTATGCTAGCGAAGGTGTCTAAATGCGGATTAACTTATACACTATGATGATGCGTGTTGAAAGGTTTTCTCGGTCAATCACAGCGTCCGTGGGAGGTCACCTTCCCGGCACATATGTTACAGATAGGGATCATGTTGACAGAAAATGGTCCGCCCGGGCAATTTTATGAAAATGAAAAGTATTTAGTAAGCACAGGCATTTCCAATAAAACCATGTGTGTTACTGTGATGGGCAGTTCAATATATGTTATTCAAGATTTTTGGCATATGTCTACTGATTACCTAGTACTCAGCCCTGCATATTCGTTTTTGATGTGCAGGTTAAGTAGGTGTTGCGATGGTGATTGTTGAGCGGAGTAATCTTTTGACGATGTAAATATACGTAACCTTGAGTGCATATCATCATATATGTATCTCACACGATTCCGTTGCAAACACTTGAATATGCTGCCTTTTGCTAGAATATGTAAACAATTACTCTTTTGTCGAGCATTCTCTTCTGGCTCGAAGATGTAAATTGTATGTAATAACTTGAAAAATTTAAAACTTTTATTAGTGATGTTTAAATCACTTATTTGTGGTTCTTAGACCTTAATTATGTTTAACGTAACCAACGAAGCAATTAGAATCGATTCGGAGATCGAAAACTAGAAATAAAAACTAGTGACTAGTCCTGCGGATTAGGGTTTTACGAATAGCTGAACATAGAATGAAAGATTGAGAATGAATCTTAACAAAAGGATTTCATTTCTAGAATCCTCTCACGAAAACATGTGAGAAGACAAAGAATGAGAATTTTCGGGCATACTTGCCACGTCAGTCTTAAAAGCACTATTCGAGCCTAACAACTTCCAGTCCGTGCTAATCATTATTATCAATGATAACAATCAAAATCATGAAGTAATATATTATTATGAATTTAGAAATTATAAGAATCAATTTCTGAAAGAAATTCCTGAAGAACTTAACCGAACGCCGGGAGAAATATACCGGAAAAACCCTAAATTGATCCGAACGATCCGAAAATTGAACAAAGGGTCTAAATCAATAAAATATGATTTATAAGACTCAAATAAATTATGAAAGCTCAAAAATTCAATAGAATTTCGAATGAGCATAATTTAATCGCCGAACGCTGTTTTTCCGCGATAACTCGGAATTGACTTATCGGACGACGTCCGAACTTCATGAAATTTTTATAAACATTGAAATAAGTCTTTTAAAGGCTATTTAATAAAATAAAACCTTAAGATTCCGAGAAATCAATCGAAAGCACGTTAAAACTTAAAGAGTCGGTATTAACATGTCAAAACGAGTAATTTGACCAATCCTCCTCCCAACTACCACCAAGACCACCCCAAATGAGCTAAGGACAGCCCATTAGGCTGTAACACAGCATCAATTTCATTCCATTACAGCCTCTCACTTGGGAACCAAAATTCTCTCTCATTTTCAAATTCTCTCCATTGTTCTTCACACTTTGGAGCCTTTAATCCTCCTTCTCAAACCCTTACAAAACTCAAATAACCTTTCTAATACCATAGGAAGGTATTATTCATCATCCTCTTCCATCCTAATGGAGTGGAATTTTTGTTTGAATTTTTTTGGTTTAAAAACCCTAGTTTGCTCCTCATTTTGTTTCATGACTTTGGAGCCATCAAATGCTCTCAATCCATGAATGAAAAATTCTTAGAATAATGTTCTAAGGCTACTGTTAAAATTTCAGAATTTTTGGAGCATGTTTGATATTTTTTTTAATTTATGCTTTAATTCTTTTTATATATGATAAAGCATGATTTTGTGAATATTATTTGATATTGTTGCTTGATAATGTATTATAAGCATGTATTATAAATATCATAATTTTTCAGAATACTTTTGAATTTTTTTTCTAAAAACCGTGAGCTTTAAGGATGGTTTAAGCCATTGTTTGATTTTTCTTTTTGAAAAATCGTTGAGATATGGTGTTTAATATATGATGTGAACATCATATAAAAATCTTGAAATTTTTGAAACACATCTCCTATTTTATTTTATATTGACCGAATACTTATATATATTTTTGGAGTATTGTTTGATTTTTATTTGTTGGAAATAGTTGAGATATGGTGTTTAAGGTATGATATGAACATCATATATTAACCTTGAATTTATTCAAACACACCCTCCTATTTTCCAAGAGAAAACCGTGAGCTATATATATATATATATATATATATATATATATATATATAATGATTTATTTGATTTTTGTTGTTGAAAATAATAGGATGTGTGATATTATAAATATTAGTTGATGTTTAATGTTATTATTACATGTTATTGCATTATATAACCATATTGTGGAAGATTAAAATTTATTGAATATGTGTATACATATATATGTGATTGCCGAAATGCTTGAGTGAAAAGCATAGGTTAAAATTTTAATGCATGATATGAAGTGATATTTCATGTTTAGTATGATATAAATTTTGTGGAATTTATTGAACACCAAAGCCTATTAAAATGTAATTACCGAAAACTTTGGGCATGTTTAACCTATGGTTTAAAATTTTATATGATGATATTGAGTTGGTAATTAAATCCTATAGTATGATAGGAGTATAACATGATTTTATTGGAATTTATTGGATACATATGCTAATTGTTGCTAATTATCGAAAACGTAACAAAATGGCTAAGTATGAGTTTAATTCTAATGTTAAATGATGCTATGATAGTGAAATTATAAGCTTAGAATGAATGGTTGTGATTATGGTGAATGAACGGAACACTTATGCACACATACACAATGATTGTGTATTATGTTAGAAATTAGGGTTTTCTAATGCTTTAGTGTAGTTTATGTTGTGTATGGTATTGTTTGGTGTTGAATGTTTATGTTTATATTGTGCCGACAAACCAAAACCCCAAACGTAAACAACATAATACTATATGTACGAGAATCCAAAAGAAATCGACCAATTTCGATAACTTAAGAAGGAATTAACGAGAATCGAAGTTAGACACAAATTAGGGTTTTCTATTAATAAAAGGGTACTCGAATGTCGTCTCACGTACACGATCAGCACATAGACCACAACCATTTAATTCTTTCGCTTCTCAGTTTCTATGTCAGCGTATGAATTGTTCAAAAATCTAGTGTTATTCTGAAGTTCTATGTAGTAAAAGGGGAAATGAGATACAAGCATAAATTGTAATCATCTAGAATTTCATTCTCTATTTTTGCTGTTTAGAGTTGTTTGAGCAAATGAGATTTATTTGTTGTATGTATCTGTTTTATCTACATGTTCTCATAAGAATCTTGGAAGGCATATGATTTCAAAACAGAATAATTAACAAGCTAAGTTTTAAAGGAAACTTGGTGAAAACTGGAAGCTCTGCGATGTTGTTGCTTCCTTGGATAATTGGTGATGTAAGGAGCTGGTCTCTCGTTAGAGAGGAAGTTCTTTTTATTTTTGTGTCTTTGCTTAGGAATGTAATTGGTTGTGAAGGCTGGAGTGAGATGAGTGTTGTTGTAGTTTGTATGGGATCTTCATAGTACATAGCTAGTGTGCAGCATATGTATGTAAGATGATCGATGACAATTGATTGTAAGTGTTGGATAAAAAAAGAGAAATTTTAGGAAAAGTTGACTTGACTTGGAAAGTAATAGCAGTAAAATGTATTCGGCTTGTTACGTTTCGTCTATCATTTTAATACTGTTATCAATTATCGTTTTTTTCAATTCAAATTAAACTCTTGACTGAAAACCGGTGTTGATTTTTTTGATTAATAAGATAACATTGACTCTCGATTAATATTAACAAGTACATAATATTTAGTTAATAAATCTTAATGTTATATTTTCTGGGGTATTACACTATTAGATCTTGTATTTATGATGTTAGCTTAATGCTACAGTAGAATTGGAGTGAAGCTCAAATTCAAATTAATTCTTGATGCAATTTACAAATGACCTATTTTATTGAATTTAAATAGAGAAATTAGACTTAAAATTCATGGAAGGTGAAAAGAGCAAGCGAAGAAAATTCAACTGAAAGTGGAGATCGCTGGCGGAGATTCAAGCAGAGGAACTCAAATGGAATTGCTCGGAGATTAAATGTCGGAGAATACTTTTTTGTAAAACTGAATCAATACTGGTAGAGATTGAAAATGTGATCGAGAGTGAGAGATGGAGATGGAGATGTGCAGAACTGTGATCATAGATATGGCGATCGACTGCAACCATCCAAAAACTTGTACCCTTCCCGGTCTCCTCTTTCCTCTCTCTATATGTATATTATATATACAGATTGTATGTATATATGTGTGTGGTGTTATTGGACTCGGGTATGTAACTTCTCCCTTTTGTTAAATATTATATTATAATTTCTTTTCTTTTTTTTGGCTATCTCGATCTCGGTTTTTCAGAAGAAAAAACACAATCTATTTCTCCTTTTTCAAACTCTTCTCTTAAAATATTTTTTTCTCTATTGTTAAATATTATATTATAATATTTAATGAATTGGTCGCTTTGGTTGATTAATTTTCCAAAAGATAATAAATTTAAAATCAACGTAAAGTTCAACTTCTCTATTGTTATTAGAAAAGTTATAATCCCACGCGGTTTGTTTTCCTAAGTCAGTACTTTTGAATCAAAATTTATTTCATTAAGTTCCAAGTCTAATTAACCAAAAGAAAAATCAGTGAACATTATTGTAATATCTAACTTTAGAGTGCAAGAAATATAGGGTACCCGCACATTTGCAAGAGAGAAGAGAGAAATACTTCAGCTAATTTTGTATTTTACAATATTAATTAAATTATTATTAAAAAAACTAAAGGTTATAATAAAAATAACAAAATTGTAAATTAAATAGAAAAAAAATCCAGTTTTAGCTTAAAAATTAACGCGACAATTTTATATGTAAAAATTAATTATATTGGTTGATGTAACAAAAATTATGACACTATTGAGTTGTAGTAAAATTTAGTTATATTCCTGTATGAATGTAGGGGTGTAATCGAATCGAGCCGAGTCGAACATCATCTTGCTCAAACTTGGTTTGTTTAGTATCGAGACGAGTCTCGAACTTTATTTATCGAATATTTCGAGATCACGAGCTTAATCGAATTCAAACAAACTTTCCAGATTTAGATATATGTTAAGAATATTAATTATTTTATTTTAAAAATAAATTATTTTATCCATAATTACACAATATATTTATTGATTTCTTACAACAAATAAGCGTAGTTAGAGATTTCACACAATAATTATTAATTATAGAAAGAAAATAATTGTATTTAAGTAATAAATTTATATTTTCAAACTAAATCAGTTAGCGAACTTGTTCATGAGCTAACGAGTTGAATACTACCATGCTCAAGCTTGGTGGTTTATCTAACGAGCTTCACTAAATAAATTCGAACGAACTTTTATCAAACCGAGGTCCGAATAGCTCACGAAAATATTGACTCATTTACAGCCCTACCTAGAATAACTTTCCGAGCTGCGTCAACTTTCCCACTGTTGTCGGGATGTATCCTGCGAGTTTATTCTTGGATAAATCCAAAGATAGTAAACTGCTTAAATTTCCAAAGCCAGAAGGAATAACTCCTCGGATGCTGCAGTTAGATACTGCAAAAGTGACAAGAGAAGCAGAAAAATTCCCAACCGTTGGTGGTAGGATACCATTCATCACCGAATTGTTCGATAATTCCAAGTAATTCAAATCCCGGCAGTTAGTTAATGAAGAGAGAAATGCGAGTTCTTGATTGGGAGATTCAGCTCCTGTCAAATTATTTTCCCAAAGTCGAAGGGTTTGGAGGTGCCTTAAATTACCAAAGTCGGGAACGGAGCCAGTGAATGAGTTTTTCAATTCCAACATAGTAAGCATAGAGGCATTGGCAATAGAGCTTGGAATTTTGCCGCTGAGTTTGTTAGAATATAAAAAGAGCTCTTCAAGATTGAAAAGTGAGACCCCCATGTTTGTAGGAAGACTACCGGAAAAATGATTCTCATGAAGAGCTAATTTCCTCAGTGTTGAGATATTGAATATGGAAGGCGGGATGATACCATTTAAGAACTCATTGAGGAATGCATGAAGTACTTCAATGTTTTTTAGATTACCAAGCTCTGCCGGTAATTCACCTTCATCAGATAATAAGAAGTCGGTATAAGAAATTTCATTAGGATTAGGGCAGACGATGTAATTTATTTATTTATTTTTACTTTTTTGTGGCAAAATAAAATAGTTTAGAGCAATTAGGAAATCTAATTTTTTTGAAAATTCAAACTTGATAACTTTTAAGATCCCAAACATGAGTACTAATAGTATTAGTCCATTTAGAGACATCCGAACAATGAACTTCCAATGTATAAAGAGAAGTCTAAGGTTCAACCGCACAACCGCTTACCCCACTGGGAAAAAAAGAGAGGAGTACTATCTAGGAATAGGAAGTTCTTGCCTTTTATTAAAATAATTTCTTTGGAAAATAAAAAATTAAAAATCATATATCATGTGTCATAAAATTTGTACGTACGTGTTTTAAATATGTAGTATTAATAAAAAATGGAAGAGCACCCATTAATGCAATAGGATTGATTAAATGGAACAATGTCACGGCGTAAATAAGATATGTGTAGAAAGAGATCATTTAAGGGAACTTGATAATTAAAAAAATAAAAAATAAAAAAAATCTATAATGTCATATACAAGTCAATAGACATACCTGTCAACTTATTGCTATTAATATATAATAATTGCAGCAGAGTAAGGTTCCCAATTTGCTTTGGTACATGGCCTGAATTACACAACAGTATATATAAGAATGATGTGTGCGTGTGTTGGCCTACTGTAGAGTAGTTAATGTTCGAGACCAAATGTTATGGATTCGAGTCCACCGTGACGTCATGTTTAATTAAATTATGAAAAGTGATTTAAGTTTTCAATTATATCTTATTTCTTTTGTCCATCAAAAGTTTACATTGTGTTTGATGGTACGAGCTTTAATAAACTGTAGAGTGCAAAATGAGTGGAGATAGAATAATGGGTAGTGGAATCAAAAGGTCAAAGATGGAGATAACAAATGAATATATTAATGGTAGTGAAAGTAAAATGGCGGTTCATAAGTGGTTTTATTTGTAAATAAGTGGATAAATTGAGACTTAAAATTTTGGAACTGATGTTTATTAAAATGGAAAATTCAAGTTTTGGGTGGACATATAAAATTAGTTAAATGCAAATTTTTGGTAGACTGAGGGGTGTTAATTTTCATGAATAAAAAACTATTTTGTTTCAAGATAAAGTAAAATGCATAATCAAGAGAGGAAATCTTATTTAGTAATATTTGACTTAGTGATAGAAATATTTTGTTTAACTATTTACCTTTATCTCATTATACCATATAAATAAAAAGGGAGTATTTTAAAAGGAAAATAAAGAAAACCATTTTAACTTTGATCATAGTGGGGGCTAAGGAAAAGTGTCTTCAAACCTTCTTCCTTAAAGTATTCATAAATATTTGGAATTAAAAGATCACACATTTCAACTCCTATGACCATTTCAATTTGCATGGAATGTAGTCGCTGAAAATGTTAGTGAAAAGGTGTTCTAGCTTTTGAGTGAGATTGTTTGTCGGCTGTTAATTATGTAGTTGCTACTTGCAATACTGGATGAAATATAATAGTCACTATTTAGTAAAATTTTAGGTACGAGAATTTTGAAGTTAGGAGAAATATTTTGGGTTTAAGTGAGAGCAGTACTAGTTAGATTTAGAGTTGGCAAAGTAGCGGGCAGGGCCGGGCCGGCCCCGGGCTAGTCGGGCTATTAAATTTTTGCCCGGGTCGGGCCTGAATTTTTTCGGGCCTAAAAATATGAAGTCCAAACCAACCCCGGGTGGGCTTTCGGGCGGACGGGTTTTTTTTTAGATACTTTTTTAATTTTTTAAATATATAAAATTAGTATTTTAAATTTAAAAAAATTAATTACTTAATTAAGATCTCATAACTCCTTAACTTAAATAAAGAATCAGTGATGATAATATTTTGAGTTTACTTATTCTTATGATAATACTTCTTGTATATCTTGACCTATTTATGTATTCATGCGATGATGTTGTAATGCAGTATAATTTAAATTTTTTAATTTAAGGAGAAAATTAGTAATTATAAATCAAAGATAAATGATATTATTAAACGTCAATCTCACTTATACGCATAAAATAATAGAAGAAAATAAATTAATTATACAATATATATTTAAGATCAAGGATTCAAAATAGATTTACATACTATAAGGTCATTAATCATCAATGTATATATTTTTGGAGATCATTTCTCTTAGGAATTATTTTTGAATGATTTATGAGGTTATTATTTTTTCTAGAACTTATTTTCGTCACCAGTATGTGAATTAGTAAGAAAAATGTTACTATAAAAAATAAATAATTATATAAAATATAATTAATATTATGAAAAAAATTATAGATATATATATTAAATAATATTATAAATATATATATATTTAATAGAAATCGGGCGGGCTTTTTTAGTCCAAAACCCCGGGCTTTTTTGGCCCGAAGTCCGGTAGGCCCCGAGTTTTTTTCGGGCTGGCTTTTTATATTAGGTCCGATTTTTGTCGGGCCTTTAATGTTGAAGCCCAAACCGGCCCAAACCACGGATACCCCGGGCGGGCTTTTCGGGCTGGGCTCATTTTGCCGGCTCTAGTTAGATTCCTAAAAGTCATTGCATAGTACTTACTAATATAAAATTTGAAAATTAATGATCAATTTAAAAGGTTACAAATTATGTCGAAAAAGTATATACGTGTAGGATAAATTGAAGGATTATGACTAAAATATAGTATAAGACCAATAATAATTTGGTGATGGTATTTTTATAATTTGTATTATGAAGTGAATGATGATTAAATAATCAATCAAAATCTGGGGTGATAAATTATCATTTAAATGTGTGATTGGAGCATGGACCAACTTATTCATCATAGACTTAATCATGCAAACCAAACATGTGATAAAGTAAAATTATTTTATCAAACATGTCTTAACAACCAAACCAAACCAAACCAAACAGCCCTTAATGCATATCATACGCGACTAGTCGTTTATATTAATTGAATTACATTCTGCAAATGAATATAGTACGCGCATTCTTCATCATAATGGTTGCGCATTATTGCGTATACACCAATTTTTGTCAGCTTCGATAGATCTGGTATGCCACAGCGTGTGCAGAGTTATTTATATATATTCACATTAATTATCAAGATTAATAAAGATTTATTAATTTTGATTAAAAGTTTATTAATCCCAAATTATAATTTGTTAATTAATTAAAATATAATAAATAAATAGCAGGGGGATGGGACCAGGCTGCACCCAAGACCGCCTCCTATCAAGTTAGTGTCGATAATTTTGTAAAGGTGAGAGACCAGAAAAACAAAACAACAAAGCCAAATCCGCAAATCAAAATTGATTTTGTTATTAGTTAGCATGTTAATTATTTATACCTGTCAAGTTGTTGTTATTAAGTGCTAGATACTTCAAGGAGGTGAGATGCCCAATTTCTTTTGGTATGCCACCTATAAATTCAATACAGCATAGTTAACCAATACAAGACTTCCAAAATATAACGACACATATATAAATTCTGCAAGTCGTTAAATTACCTGTCAAGTTGTTGAATTTGAGATGCAAACCTTGAAGCCTGGTTAAACCCGCGTAGAAAATGGGGATGCTTCCGGAAAGATGGTTGTTGTTGAGGTACACAAAATGGAGACGTAGAAGATTCGGATGATATCTAAAAGAATCATAATGAGAGAAGACTTTATATTATAGTCGAACTCATTATGAACGTGTATAAATAGAGGCTAGATTAGAGAAAATGGATATCTACACTCTTTATAATCGCTTTTTATGCACTCAAATACACATATACTCTCTTGTTCCGTGGACGTAGATCAATTTTAAAGATCGAACCACGTTAACTCCTCGTGTTCTTCATCGCATTTATTACCTTATGAAAACTGGATCGATCACTGGCGCCGTCTGTGGGAACTGAAATTCATGTTTCGATCTTTTCTCGGTAATAATCGAACAACGATGAATACTGAGAAGCATTACATCCGGGGCGCTACACGCAACAATAACGGCGGCGGGACGCGCCGAACTCGGCCTGAGAAAAGCCCAATAAGAGATACGACCCCCGAAGGGCACGTTCAAAGTCTCAATGAGTGAGGCCATCCAATCCTAAGTGAAGAAGAAGATTACCGCGATGAAGGAGGTCGCAACAGCCATAGAGAGGAACCCAAGCACCGCAGATTGAATCTCGACGAGGCGGTTAAAGGATTCCTTGAAAAGAATAAGGAGAGCTTCCTCCAGTATCTTAGTCGAGAACAAGGTCGGCACCATCATGAAGACAGGGACGCCGAAGCCTCATCAAAACACGAGGCGGCACAACGAAATAAGTCCCCCAGCCTTCAGGTGGTAGGCGCTCGTGCTGCGGATAATACCTCCACACGAGTTGGTTATCAAACCGACCGTGCAAGGGATGAGCAACGTGGGATAGGTCGTCGTGATCTCCGTGAGGTCGACCCCCACTATTATAACGAGTCCGGTCGACGACCTCAGCATCGTTCTCCGGGAGACGGGTTTGAGGGATATGGGAGGATCATTACCCCCCTTCTCTAACGAGATACTCGACACTCCTCTCCCGGACAAGTATAGGGTGCCGAGCATCGCCCCCTATGACGGACTGCGGGATCCGCAGAACTTCCTATCACAATTTCAATACAATATGACTAACCAACGTCTCAACACCATCCACATGTGTAAGCTGTTCCCGGAACTACTGATCGACAACGCCCGCCGGTGGTTCGACAGTCTATCTCCCGGCAGCATTGGATCTTACAGAGACCTAATGGAAGCCTTCCATCGAAGGTTCTTCCAAAAAGCTGAGTCCAAGACCACCTCGGCTCAGCTCCTCACCGTGAGGCAAAGCCGAGGTGAGTCCATCAGCGACTTCATGACGAGGTTCAACAAGGAATGCCTAAAAGTCGAGGATGTAAACGACCTCCTCATCATCTCGGCTTTCCAGAATGGTATCTTGCCGGGGGCCTTATAAGGAGATCGTCAAGTACGAGCCCCGTACTGCGTCGGAGCTATGGCGCATAACAGACCGGTTCGCTAAAGCGGACGAAGCGGACAGGAAGAAGCGAGAAGCTGACAAGTCAGAGCCCTCTGACAAGAAGAGGAAAGAGGATGGCTAAGGAGACCGAGGCCAAAATCAACGAAGTGCCTTGGAAAGGATACAACGCGGCACAATCGAATCTAAGCTCAGGTCACGTTCCAACTCAGAGCGACCTCAACATACAGAACGACCTCAACATAACACACCCCTGACGAAGACAAGAGCAGAGATTTACGAGCTCCATACGGACATGTTCGAAAAACCTCGACCCATGCTCGGGAGGTCGACACACCGATCCAAGGACAAGTATTGCTCCTTCCATGAGGATCATGGACACGATACGGAGGAATGCAGGGACCTCATGGCAGACATCAAAAATTTGGTGCATGACGGGGTTCTTAAGAGGTACCAAGGTCATGGCCGATTTAACGGTCAAGACGAGGCTCCCCCCCGAGATCAAAGAAAGAGGAAGCAATAGAAGAACAGGGGAAACTGCGCCCCTCACAAGAAAGCAAGGCACGACACCGATGAAGAAGGTGATGACGAGCCCCAATACGATGGAGTCATATCCACCATCATGGGGCTCCCACGCGGCACTACGAAGTCCTCACTAAAAGCCGAGGCCCGAAGTCCACGAACCAGCGAACCTGTAAACAAGAGGTTCAAGAAGGACGAGGCCATCACCTTTTCTGAGGATGATCCTGTACCAGCCGTAGTGGTCGCCACCAGGACGCAATGGTAATACAAGCAGTGGTCGCCAACAAGCTAGTTCGGTGCATATACGTCGATAGTGGTGCGTCAGTAAGCATCCTTTTCAAGGAGTGCTTCAATAAATTGGGAATTGAAGAGGCACACCTCACACCGGCACCACTACCACTTCGAAACTTTGTATAAGAAGAAACGCGTCCGGATGGGATTATTGAACTTCCTGTCACGATGGGGAAAACGCCGACGAGCTCCACCAAAGTGATACAGTTCTTCGTGGTAAAGGCATACTCGCCATATAACGTCATACTAGGACGGGACTGGCTAAATGCAGTGAGGGCGGTGTGCTCAACATACAATCTGACCATGAAAATCCCCACAAGAGGAGAAATAGCTGTGATCCGAGGAGATCAGAAAAAAGCCAAAGAATGTATGCAGATCGCCTTAAGAGGTGCGGGGACTTCGGCCCATCACCCACAGACATAGTAATTACAGAAGCCCAAGGAGTTGGAACTGGAAGGGACGTCTTCACCTCTCGACAGTTCGGCAGAGGAGGTCACGCTGTACGAGGAAGATCCCCTCAAGGTCGTCAAAGTAGGTTCTACCGAAGTACCTCAACTGAGAAAGCAGATCATCCAACTCCTAAGGGAATTCAGAGACGTCTTTGTTGGATTTGTATACTGAAAGCAGTTGGTTGAGCTTGTATACAATGTTTCCTGTTACCACTATTACAATCTCCTATCTGAATTGATTACTTGATTGCATATACATGTGTCCACTTATCTCATATATAAGTTAGATCATTCAGTGTGTAGAAGATCACAGAAGTCTGTATGATTGGTCAAGCTTAATGAGATATAAAAGTTTCACAAACCGAGACAACTTGAGGACGAGTTGTCGGTATAAACGCGAGATAGATAAGTGACTTGACTTGGTTGCTTGTCTATGCTTTGATGCGTCGGACGTATTGAAGGATCACGATGAGATGAGTTCTTCTATCGATCGTCGTGAAGAACCAAGATCTCGGTGACTTACGATGATCTAAACCTCGATAAGGTATTAGGTGAGTATGAGTTCTTGACCATCACTTTGACTTGTTATGGGTGAGGTTATATGTTCTAACCCAATATTCTTCGTATCTTGGGTGGTGGCGGTTGTATGTCATGCTAGTTATCTGTGTCGAGTCACCGTATCCGTTTAGGATGATGGCGTCCCTTAAGGAGCTCAAAGGTTTATTGTACTAAACCCCGCAGTTGAGTTAGCTCAAGTACAATAATAAGGTTGAGTGGTACTACTTAAGGAATTAAAGATATTAGTTATTTTAAGCGGTCAGTTGCTATAAATAATTAATGGACATGCGATATCTTAAATACGGGATTCGTAATGTCTAAGTGCAAGTCCGACTCACCTTCGGTAATAAAGGGTAAGTCGGCATTTATTCTCTAGTGGCATGAATGAATGTTTATAAATTAATTTATGTTCTGGGCTGAACATAAGATAATTAATTTATTTGAGGCCCATCTTTATTCCTTGCATTTGATCCCTGAGCTGGCCCATCCAGGCCCGTTGCTTAGGAGGAAAATCGGCGCCTATTATGCTCTTATGGTAATGATTTTATTCTCTTTATCCTACAAGGATATAATTATATTTATGGGATATGCATGGATCCTTTCCTTATGGGATTATGGTAATGCATTATAAATATAAGGTAAGAGATAAAGTCTAGGTTAATGCTCATTATTAACAACCATATTTTCGAGAATCCCATAGTCTTATTGGGAGGAATTTTCGAGAATTTCAAGTGAGTTTGGGTGATTTTTCGAAGCATTCTCCATAGATCGTCCTCACTCGACGTTGGAGATTGGGTAACTGGGATACAGTCCAGAAGGTCAAAGCACGAGTCTCGATCCGTTCGACCCCAACAGATTCACAAGTAAACACGTGAAAATCCCTACGTGTTGCAATTAATTATATAGGCGCATGCTAGGAATATAATCAATGTATGGTGAATTAAACATCCAAGATGGATCCTCGGGAGAGGGCTAAACATAGTTTTCCCTACAATTGGTATCAGAGCCTGGGATCAGTATCTTGGCTCTGTTAGATTAATTCACGTTTGATTATTACGTGCGTTTAATTAATTGTGGATCTGTCGTTCATCGTGGCTCGTTTTTATTTTTGTCGAATTTTGTTTTTCACTATGAGAAAATCCGTGGTTAGATTAGATTTTTTCCTGTAAATCTTATCTGTAAAAGAAGAACGAAGAATGAGACGACGGGTGTTCATCGGCGAGAGTCGCACGACGTGCGGGCGACGGCGTGCTTGGCGCGCCGGGCGGTCGCGGACATGCACGCGACGGAAGGCGGATAGGGGCTCGGTCTGGCGGCATCGACGACTGGCGTCTGGTAGCGCGATTCAGCGTGATGCATCGGCACGCACAGGGCTGGGCGTTTCTCGGCGGGCGAGGCGACAGGCGCGTACTCGGCGGTCTCGCGACCGCTCACCGCGATCGCGGTGGCGCGAGTTGCGCGTGCTCGGGCGCTTCGGCGGTGTCCGGAGGGTTCGGCGGGATTCTCGCACGGAAACCTCAGCGCATGCGAGATTCTCGGCCGCGCCTAGTGGGCTCGGTGCATTTCTAGTGTGGAAACCTCAGCGTGCGCGAGATTCCCAACGCGGGCGATGGGGCGCGCGTTTTTCGGGCGAGATACCCGGCGCTTCGTGAACGGGCACGCGGTCGCGAGGTCAATCATGAGTCGGCGACGCCAGCGGGCATGGCGGCGGCGCGAGCATGTCCGGGCATGCGTGCTCGACGGGTCGCGATCGTCTTCACGACCGAGATAGCCCGCGAGGACGCGACGGCGGCACGTGGCGAGGCGGTGCGGCGGGGCGCGTGCATGGGCTGTACCTAGCGCGCGGCCCAAAGACCTTTTGGGCGATCCGGCCCGGACACAGTCGAACCGTTTTCACCCGCCGATTTTTGGCGAATCGATTTGATGAATCCGGTCCGTGCTCCGCACGCGAGGCCCGTTTCGAGATTGAATCTGTACTTTGCAATTCTATGTAATAGATTAGGCAAGAAAGTCACGGGGTCCACGTGAGCCACGATGAACGCGTTTATTTTATTTTATCGTTCATTGCATATCGTGGATGTTTATATTATGCGTTGGCATGCTATGTATGTTTAAATTTCGTGGATAAACATGTGATATGTTTTCGTGATTGGATCGCATAGTAAGCATGCTAGGTTTATCGCGTTTTCAAGCATATTTTAGAATTACTGAGCATGTTTTACATGTTGAGTTCTATAGAAAAGCATGCTAAGGATTACGTGATCTGCATGAACAAACCTTTTGAATAAAAAGACTAAGCAAGCAACCCGACAAATTAATTTTAAAATTAATGTGTCAAGACCTCCACCTTTAATCTCTAAACAAAGTGAGGCGCGACCGTGAGTGGCGATCACACGCGTGGCTTGCTTGCACTGCTTATCATAAGTTTGTTAGATGAGATTTCTAAATAAAACATTTTAAATCTATTGAGAAGTGGGAGTTTCATGTGGCGATCACACGCGTGGCTCACATGTGCGATTTTCATAAGTTCTCTAGAGATAGATATAAAATGAGATAACAAAAGAATTTGAATTGGGCGGTATGGTCCTAGTGAGTATGCCAATTCTAAAATTTATTTTCTATTGTTAAAATTGTGGTCATTGCTTAGACATCACCTCGAGTACAACTTCCCACGAAGTCCTTCTGCGATAGTGATGTGGTCTAGTAAGGTCCAATCATTAATTTCATTTGTCATAAGGATAAGTTGACATGGATTGAAATTAAGCGACTAAAGGTATATATTTTAGTGCGGTGGGGGTTCATGTGTAAACGTCCACACGCGTGGCTTGCATGTGGGATTCCTTGGGCGATTGGAGGTTTCAATTAATATTGTTTTATTAAAGGTTACAATATTATTATTCTGAATTATGTGCGATCGTATGCTTATGTGTTTACATTATCTTTTCGGATATGTCTCTTACACCGATTATCAATATGCTCGCACAAAATCCCTTATCGATCTGAATTTTATCGAGTGGAAGCGAAACATGGAATATGTTCTTATCATTTGAAGAACACATGTTTGTTCTCACTACTCCCAAACCCAATGCCCTAGCGGCGATCGACTAATGAGCGATGAGTCAGCGGACTTTAGCATAAGTCGAACAATATGGCCAAATGCTATATGATGACTACTATGTCCAAAGGCTTGTAGCTGCACATCGATCGATGGTAGACGCGACGATATTTGGTCAAGTCTCGAGAGTAAGTTTGGGCGATCGGATCGACGATCCGCTTCCACACAATGAGAGAAATCTTGGCGTGTAAGATGGAAGAAGGAAGTTCGGTCCATGAACATGTCTCCCACAAGACTCATCTCATGGATAGTCTTGATCGGTTGGGAGGAGGTATTAACGCAAGACAAGGTCGATATCATCCTCAATACACTGCCCAAGTCTTTTGAGAACTTTCGCGTGAATGCGATCATGAGCAAGACCGAGTTTACACTTAGTCAGTTGCTTAATGATCTCGTGGCCGCGGAAAGGGTTATGGGTAAAGGAGCACATGCTCTTGCTAGTACATCTAGGGGCCCAAATTTTCCGTTGAAAAATGGAAAAAGGAAAAGGGGCACCAAAGGTGGTAAAGGCGAGGAAAAGTGGGAGTAATGGGAACAAAACATGATCGCCACCGGAGGCTTGAAGAAGCCAAAGGAGGCGGGTGCTTCAGTCTTGCGGCAAGGCCGGGCATTGGAAGGCCAAGTGCCCTATGCTCAAGGCTCAGGTCGCCATTTGCTTTAATGTGAACATGTTTAGCGACTTATTCTACCCATTCTTGGGTAGTAGATCTGCACGATCGATCATATTTGTTACACCTGCGGGGTTCCCGCGACAAGGAGGCTGAGTGATGGCGAGATAACAATCTCCATGGACAACGCGCGAAAGCCGAGGCCGTTCACGATCGGAGATGTTACTTTATGTTTTGAGTAAAAGTTTTAGTTTTAAAGGACGTTTTATATGTGCGGATTTTCTATGGAACCTTGTTTCGTTTGAAATTATTTACTCATGGATATTCATTATTTTTGATAGTGGTGTTTCTATCATAAGAAATGACGAAGTTATCTGTGTTGGAACTTTATATAATTAAGCTTTATACTATTTCTACCAAGCATAATACCTATAATTATGTTGCATCTTTATCCAACCTTAAAAGAGAAGTTTTCTTCACAAGATGACACAACATTTCTCGCATCTTAGACTAGGTCACATCAATCTAAATAGGATCCAAAGCGGCTAAGAATGGGCGTTGGGTGATCTCACAGATTACTCCGTTCGATCTGCGAATCACGTATAGAAGGTGAGATGTCGACCCGGACCCTTCAGGCGAAGGGTTATAGAGCCAAAAGTGTTGGAGCTAATCCATTTCGACTGTGTGGACCGATGTCCACACAAGCTCGTGGAGGGTGCAGTATTTTGTCACTTTCATTGGCGATTACTCAAGGTGCGGATACATATACCGCTTCACCGCAAGTCTCGAATGCTTTGAGAAATTCAAAGAATTTAAGGCATAAGTGGAGCGAAGCTTGGTAAGAGTATCAAGTCACTACGTTCGATCGCGGTGGCGAATACCTCGATGTGAGTTTATGGATTATTTGGTGCGGTCGGGATTACTTCCCAACAGACTACACCGGGCACACCACAAAGAAATGGTGTGTCGAGCGAAGAAATAGGACTCTTTTAGAAATGGTTAGATCTATGATGAGTTATGCAACATTGCCTATTTCGTTACGGGGTATGCCTTAGAAGCGGCGGCATACTTGCTAAATCTAGTACCATCCAAGTCGACCGAAAAGACCCTTTCGAGTTGTGGTTTGGGCGCAGCCTTCAGTTTAAACCACATAAGGATATGGGCGATCCGGCACATGTCTTGAACAAGATGACCGACAAGTTGGAGGCTAGATCCGATGCAAGAATGTTTATTGGCTATCCTAGAGGAACGAAAGGTGGTTTATTCTATAGTCCTAAGGATCAGAAGGTCATTATTAGCACTAATGCCCGATTCTTAGAAGAGGATTATATAAAAAATCATAAGTCCAAAGTTGAAATCATTCTTCAAGAATTAGAAGATGATCGTATTCCACCACAAATTAGGCGAAAGTGCGAGATGTCGAGTCTAGTGGGAAGGATCGACACGGATACTTCAAGAAATTGAAGTGGGTCGAGTTCCACCGGAGATACCGACCGTCAAAGTGGTACCTACCAACCAAGTTGTGCAAGATGAGAACCACAAGTTTCTGCACCCACCGTTGCCATTGTGCCTGTAGCACCTCGTCGTAGTGGGAGGGTTGTTCGTCAACCCGGCGATTTATGTTCGTGGGTGAATCTTGGTTTAGTCACGAGGAACGAACAGGCAATAATCGACCCATGGACATACAACGAGGCGATCTGAGACATTGATGCAAGATCATGGCACACGCTATGGACTTAGAAATTGAGTCCATAACAGCTATGGATGTATCTGAAAGACACTCTACCGGATGGCGAGGAAGCCATAGGTAGTAAGTGGGTATCTGAGAGAAGAGATTCGAGATGGAGATTTCGCTTTTAAAGCCGGGCTTGTGGCGAAGGGTACACTGGATTGAGGCATCAATTTCGATGAGACCTTTTACCGTAGCAATCTCAAGTCCATCGAATTCTTCGCCATAGCACCACCTCAACCTTGAGGTTTGGCAAATGGATGTTAAAACCGCTTTTCTAAGCGGTTACCTTGAGGAAGGTAGAGACATCTATATGCAGCAACTCAAGGTTATGTGGTAAAGGGTGAAGAGCATCTAGTATGGAAGCTTAAGAAGTCCATTTATGGACTTAAGCGAACCTCCCGGTCATGGAACTTACGCTTTGATGAGGTGGTAAAGTCTATGGATTTACCAGCTTGCCTAGCGAGTTGTGTGTATCGGTTAGATGTCAACAGTGATGTGGTATTTCTTGCACATTATGTAGATGACATTCTTGAGTTAGCAACAATGTGAAGTTGTTATCGATCGTAAAGAGTTGGTTATCCGATCGGTTTCAAATGAAAGACTTAGGAGATGCGGCGTATTCTTGGGATCAAGGTTTACCGAGATCGCAAGAGGAAAATGTTGAGCTTATCTCAAAGCGCCTTACATTAATACCGTGATTAATCGCTTTAGTATGCGGACCGCCAAGAAAGGATTGCTACCTTTCGGACATGGCGTTCCTTTATCTAAAGGCGATCACCTATGATTGCAGCGGAGATAGAGAAATGAGACAAGTTCCCTACGCTTACGCGTGGGAAGTCTAATGTCTGCAATGCTATGCACGAGGTCCGATATCTACTATGCGGTAGACATAGTAGCTAGATATCGCCTAACCTTGACAAGCATATTGGATGCGATGAAGCATATACTCAGTACCGAAAAGGACTCGAGATTATAGGCTAGTTTACCATGCGTATAGTCTAATGCCTTTGGGTTATCTGCACTCGGTTTCCAAGCGACCGTGATGAGAAAAAGTCTACCTCGGGCTATGTGTTTACCTTGGGAGGTGGGCCGTATCTGGCGGAGTGCAAGCGCAACGCGTTGCGGACTCTACCATGGAAGCCGAATATGTAGCGGCGGAGGCTTCTAAGGAGGTCTGTATGGTTCAAGAACTACCTCATGGATCTAGGTGTGGTACCCGATTTGCCCAAGAGTATCATAGTTCTTGTGATAACTCGGTGCGATGTGAAACTCGAAGGAACCACGGACCCACAAGGCGACCAAACACATAGAGAAAGTATCATGTCATACGAGAAATCGTTAGACGAGGGGACGTGCTGATTGAAAAGATTGATCGACGGATAACCTAGCGGATCCATTCACGTAGAGCCTGCCGTAAAAAGTCTACGACGGACACATTAGGGGACTTGGATTGCTCTTGATGGCACCCACTTAGAAAGGGAACTTTTGTATAAGTGGGAGAAGCACAGTGATGGTTTTGTTTGTAATAGCTAGTAGACACACATTGTATACTAAAGTTTGCTTTAGTATAAGTGGGCGATTGTTGGATTTGTATCTTGAAAGCGATTGGTTGAGCTTGTATACAATGTTTCTGTTACCACTATTACAATCTCTATCTGAATTGATTACTTGATTGCATATACATGTGTCCCCTTATCTCATATATAAGTTAGATCATACGGTGTGTGAAGATCACGTAAGTCCGTATGATTGGTCAAGCAATGAGATATAAAAAGTTTCACACCGAGACAACTTGAGGACGAGTTGTCGGTATAGGCCGTGGTATAGATAAGTAGTAACTTGACTTGGTTGCTTGTCTATCTGATGCGTCATGGCGTATTGAAGGATCACAAGGTGAGATGAGTTCTTCTATCGATCGTCGTGAAGAACCAAGATCTCGGTGACTTACGATGATCTAAACCTCGATAAGGTATTAGGTGAGTATGAGTTGCTGACCATCACTTTGACTTGTTATGGGTGAGGGTTATATGTTCTAACCCAATATTCTCCGTATCTTGGGTGGTGGCGATGCTTGTATGTCATGCTAGTTATCATGTCGAGTCACCGTATCCGTTTAGGATTATGGCGTCCCTTAAGGAGCTCAAAGGTTTATTGTACTAAACCCCGCAGTTGAGTTAGCTCAAGTACAACAATAAGGTTGAGTGGTACTACTTAGGAATTAAAGATATTAATTATTTTAAGCGATGATTGCTATAAATAATTAATGGACATCGATATCTTAAATACGGGGTTCAGTAATGTCTAAGTGCAAGCCCGACTCACATTCGTAATAAAGGGTAAGTCAAGATTTATTCTCTAGTGGCATGAATGAATGTTTATAAATTAATTTATGTTCTGGGCTGAACATAAGATAATTAATTTATTTGAAGCCCATCTTTATTCCTTGCATTTGATCCATAGGCTGGCCCATCCAGGCCCGTTGCTTAGGAGGAAAATGGTACGCCTATTATGCTCTTATGGTAATGATTTTATTCTCTTTATCCTGAGGATATAATTATATTTATGGGATATGCATGGATCCTTTCCTTATGGGATTATGGTAATGCATTATAAATATAAGGTAAGAGATAAAGTCTAGGTTAATGCTCATTATTAACAACCATATTTTCGAGAATCACATAGTCTTATTGGGAGGAATTTTCGAGAATTTCAAGTGAGTTTGGGTGATTTTTCGAAGCATTCTCCATAGATCGTCCTCACTCGACGTTGGAGATTGGGTAACCGGGATACAGTCCAGAAGGTCAAAGCATGAGTCTCGATCCGTTCGACCAGCAGTTCACGGTAAACACGTGAAAACCCTACGTGTTGCAATTAATTATATAGGCGCATGCTAGGAATATAATCAATGTATGGTGAATTAAACATCCAAGATGGATCCTCGGGAGACGGCTAAACATAGTTTTCCCTACAGTCTTCGCCTGGTCATCCCTCGACATGACCGGGGTCTCACCGAGTATTATTACTCACCGGCTCAACATTGATCTAAATATCAAACCGATTCGGAAGCGGCGGATCTTTGCGGTGGAAGCGAAACCGGGTCGTATATGGCCAAGTGCACCACCTACGAAAGCGAGCATATTGTTGGTCAAGTATCCGACACGGATAACCAACACAGTGATGGTCGAAGGGAGGAGAAGGATGGCGAATGTGTATCGATTACACCGATCTCAACAAACATTGCACGAAGGACTACTCCTTCCCAATATTGATAAAAAAGTTGATGCTTTGGTTGGACACGAAGTCTTCAGCTTCCTGGATCTATACAAGGGGTATCACGGGTCACGATGGGTGACGAGGACGCATCCAAAATAGTCTTCATCACAGACTTCGGAGTCTTTGCATATAAGAAGATGTCGTTCGGACTCAAGAATGCAGGGGCCACATATCAAAGAATGGTGGACAAGATATTTCAGCCCTACATCGGTCAGAATGTGGAGGTGGATGTAGATGATATCGTCGTCAAGAGCAAGGAGGAAGCCACATGTGTTGCCGACCTCCGGATCGTCCTCGGCTTACTTCGCAAAGTAAACCTAAAGCTAAACCCCCAGAAGTGTACATTCGCAGTCCGGTCTGGAAAATTTTTAGGATGCTGGGTTTCACAAGAATGATTAAAAGCCAACCCGTCCAAGGTTCAAACCATTTTGGAGATGAAGGTGCCGAAGACAATCCACGATGTGCATAAGTTGACAGGCTGCATAGCTACGCTGAGCCGCTTTCTTTCAAAAGCATGGGAAGCGGCTCCTTTTCAAAATACTCAAAAAAGCTCCGGAGTTCTCTTGGGATGATAAACACAAGTCAGCTTTTGAAGATCTCAAAAACTACCTCGCCAAACTCCCCACTTTATCCGTCCCAAAAGAAGGAGAGGTCCTTTCCCTATACCTCGCGACTTCGGACGAAACCATAAGTGCAGTTTTGATAAGAGAGGACGGACGTCAGCTCCCCGTATATTTCATCAGCCGAGCACTTGGCATTGGTAAATGCAGTAAGGAGACTACGTCCCTACTTCCATGCACATCCCATACAGGTCCTTACCGATCATCTACTTCGGCAAGTGTTGACGAAGCCAGAAGCTTCAGGGAGAATTGCGCAGTGGGCAATTGAATTGGGCGAACACGATATATCTTTTTGCCCTCGTCAAGCCATCAAGGGTCAGGCCTTAGCCGACTTCCTTGTAGAGGCTAACTTCAAATAGACGCCAAAACCCACCGAGCCTACCTCGACAATACCAAAGCCCGAACCCATAAAGGAAGCACCCGAGTTGCTTGGCAAATCTATGTGGATGGAGCTTGGGAAAAAGCAGGCGATGGGCGGGCATCTTACTCATAAGTCCGGATGGACAAGAGATTACCTCGCACCGGTTTACATTCAAAATCGAATAACAGTGGAATATGAAGCCTAATTACGGGACTTAGCTTAGCTCAAAGTCTTGAATCGAGCCGTGCAAGTTCACAAAGATTCCTGTGTCATAGTAAGCCACATGTTGGGAAAGTGCGAGCAAGAGACAACGGGATGAAAAATACCTTGAAAAGCTAAAAGCTACAATGATCTTTCTCATACTTCCAGGTTGGTTCGCGTCGAGGAAACAAAATAGCCGGTGACATCTTGAGCAAAGCGGCCTCGTCGTCAGCGAGTTCGCCATGATGAGAAGTCCAAGCAGAAGCATTGGCGATGCCGATGTCGAAAGTCGACATAGTTCGATGAAGAACTGGTGGATGACTCTCGTTCGAGAATATTTGGAGAAGGCGACTTACCCATGAGACTCGAGGCTAGGAAGATCTTGAGCAAGTCTTTGCGATATATATTTGAGTAGAATTCTCTGAAAATCATACCTCAACCTCTCCTAAGGTGTTTGGGTCCGAACCGAGCTGAATCATTACTACGAGGAAGTACATGAGGATCATGTGGAAGCCATATCGGACCCTCGCACTATCGAAGAAAGTGATGCGATGGGATACTATTGGCGACAATGTTCCAAGACTCAATTGACCTCGTAAAAGTGCCCGTGCCAAATTCATGGAAATGTTCGAGGCTACCTCAAACCGACCTCGTCGATGCAAAGTGCTTGGCCATTCATGCAATGAGGATTGACATTGTGGGCCCCTTCGCAAAGCTCGAGCGGTTCGATTCTTGATTGTCACCATCGACTACTTCACAAAATGGGTGGAAGCGAACCCTTGGTGAAAATCACAAGCAAAACGCTCTCAACTTTGTCGGAAGAATATTGTATGTCGCTTTGGCATCCCTCATATCCTCGTTTCGGATAATAGGACACAGTTCATAGATAAGGTATTCAAAGAGTGGTGTCAAGAGCTTCGGGTTCAGCAAAAATTCACCTCGGTGGCTCATCCTCAAGCAAATGGTCAGACCGAAGTCACCAATAGGACAATTGTGAAAGGACTCAAAACTTGCATCGACCGAGTAAAGAGGCGGTGGTGGAAAATTTGCCACAAGTCTTATGGTCATCTGATTGACACCTCGGACATCGAGCGAAGAAACACCCTACGTCTGGGTGTATGGAACCGAGGCGATAATCCCGGTGAGATCGGCATACCGAGCCCTCGTTATCTTCATTTCTCATTGAAGCAAGCGAGGAGAATTTACTGAACTGACCTAGATCTGCTAGAAGAAAAGAGGGACCTCGCGTACATTAGAGAATCTCGGTACAAACAACAAGTAGCTCGGTATTATAACCAGCGTGTCAAATCCCGGCAATTCCAAGTAGGCGACCTCGTGCAATAACAAAATCGGTAAAATGTAAAGCTCGGCAAGCTAGAAGCCATATGGGAAGGACCATACCGAGTTGAAGAAGTCCTCGGAAAAGGGTCATATAAGCTCGCCCATTTATCCGGTGAGCAAATACCTCATACGTGGCACATCATTCATCTGAAGAGATACTTTGCATAAGTGTCAAAAGAAATTGTTCATTTAGGTCGTGTCTTGAGTCATGTCTTTCAGTCCTTCCATTAATAAAATATTTTTCTTTATTTACTTCATACGCTTGCATATTTCATTTGTCATTTATGCATACTACCTCTTCCCCATTATAATACACCCTCTAATGAGGAGGACCCTCTACGGAGGAGGAACAATACCCTCTAAGGAGGAGGAACATACCCTCTAAGGAGAAGGACCCTCTAAGGAGGAGAAATAAACGCGCGTAAGGGGACCACCCCTATCGACACTTCTCGACAAATAAGGAACCTCTACCTTCGTTTAAAACGAAGAGGAACTACCTTCGTTTAATACGAGGATGAACTACCTTCGTTTAATACGAGGACGAACTACCTTCGTTTATTTCGAGGATGAATTACCTTCGTTTAAAACGAAGAGGAACTACCTTCGTTTATTTCGAGGATGAACTACCTTCGTTTATTTCGAGGATGAACTACCTTCGTTTATTTTGAGGATGAATTACCTTCGTTTAAAACGAAGAGGAACTACCTTCGTTTATTTCGAGGATGAACTATCTTTGTTTGTCTGAGGGCGAACTACCTTCGTTTATCGAGACGAACTACCTTCGTTTATTTCGAGGATGAATTATCTTCGTTTTAAAGCGAAGAGAACTACCTTCCTTTATTTAGGATGAACTACCTTCGTTTATTTCGAGGATGAACTACCTTCGTTTATTTCGGGGATGAACTACCTTCGTTTGATTACAAGGACGAAATATGTGCAGTGTTTGATACAAAGGAAAATCACACAAGACACAGAAAATTTCATTATTATTGCAAAAATATACAAGGCATACAAGATATTACGAGGACGAAGAAGGACCAGGAGGTTGAGAAAAGCTAAGCCAATCTCTAGCAAAATCAGGGTTCAGCAGATCGTCTATGCTAACCCTACCCCTACCTCTACCTTGTCCTCGATCAACACTTGGAGCTCGGCCAGTTCGACCTCTATGCCTTGCTACTCGACCCCGGCTACTCGATAACTGCCGTCTCTCTTGCATATAAAACTCTCGAGAATGGCTATCGACAAAACGCACCGTCGGGCGAGAAGAAGCCTCGGCAGGAGGAGAAGCCTCGGCAGAAGAAGAAGCTTCAGCAGCCGAGAGCATCCGTACGAGTCCTGGATGACGAGCTGCGACAATCTTGTATAGACCGCCTATTTTTCTCAGCTCGGCAAGCTGCTCCTTAAATTGCAAAGAGTCTCGCCCGTACTCATGTCTGTAGCTCGAACACCGGCTTATGATCTCCAAAACTTTAGCTTCGGCCTCGGATATGGTCATTCCTCCACCTCGGCGAATAACGACCTCGTACTCAGCGTGCTCCTCGGCAACCGATTTGGCATCATCCTTCGCGATCTCGAGCTTCTCCTCCAACTCCAGAAACCGAGCTTGAAGCTCATCAAATTTCTCTTGAGAAGCCCGGAATTTAACATCGGCCTCCTCCTGCACATGGCCAAGTTTGCCCTCCAAGTGAAGGACCTCGACCTCTTTAGCTTCGAGAGCTCGAGTCAAAATTTTGTTTGGTCCAGCAGAGGAGACACATCAACAAATTCAGGAACAGACTAAAGACAAAAACAAAGAGGAGCGTAATTCAATAAATGGGAGAATTTTATTCAAGCCTTAAAGGCAGGAGATTGTCATAAGTACATATACATTTGATCTACAAAAAAAAAGTGGAAAAAAGAGGATCAAGACGACCTCCAGTGACCTCTCCCTCGGTAGAACAACCTCGGCCTCCACACGAGGCTCCAGCCACCTCGGCCTCCCCAAGCTCTAGAAGTCTCGACCTCCTCCAGGGCCTCCTGGCCTCGTGACGCCGCCACCACCTGCTTTCCAGCCACTCCGGCCATGATAGCCTCGAACCAGACATCCCGGTCCACCGGACAGGTGCGGACGGACTCGGCAGTCAGCATGGTCGAAGACGAGGCCAAGCTCTCCAAAACGGGTAAGTTCTTCAAGCTGTGAGCTAGGGCTTCGTCATATGATCGCAACAGAGCATCATCCTCTATTACCTCGTACCCGTACTTGGACTTATCCAAATTCGGGTAGTCATCGGCAACATCATCGAGAGTGTTCGCTGCCACCCTCTTATTAAGGAGAGCGGTTAGCTCGCCTGACAGCACGGAGAACTTCGTGGACACAAAAAGCCTCTCCGTGAAGGATCGAAGGAGCTCTCCTTGCAGGCCCGCTGCCTCGGCCTCAGGGCCTGGCCGCTTCAACCTCGGCCTTCAACGCCTCAACCTCCGCCGCCTTCACCACCTCCGCCGCCTTCAACGTCTCCACCTCGACTGCCTTCGCCACCTCGACCGACTTCGCCGCCGCCAAAATCGTAGCTTCCCTCTTGGCCGCATCCCGAGCCTTAGCTTCGGCCTCAGCCACCTCTTGGACTAGGAGGGTCTTCTCCTCCTCTAGCTCCCTGGAATACCGAGCCACCTGGTCGAACTGGGCCACAGCATCATTCAGGTAGTCCACCAGTTGGGTGGACGTTGTCGACACCCTGCCAAGATCGGCCTTCATGTACTCGGTCCCCTGTACAAGAATCAACACGTCAAACATATACATCGACACAACCTTGTAACGTGCAAACAGATTCTTTACCTTGGGAAATGACCGACGTGCGACCTGGGTACCGACGATCTCGCAATCATCATCGCCGGCAGGTGGGGACACCACGCGCTTTTCCTTAAGAGGGCGTGGGACGGCCGGTGGCGAAGACGACCTTACCCTGGCCTCGGGCATCTCCGTAGAGGCCTCGGCCACATCCTTCAGTGCCAAGATGGAAGGCTCGATATCAGGCTTCGATCTCTTCCTCTTCCTCGAAGGAATGAAGTCCACTGCGAAGTTGAAATAAATGCAGAGTTAAATCATATAAAGAAAAAAAAAATCAATCAAAAGCTGAAGTGAAATAAGGGGCCTTACCCTTCACCGGCTCCACCGCGGTGGCAGGATCATAAGGGCTAAGCCCCGCAACAACGAGCTCGGCCTCGGAAAAAGCCTCGTCAACAAGGCCAGCCCTGTCCAAAGACTCCTCCAAGCCACCGAAGCTGTCATCGGTGGCCACATCCGCCAATCTCCCTGTATTCCAGGAAAACAGGAGGGCCTCATCGAACCGGCAAAAGAAGAATTTCTTCTACCAATCCGTGATTTTTGACTTAGTCTTTATTTTAAAACGACGACGAGGTGATATATAATACCACCCCAAGCTATATTTAATCTAGAAAAACCTAAAGACGAGCCCTAAGGTGAGAGGAAAATTGTAGCGATATGCAAAAACGCCAAGGCCCGTCAAATGCCGAAAAGAATTTGGCGTTATTTGGGAAGGGTATGCCGAACATTTGTTGAAGTTAGACATACACGAAGGAAAAGGAAGGCAAGACCGCACTTGCGGCATCTTCGTAAACCATGACGAAACCCTCCGGAGGGGCACATGCCCTATCCTCCGGTCGGGGAGAAACAAACTCAAAGATCTCGGAATAAAAAATTTAGAGGCAAGCTCTATTATTCGGGGGGCTTCTAGAATAGAAGGAAAAGAAGAAACCCTACCAAAATCCCTCAAAGGCGGGAAACCTATTCTACGCACGCAAGGTTGGAGGGAATCAAAACTGAAAACTTCTAAAATCGCCGACTAATCCGGCGACACGCAGACAAATCACGGCCATCATGGCTGTCAGAATGCTCAAAAGAAGAAGAAGCCATTGCTAACTTACTTCTAAAATATCGAAGAAGATTACGCTGAAAACCTGGCAAGAACTTCAATGGCGGATAACACTGAAATCTGGGTTTTCCAGAAAACAGAGAACTTTTTCGAGTTTGAAAGTGGGATGCGGAAAAGTGAAATGGGAAAAGTCATATCGTGGAAGTTATTCCCCCAACATGCACTTTATCAGGACCATAACCGCCATACGCATTAAATGAAGGTGACGTATTCCGTGTTCGACCTCGGCGGGACATCCCGCGTTCGACCTCGGTACGACGTTACACATTCTACCACGGCGTCATATATCTGACCTCGAAAGAAGACCTCGGCAGGGCGACAAGTATTCGACTTCGGCCAATTAGAGCCGAACGACATACGAACCCGACAGTAGACCTCGGCAGGGCGATAAGTGATCGACTTCGGCCAATTAAGAGCCGAACGATATACGACCTCGACAAAAGACTTCGGCAGGGCAAAAAGTATTCAACTTCGGCTAGTTAAAGCCAGCGACATATAAGCCCGACAGACTATACGAACTCCTCGTCAACGGATCACGTATCCCGCGAGCGTATGTCGAGAACCACCGTCCCCCATCCATCACGACCTCACTTCTATGTTTTTTGGGGGAATATGATGGGATCTGACCCAACTACTAAGCCCAAGATCGGGCCCAATACAAATTGGCCCCGACGAAGAAGCTCGACCTCGCAAGTTCGGCCCAAGAAGACTCCAGACCAACCTCAACTCAATCTCGCTTTGTGGAGCGTGAGAAGATTCGGATGATATCTAAAGAATCCTAATGAGAGAAACTTTGTATTAGAGTCGAACTCATTATGAGCGTGTATAAATAGAGGCTAGATTAGAAAATGGACATCTACACTCTTTGTAATCGCTTCTTTACGCTTTCAAATACATCACTCTCTCTGCTCGTGGACGTAGATCTATTTAAAGATCGAACCACGTTAACTCCTCGTGTTCTTTATCGCATTTATTACCTTACAAAAGCTGGATTGATCAATATATATATATATATACACTCACATACGCACACAACATATTGAACACACACACCGCATACACTACACACGTATCACATACGCACACACCTTGCAGCGACACACCTTGCACATACAACACATACACCATTCCATACACTGCACACACACACACATGGCGCACACACACGACACACACTGCACACACACAGCACACACACACTGCACACACACACCACACACACTGCACGTGCTAATAGAGTTGAAACAGAAACAATTGAGATTGAAGAAAAACTTTATTTTTCATTAACCAACAATGAGAGCTGTTGTGAATCCGGACTGCCTCATCGTCGTCAACGTGCTCCTGGACAGCACATCCGTCGACCTCGGCAGCAACTCAACGTCTCATTCCTGGCAACTTTCTCGACACCTGCACACAACAAAGAAAGAAGAAAGAAAATAGAGATAACAATTGGCTCGGGTCTGGCTCTTCGCTTCGCGTACACACACAACTGTGGCTCCACCAAAGGGAGTGGCAATCTCGTCGGCTTGACAATCGTAACCCCTCCTCCCTCACAGATGTGCTCTCTCGGATGCACTCTCATAGGCGTTCACGAGCAGCTCTCTCTATTTCTCTCTCTACTACAGTATCACTTAGCAGAAGAAGGAAGCAAGGCGTATGTATTATGTTGATGCTTCTTTTGTTTCTCTTGTCCTAAAAAAAATGGGCGTGTACTTTTCTTAATATATAAGTGCAGAGGGATTAGCCTAGGTTTAAGTAAGGGTTAGGCTAATAAATGGGTTGGGTTGCAAATTGGGCCAACATTACATAACAATCTCCACCTTTGCCCAACCGTGTTGCTATGTACATCGGAGAACAAACCGCACAATCATCCTCGCCGAGTGTCCCTTGCAAAATCACCTGACGAGCGAGGAACAAGGCGTATAGAACACAGGTCCATATATGATCACAAAGATCAACCAAGGGTAAATTAACCGTATTCATACACAAAAGCAGACACAGGAAAAAATACCCACAAAGCACAAAGATATCTAAACACACAATTAGAAGCTCACAAAGCAATCACAAAGCATGAAGGCAACTAATACATAATTAGAAGCTCACAAAGAAACATCACAAAGCATAAAGGCAACTAATACACCATTAGAAGCTCACGAAGAAACATCACAAAGCTAACTAACACAAAGCTAGTTGACCACAAAGCAATCACAAAGATAACTAGCGCAAAGCTACAGAAGATCGCAAAGATCATCACAACCATTACACATACGGTATATCATAAATATTGCTATCACTAAGCTAGCATAGATCACACAGATCATAAAACACAAACCATATCACAAAGTCACTAAGCCATCACGAAGACACGAAGTTGGCACAAAACCACCAAACCACAAAGCCACATAGAATGAACCACAAATGTATGTTCACAAAGAACAAGAAAAACGAGCATAAAGCAAGGGACGAAGCTCCACCTCAAAGAGAGCAACAATAGAGACACACAAGGAAACAAACTCCTAAGCTCATGCACCCTAAACTTAAAGCTCAACCACATAGCTCCACCTTAGAGCAAATCACTAAGCATGCTCGAAAAACAAAGATGGATCACTTAGATCCTTACACACATAGTCACAAAGCAACAACAAACAAGCAAGTTCATAGGCATGAGATATACATGAAACACATAGACTCAATCATGGCTGCACCAATTGGCTCAATCATGGCTGCACCAATTGGCAATTCTATATGTCAAAAAACCAAAGTCCGTCTTGCCATCAAAAGGTGTCAAATCATAATTCGTCAAAGAAGACATAATGTCACACAATAAATCAAGAAAAATTTATCAGCCTTAATGCAGCGGAATACAAATCAGAGAGCAAAAATATTCTCAAGGCAAATAAGATTTTGATTTAATCACATAGATAACAAACGAGACATGTTGGCAAACAAAACAAAACCAATCCTATCTTGCGCCATCGGCGCTTTTTAGAATTTTAAAAGCGAGAGGTTTTAGCCACTTTACCCGAGCGCGATCCTTGGGCCGGATCCCGACTTACCAACTACGACGAGGAAGAACCGTGGCTCTGATACCACTGTTGTGAATCCGGACTGCCTCGTCATCCTCAACGCGCTCCCGGACAGCACCTCCATTGACCCCGACAGCAACAACTTCTCAACGTCTCGTTCCTGGCAACTTTCTCGACACCTGCACACAACAAAGAAAGAAGAAAGAAAATAGAGATAACAATTCGGCTCAGGTGGGGCTCCTCATTTGACGTACACACACAACCGTGGCTCCACCAAAGGGAGTAGCTATCTCGTCGGCTTGACAATCGTAACCCCTCCTCCCTCACATACGTGCTCTCTCGGATGCACTCTCACAGGCGTTCACGAACAGCTATCTCTAGTTCTCTCTCACTACAGGCTATCACTTAGCACAAGAAGGGGAAACAAGAGGCGTATGTATTCTGTTGATGCTCGCTGTTGTTTCTATTATCCCAACAAAAAAATGGGCGTGTACTTTTCTTAATATATAGCGGTAGAGATGGATTAGCCTAGGTTTAAGTAAGGGTTAGGCTAATAAATTGGTTGGGCTGCAAATTGGGCCAACATTACATAACAAGAGCTTTACAATAATATATATAGACAAAGATAGAAACAGAAAGCTAACAAACTATAACAAACTAACTGTCAAGCTAACAGATAAAACGGCTTTCTTTAACTGCATAACTAACAAGCTAAGAACAACCATGCAAAGCATGCACGCCATGCTGAGCTTAGATAAACCAATACACTCCTGACATGCTTAACCAATTTTAGCCCCTCCAAGATTCAATCTATCCCTGAGCATACAAAATCATGGAGCAGATAGAGGTTTTGTAAATAAGTCAGCGACTTGATCTTGAGAAGGAACGAAACCAACTTCGATTGTGCCATCCATCATTTTTTCACGCACATAATGTACATAAACCTCTATATGTTTTGTTCTCGCATGGAAGATAGGATTTCCAACAATGGCAATGGTACTAGTGTTATATCACTCCACATTTGTAAAGGGAAGAGACGGGAACTCCTAACTCAACACATAAGGATTTCAACCAAACAAGATCCATAGTAATGAAGAGCTGAGGCTTCGTATTACGACTCCGCTTCGCTTCTTGATACAACATCTTGCTTCTTTGCGACCATGTGACTAAATTCAACCAAGGAAGATGCAAAGGTTCCCACGGAGCGCCTATCATCAAAACAACTAGCCCAATCCGCATCGACCTAACTCCAATTTGGAAGAAGAGGATGGACTAAACATAAGTCGCGTAAGGCGGTCCTTTAAGATATCTTAATAACCTCTTGCAAGCACCCAATAAAGATCGGTTGGAGACGAAAAAACCGACTTAATTTGTTAACTGTGAAGGCTATATCGGGCCTGGTAAGAGTGAGATATTGCAAGGCCCCCACTGTACTTATATATAATGTAGGATCATCAAAGCATTTTCCTTCGGCTTTAGACAACTTGATGGCAGGAGTCATTGGAGTTAGACAAGATTTGGAGTCGAGCATCTTAGTTTTGGACAGCAAATCATAAATATATACATTGGCGAGCAAAGCCACTGCCAATTTTTCGAACTTCTACACCGAGAAAATAGTTCACATTACCCAGATTTTTCACCGAAAACTTGGCATGAAGATGATCAACAATTTTTGATACTATATTCGGATCATCTCCAGTGACTAATATGTCACCAACATAGACAAGAATGAGGGTTAAACCAACCTTATATCTCTTTGAAGAAAAGAAATCGAAGTTGAGCAAAAACCGAGTATATATTTCGAGTTCGAAGAGTGTCATACAAAGCTCTAGGGCTTGCTTGAGACCATAGATAGCTTTCTTGGTACACATAATCGGGATGGCTGGGATCGTCAAAGCCATTGGTTGCATCACGTAAATGGTGTTAGTGAGCTCACCATTTAAGAATGCATTATTCACATCAATCTGTTGAATTGACCACCCATTTGTTGCTGCAAGAGAGAAGATCAGTCGTATAGTGGAATGTTTAACTACGGGACTGCAAGTTTCAAGGAAATCAACTCCAGCAAGTTGTTCAAAACCTCGAGCAACAAGACGAGCCTTTAACTTGTCAAGCGTATCGTTCGGATTGAGCTTGACCAAACACCCACTTGTTACTTATAACCTTGAGATCGGTGTTTGGAGGTATCAACCTCCATGTGCCCTGCCGTAATAGCATTAATTTCTTCTCCATAGCAACCAACCAACCCGATCTCGCAATCCACCAAGAGATAATGGTAGTGAGGAATAGGTGAGGAGGAAGATGGATACGGCGTCGAGAGAAGAATAATCGCATAGTAAACCTTGGTTTATCGATGCCATTTTTAGCTCTAGTAACCATAAAATGAGTGTTTGAAGGAAGAGATAATGAGGTGAAGGAGACATACTTAGAACCTGGCGCAACGGAGGGTAGAAGGTTAAGAGGTAGCGAGATAGTTTCGTCCTGTGACATAGGGGTATGATGAGAGAGGAGGAGGAAGATGAGAAGATAAAGACTCGTAATCGATGTTAACGGTGGAGAAGAAGAGAGAGGTAGGTGTAAAGCAATGGAACAAGAATATGAGGCGGATCGACTTCTGGAAGGTCGGAAAAGAGAGGAAAAAGGAATCCATGTTCATTAAACTTCACCAGATCTGCAATGTAGATTCTCGCCTGAGTTACTTAGACACTTATAACCTTTGTGACGAGAATATAGCCAAGAAAGACACACTGGTTGACCTATCACAAGCTTGTGAAGATTATACGGTCGGAGAAATGGATAACACGCAGTACCAAACACCTTAAGATGAAAGTAAAGAGGTTGTTTTGAAAAAGAATTTTATAAAGGACCGTGGTTGTAGTTGCGAGGATGGTAACCTGTTTATGAGATAAGTAGCCGCCTCAAAGGCATGCCACCAATACTCAAAATGTTGAGATGCTTGACTTAGAAGAGTGAGGCCAAGATCAACTATGTGTTGATGTTTGTGATTCAGCCTTTCCATTTGGGGAGTTGAATGTACGGACATGGGTGTTGAAATGAACTCCTAGATTTGTAAAGAACGAAGCCGAGATCAAGATTCACCACCGTTGGATTTGTATACTTCGGAAGCAATTTTGGTTGAGCTTGTATACAATGTTTCGCTACCATTATTACAATAACCTATCTCGAATTGTTTACTGATTGATATGTATGTCCCCTTATCTCATATATAAGTTAGATCACACGGTGTTGTAGATCACGTGTCTGTATGATTGGTCAAGCTTAATGAGATATAAAAAGTATCACACCGAGATAACTTGAGGACGAAGTTTTGGTATAAGTCATGGTATAGATAAGAAATGACTTCACTCTGGTTGCTTGTCTATACCGGTACGTCTCGACGTATTGATGGATCACGATAAGATGAGTTCTTCTATCCGACTATCGTGAAGAACCTAGATCTCGGTGACTTTACGCTGATCTAAACCTCGATAAGGTATTAGGTGAGTATGAGTTGTCATGTCCATCACTTTGACTTGTTACAAGTAGGTTAGATGAGATAACCCAAGATTCTCTCATCTTGGGTGGTGGCGTGTCTTGATGTCATGCTAGTTACCTATGTCGAGTCACCGTATCCATTTAGGATGATGACGCCCCTTAAGGAGCTCAAAAGGTTTATTGTACTAAACCCCAGCAAAGTTATCTCAAGCACAATAATGAGGTTGAGTGGTACTACTTAAGAAATTAAAGTAATTAATTATTTAAGCGATCCATATCAGTTGTAAATAATTAATGGACGTACGATATCTTAAATACGGGGATTCGTGAAGTCTAAGTGCAAGCCCGACACAACTTCGGAAATAAAGGGGTAAGTCAACGACATGAATAAATGTTTATGAATTAATTTATGTTACGATCTCGAACATAAGATAATTAATTTATTTGAGGCTCATCCTTATTCCTCGTGATTTGATCCTGGTCGGCCCATCCGTGCCTCGGAGCTATGAAGAAAATCGTCCCCCTCCTTATAGAGTCCCTCTGGGACTCTGTCTTGATCCTCTCTATCTTAAGTGATATTATGATATTTATTAGATATGCAGAAATCCTAACCTGATAGGGTTTAGGGTTGCATTATAAATATAAGGTGAGAGAAAATCAAAAGCTAATCCAAGAGTGAAATTTTCGAAATATACAATTCACATAGTAAGGATTTTCGAGAACTTCATAGGGAGCAAGAAGGCGAATTTCTATAGCACTCTCCATAGATTGTCCTCACTCGGCATCGGAGTTTAGCAATCGATATCGATCCGTAAGATCAAAGCACGAGTCTTGATCCATTCTTTCCCAAAATTCGTAGGTAACACGAGAAAACACCTACGTGTTGCAATTAATTATATAGGTGCATGCTAGGTATATAATCAATGTATGGTGAATTAAACATCCAAGATAGATCATCGGGAGGGTTAAAATCGATTTCCACACTGGTATCGAGCCCGGATCGATTCGCCTCGCTGGATTAATTCACGCTTGATTATTACGTGCACAATTAATTAATTGTGGATCCGCTGCTCATCGTGGCTCGCTTTATTTTGTCGGATTTGTTTTTCACCACGAGAAAATCGCGGGTTAGATTAGAATTTTTCTTGTAAATCTAATTTGTAAAAGAGAAACAAAGATCAAGAACACAAAGAACGAGACGATGGAGTCCCGTCGCATGTGCGAAGCGAGAATGGCGAAACCGGATGCACGGCGCGAGGGCGTGACGGGCAACGGCACGCGAGGCGTGCTCGGCGCTCGCAGCACGCCCTCGACTCACCGCGTGCGTTTCTCGCAGTATCGGACGGACGAGGGCGCGCATCGGCGCATCGGGTGGGAGTCTCGCGTCTCGACAAAGATCGGGCGGACGCCGCACGGATGGCTCGACAGATTGGAAGTCGGCGGCGTGAACTCGCTGCTGCCAGCAGTGCCGGCCGTGCGAAGTCGCGCGCATAGTCTATCGGCAGGTGTCGATGGCGCTCGGCGGCCGGGCGTCACGAGGCTTGCGGTTTCAAATACAGACGCCGATGTCTTGGCGAAGCGTGTGCAGAGCCCTGGCGAGCCTCGCGGGTCGCGCCGATGGCATCCTCGGCAAAGACGCGGCGCGCGCGGTAACGCTCGCGCACAGCTCTGGCACCGGGCGACGCTGGGTGCACGTTCCACGCGGATGCCTCGGCATCGCCGGCGGCGAAGATCGGCGAGTGGCTTAGACGACAGCGCGACATCACGCGTGGGTGCCGACGCCAAGCGCATCGGCGCAGACCAATGCGAGTAGCGCGCGAGTTGTGCGCAGGTTTCTCGTCGCCCTCGGCGATGCTCCTCGGCAGCTGCTCGGGCGACTCAACAGTCACGCTCGGCCGCCTCGGTAGGGATGGGCTGGGGCACGATCTTCTCGCCGAGTCTAGCGAAAATTTCGGACTAGGCGGCGGATGCATCTTTGGGCGTGCGCATGGGCTATGCCACAGCGCACGCCCGGCCAATCTGGCCGACCCGCCCGCTGCCCAAACCCGGATTTTCAGTCCAGACCTTATTTTTGACCCGTCTCGGATTTTGACCCGATCCGGCCCGATCAACTGCTTTCAGCCCGCTTTTTAAATTTTCATTGAAATCAATTTGTGAATCTGGTCCGGTGTCTTGTTAACGTGAGGCTCGTTTTGAGATTTTTGAAGATCAGCTTTGCAAATTTATGTAATAAATTAGGCGGAAGTGCAGGGATCCACAGTGGAGCAGAATGAACTAATTTATTTTATTTTTATCGTTTAAAGCATGTCACGGATGTTTAAATTATGCGTAAGCATCTATGTATGTTTAATTACGTGAATAAACATATTATATGTTTTCGTGATTGATCGCATAGTAAGCATGCTAGGTTTATCGCGTTTTACAACTATATTTTAGAATTACGCAAGCATGTTTTACATGTCGAGTTCTATAGAAAGCATGCCAGATTACGTGATCTGCATAGACAAACCTTTTGAAATAAAAAGACTGAGTAAGGAACCCGACATATTAATTTCTAAAATTAAATGTCAACACCTCCACTTTTAATCTCTAAACAAATTGATACGCATTGTGAGTAAACGATCCACACGCACGGCTTGCTTGCACCGCTTATCATACGTTTGTTAGATAAGATTTCTAAATAAAACATTTTAATCTATCGGTAGTGGGAGTTTCATGTAAACGTCCACACGCCGTGGCTTGCATATGCGATTTCATAAGTTCTCTAGAGATAGATTTAAAATGAGAAGACAAAAGAATTTGATTGAAGCGGCATGGTCCGAACGAGTATGCCAATTCTAAGAATTCATTTTCTCACGTTAAAATTATGGTCATCACTTAGACATCACCTCAAGTACAACTTCCCGCCAAGTCCCTTCTTGTGATAGTGATGTGGTCTAGTAAGGTCCAATCATTAATTTCATTTGTCATAAGGATAAGTTGACATGGATTGAAATTAAACGACTAAAAGGTATATTTTAGTCCAGTCGAGGTTCATGTAAACGCTCACACGCTTGGCTCAGCATGTTGAATTCCTTGGGCGATTGGAGGTTTCAATTAATATTGTTTTATCAAAAGGTTACAATATTATTGTTTAGAATTATGTGCGATCGTATGCTTATGTGTTTACATTGACTTTTCAGATATGTCTCTTACAATCGATTATCAATATGCTCGCACAAAATCCTCTATCCGTCCAAATTTTATCGAGTGGAAACGAAACATGGAATATGTTCTTATCATTGAAGAACACATGTTTGTTCTCACTACTCCCAAACCTCGATGCCCTTCATCGACACATCGACTAATGAGCGCCGAGAGTCAAGGCTTTGGCATAAGTCAAACAATATGGCCAAATGCTATATGATAGCTACTATGTCCAAAGGCTTGCAGCAGCAACATCAGTCGATGGTAGACGCAACTGAAATATGGTCAAGTCTCGAGAGTAATTTTGGGCATTCGGATCGGACAGTCCGCTTCCACACAATGAGAGAAATCTTGGCGTGTAGGATGGAAGAAGGAAGTTCGATCCATGAACATGTCTCTCACATGACTCATCTCATGGATAGTCTTGATCAGTTGGAAGAAGGTATTGACGGCGAAGCCAAGGTCGATATCATCCTTAACACAATGCCCAAGTCTTTTGAGAATTTTCGCGTGAACGCGATCATGAGAAAGACCGAGTATACACTTAGTCAGTTTCTTAATGATCTCGTGACCGCGGAAGGAGTCATGGGTAAAGGAGCACATGCCCTTGCTAGCACATCTAAAGGCCCAAATTTTCCATTGAAAAATGGAAGAAGAAAAAGGGGCACCAAAGGTGGTAGAGGCAAAGGAACCAGTGGGAGCGAGGAACATGTGCGCCAACGGAGGCTTGAAAAGCCAAAGGAGGGGCAAGTGCTTCAAGTGCAAGACTGGGCATTGGAAGGCTAAATGCCCTATGCTCGAGGCTCAAGGTACGTCGTTTGCTTTAGTAATGTAAACATGTTTAGCGACTTGTTCTACTCATTCATGGGTAGTAGATCTGGTGCGATCGATCATGTTTGTTACACCTGCGAGGGTTCCTACGGATAAGAAGGCTGCATGATGGCGTAGATAATGATATCCATGGGCAACGCGTGAAAGTCGAGGCTCGTTGCGATCGGAGATGTTTTTATGTTTTGATAGAAAAGTTTTAGTTTTAAAAGACGTTTTATAAGTGCCGGAGTTTCGGCGGAACCTTATTTCGGTTTCGAAACTATTTATTCATGGATATTCAGTTGTTTTTGAAAGTGATGTTTCTATCATAAGAAATAACGAAGTTATCTGTGGTGGCACTTTATATAATTCGCTTTATACTATTTCTGCTAAACATAATACCTTTAATTATTTTGCATCTACTTCAAACCTTAAGAAGAGAAAGTTTTCTTCGCAAGATGACACCACATTTCTCTGGCATCTTAGATTATGTCACATCAATCTAAATAGGATCCAAAGAATGGCTAAGAATGGAGCGTTGGGTGATATCACAGTTACTCCGTTCCCAGTCTACGAATCCTGTATAGAATGAATGATATCAACCAGACCCTTCAAAGCGAAGGGTTATAGAGCCAAAGAAGTGTTGGAGCTAGTCCATTCTGACCTGTGTGGACCAATGTCCACACAAGCTCATGGAGGGTACGAGTATTTTGTCACTTTCATTGACGATTACTCAAGGCACGGATACACATACCGCTTCACCGCAAGTCCGAATGCTTTGAGAAATTCAAAGAATTTAAAGGCGGAAGTGGGGACGAACTTGGTAAAAGTATCAAATCATCATGGTCTGATCGCTGTAGCGAATACCCCAAGAACGAGTTTATTTACTATTTGGTGAAGTGTGGGATTACCTCCCAAATTACTACAGGCACACCACAACAAAACGGTGTGTCGAGCGAAAAATAAGACTCTTTTAGAAATGGTTAGATCGATGATGAGTTATGCAACATTACCTATTTAGCTTACGGGGGTATGCCTTAGAACAATGACTTACTTGCTAAATCTAGTACCATCCAAGTCGACCGAAAGACCACTTTTCAAGTTGTGATTTGGCGCATGACTAGTTTAAACCACATAAGGATATGGGACAGTTCAGCACATGTGCTGAACAAGAAGGCTTACAAGTTGGAGGCTAGATCTGAAGCAAGGTTGTTTATTGGCTATCATAGAGGAACGAAGGGTGGTTATTTCTATAGTCCTAAGGATCAGAAGGTCATTATTAGCACTAATGCCCGATTCTTAGAAGAGGATTATATGAGAAACCATAAATCTAAAGTTGAAATCATTCTTCAAGAATTAGAAGATGATCGTATTCCACCATCGATTAAACCAAAGGTACGAGATGTCGTGTCTAGTGGGAGGGATCGACACCGATACTTCAGAAATTGAAGTGGGTGGGAGTTCTTTGGAGATACCGATCAGAGTAAGTGGCACCTATCCGACAAGTTGTGCAAGATAGAGAACCATAAGTTACTGCACCCACCGTTGCCATTGTGCGATGGCGCCTCATCGTAGTGGTAGGTTGTTCGTCAACCCGAGCGATTTATGTTAGTGGGTGAATCTTCGGATTTAGTCCCGTGAAACGAAGCGGTGCATAATTGACCCATGGACATACAAGTGAGGCGATACGGGACATTGATGCAAGATCATGGCACACCGCTATGGACTTAGAAATTGAATCCATAACAACTATGGATATATCACGAAAGACACCTCTACCGATGGCAAGGAATCCATAGGTAGTAAGTGGGTATACAAGAGGAAGAGATTCGAGATGGAGAGTTTAGGCTTTTAAAGCCGGGGCTTATGGCGAAAGTGCGGTCAGTTGATGAGACCTTTCACGCATAGCAATGCTCAAGTCCATCGAATTCTTACACATAGCACCCACTTAAACGCTTGAGGTTTGGCAATGGATGTGAAAACCGTTTTTCTAAGCGGTTACCTTGAAGAAGGTAGAGACATCTATATCAAAGAACCCAAAGGTTATGTGGTGAAGGGTGAAGAGCATCTAGTGCGGAAGCTTAAGAAGTCCATTTATGGACTTAAGCAAGCTTCGATCATGGAACTTACGCTTTGACGGTGGTAAAGTCACTATGGATTTACCCGGTTGCTAGCGAAAGTTACGTGTATCGTTTGAATGTCAACGATGACGTGGTATTTCTTGCACTTTACGTAGATGACATCCTTCTACTTGGCAACAATCTTCGACACGAATTTTAATAAAAATTATTACGTGTAATGTATGTGAAGTAAGGGTCCCACATTAGTGTAGTATTAAATTAATTTATTGTGGACCATGAGTGATAAAAGTGTAAATAAGTTGTGTTGTTGAGGATAAGAAGCAGAGATAGTGGTGGGCCATGAGTGATAAAATATGTATCTAAAAGGTATTATTAAGGGTTATAAGTATGTAGCATTTTGTGAGATATTTTTCATAAATAGAACATGAAGAGGTTAGGGGACGTACGGTTGAAATGAATTTGATTAACAAAGAAGAAGAGGTTGAGGATGAGGATGTTGAGGAGATATTACCAACAAGAGAGAATGAGGACGATGATGATGAATGTGATGACTTATAAATCTGAATTTTTGATGAGTTTCTTGTTTACGTACACTTTATGTTTTTGTTTTGATGTATTTAAGAATTATAAATTCTTTAATTTTATGTTTGAATTGCTATCTATTATTTTATACCTAGTTTATAATTTTTATGACTATTTTGTTCTTTATTGTCAAGACTTACGCCTTGGACCGCCTCGAGACTTACTGCCTCGCCTTGCAAAGGTAAATGCCTCAGTTCTGCCTTCATCTTTTTACAACATTAGTATCATCTCCGACTACCAACTGTGTTTGATGCCGAGACCATTTTATTGAGCCTGAAATTGATATTATCGATTTAGTTAGTTAAAATTGATATCGACTATTATGGTTGGGCTAAATTATTGTATATCCTTTTAAATATTTGCTTGTACCCTAATCCTTGTTTCCCTGGAGGAACCCGACTTTAAAAAAGCTGTGATTTTCGAAGGAGACAAATCTTTGAATAATGGAAACTACGATTATCGGATTTTAAAACACATAATATTCATGCAAGTAATATGTAGGTAAACACAGTAGTAAATAGCAAAAGCAAATTACATGTACTGATATTGTGATAAAGTAGGACATAACAAAGACATAATTACTTGGCACATCAACTAAAGTAGTTTTTAAAGATAACATATGTGGAGGATTCAATCTATACAAAGGTGCTTTAGGAAAGTAGATGGATTTTTCTTTATATCTTTTCACTAACAACATATGCGAAGAATTTTTCTTGTGTTAGCTGTTACCTTTATGATCGTGAGGGCTTACTCCCCACATGATCCACCATTTTGCTGTCATGGGGAGTCCGGATACACCCGTGGAAGATTCGTATGTGTGCACACTTATCTTTTGACCTAAGGTATAAGGCCCCATGGTTCATCCTTTCGATCGATGTTCTCGATCCCTTTTCTCGGATCGATGTTGTTGATTCCTTTTCCTTAGGTCTAATTGCGACCTCATTCTTTGGTAGCAGATAAATTAAACATTTTATCCATGCAATCACATTTAATTTTACCTCGAACCTTTGAGCTTAATAACCCGTTACACTTTGCAAATATTAACCCAACTCGTCTCTGTGAACTGATTGATCTTAACTGAGGATCTCTTCGTTTTGCATGTCAGGTCCTACAAGACAAGTCTAGGCCTTAAGCTCATGACATGATATAACTTGGCCACATCACACATTTCATTCCTAGGTCTACCTATTCCCGGCACTAACTTTTGAACTTACAAATACACGGTTCAAAATATATTTTCATACTTGCTTATCCTTTCAAGAAGGATGAATGCTTTCATGTATACAATATGCGATGCAATCTTTATACACAAGTTCTATACTTGTATTCTTTGAAAACATGACTTAGAAACTCTTGATGTCACTTATTAAACAAGAATGCATCATGACTCTATGACATGTTTTGTTGATTTCCCACAATAATAAGTAATGCATTGATAAAACGTATGCTCATGTCATGATGCATATTCATGTCACATAATCATATTTAGACATATATGTTCACATGAATAACTAAGCCATTACCACACTTTGTCTACTTAATTAATAATAAAATCGGATACTTAGCCCATAAACATAAATCATACTCATATACTCATACTTAAATGATAATATACTTAACACCTTTTATAAATCATATAAACTTACAAACCATGGGGTTTCTCAAGTTTTTCCAACACTTAGTGAAAATTTGGGTAAGCGATAAGTTTCCAATTTTCATAAAATGCACACTAGTCTTAAAAATTCATAGTAAATCGTATATTTATCAAACAAATATGAGTGGTCATTCTGGAAATATATTGAACTCATCTACATGCCATAAAATTTTGATTCGAGTCATTATGAAACTCTATGAAATCTCTTTTAAAACAACTTCTCTAGGATATTTTCGAAAAATCACTCTGCTTTGTACTTTTGTAAAAATCACTGCGGCCAAATACTAGGCCAAAATTGTGAGATTGTTACCAAATCAAAGAGCTACGTGTCTATTTTACACGTGCATTGATTTAAGTACAAAAATCGTTATGGTTTGATAGAAATAATTTTTATAAGCGCAACTTCAAAAATGAATTTTTGAAAAATAGCAAAGAACTCGGATGAGACTTAAATTTGGTGTGCATATTCAAGACTCGTATATCAACATATGGTTTAAAAATTCGAATTTTCCAAGTACTTTAATATAGTCTAAAACATCATGCCATTTTCCATATTTTCAAGTAGCTCACGACAATTTCCATAACTCAACAAAATAATAATCCAAGAAAGATTCAAGCTCATAGAATTTATATGCTTACTTAAAAACGTCACAAAGTCACATTAGAACATGTTTCTCATGCTAGATCATATATGCAATGACCTTTGCAACATTTAGGAGCACATAACATCATATATCAACATAATAAGCCAACAAACTTCAAAATGGTGGCGTCGAGACTTCGTTCTTGCACGACCACCTCAATTCCATCTATTTTTCTCAGCTACCTCCACCAAAACATCTTAGATCTAACATGCAACATAGGAGGACACCTCCAATTTGAAAAACAATTGGTAGAAACTTTTAAAATCAAGAGGAAAGCCACTTTTATCTTTGAAAATTCTCTCATCTCTCTCTCTCCTTCGCCTTCTCCCTTCCTTTCTCCTTCTCCAAGTATTAAGGTAGGATATAAGTAGAAGAAGATAAAGATTCAAGGAAGAAATGGGGTAGTTTTTTAAAATGGCTTAGAGAAAAGGTAGAGCTTATCTACTTGGGTGTTCTTGAATGTGAATATGAAAATGAAGTGAGATGAGAGTGTATAGGAATAAAAATGAGTTTATAAACTCATTAATTGGGGTTGAAATGGCCGAGCTTATGGGATGAGGGAAGGGAGGAATGAGTTCAAATTGTATCTTATAATGTGATAAGAATTTGCCTAATGCATGGGTTTCTTTTTCCTTACACCCTTTTCTTATACACTCAACTTGTTTTCTCTTCCCAAAATCAAGTCAAATCAAATTTAAATTCGGATTTATAATTTAAATACACTTTAAAATATGGGTTTGGTATCATATATAGAAATATCACTCATGAAAATGATAAGTGGACCTTCATTTGTCCACTTAAACCCACACATAGTCTTGGCGCACACACACACACTCAAATAATTAAATTAAATCACATACCTTGAAATAATATATCATATCATATGCTAATCATGTAGTTATTAATTATATTTACATATATAAGCTTAATCAAAATTGAAAATCGACGTATACTTTATAAATTTGAAAAAATTCGAATTACTATAAGAAATTAAAATTCCATATAACATATCATATAATGCTTCATGTAATCCAATTAATCACATAATATGATATGCATGTCATGACTTTCAAAATTTTCATGCCTCAAATGAATTTTTTTGAAATCATGCATTTCTTGATCGTGTCGGATCGAAATTTAAAAGTTTGTGAATTTTCAATTCACTTGTGAGACTTAATATTTTAGAAATTATAAATTTTCTAAATATCACTTGAATTTTCTTATCCGGAAAATAGGGACCTAGTTTACGATCTCGTTCTCTAAGGTGTTCTACTTAGAGGCGAAAGCAGATATTCTTGTCATTAGAGCATGAGTTAAGACATTATAAGCATGATATAATAGTGATACAATAGTTTCAAGTTTCTATACTAGCTTTTTATTCATCTAATTTTAACATTTCTTGTTTCTCTTGCTATAACTAAACTATCATTTTCCGCAATGAAGCATGTGAAGACGACACCTCGTAACAAAATGGAGGACGATTTACTTGATGATTCACTACTGCTTTATATTGAAAGAGATTTTATCAAATATATAGATTGATGAATTTTATGTATTGAGAGTATTGAGGTTTCACAAGACACAACTTATGAAAACAGAGAAATTCTTTGATAATTATGAAATTTAATGCGCTGAAGCACTTATTTTTTCAGGCTACCCTATTATCAACTTCTGAATCCATCCCTGAGTGGACGAATTTAAAAGGAATTAAATACAAGGTTTTAGTAGACGGAGGAATTATTATGTAACAAGAAGATTGTCTTGTGAAATATATGTGTGTATGTATGTAGGGAAATCTAGTTTTAACTCTCTCCGATGATGCTGCCTTGGATGTTTAATTCACCATACATTGATTATATGCTAGCATGCACCTATATAATTAATTGCAACACGTAGGAGATTTCTAGTGTTTAGTTGCGAATCTTCGGGAAGAATGGATCAGACTGGTGCTTTGATCTTCCGGGTGTATCTCGGTTGCCTAATCTCCAATATCGAGTGAGGACAATCTATGGAGAATCTATAAAATCACCCTCTTTCTTCTCACTTAATTTTCAAAATTCTCACTATGTGTATATAGTAATTTCTCGAAAATAATGCTTGAGGATTAGCGGATTTTCTCTCACCTTATATTTATAATGCACTTCTAAATCTATCTAGATATGATTTATGTATATCTAATAAATATAATAATATCCTTTAGGATAGAGAGGATCAAGTTAGAGTACCAGTAAGACTGAGAGAGAGATGGACGATTTTCCCTTAGCTTCCAGACCTGGATGGGCCAGCCCAGGGATCAAATGCAAGGAATAAAGATGGGCCTCAAATAAATTAATTATCTTATGTTCAGCCTAGAACATAAATTAATTTATAAACATTCATTCATGCCACTAGAGAATAAATGCTGACTTACCCCTTTATTGTCGAAGGTGAGTCGGGCTTGCACTTAGACATCACGAATCCCCGTATTTAAGATATCGCCCGTCTATTAATTATTTATAGCGATCTGACTGCTTAAAATAATTAATTACTTTAATTCCTTAAGTAGTATCACTCAACCTTATTATTGTACTTGAGATAACTCAACTGCGGGGTTTAGTACAATAAACCTTTGAGTTCCTTAAGGGACGTCATCATCCTAAACGGATACGGTGACTCGACACGGGTAACTAGCACGACATACAAGCACCGCCACCACCGAAGATGCAGAGAATCTTGGGTTAACTCATGTAACCTCACCCATAACAAGTCAAAGTGATGGTCAGCAACTCATACTCACCTAATACCTTATCGAGGTTTAGATCAATGTAAAGTCACCGATATCTAGGTTCTTCACGATGGTGAGATAGAAGAACTCATCTCACTGTGATCCATCAATACGTCGAGACATACCAAGATAGACAAACAACCAAGTCAAGTCACTTCTTATCTATTCCATGACTTTATACCGACAACTCGTCCTCAAGTTGTCTCACCGTGATACTTTTATATCTCATTAAGCTTGACCAAGCATGCGGACTTCTGTGATCTACAACACACTGTATGATCTAACTTATATATGAGATAAGAGGACATGTGAATATGCGATCAAGTAATCAATTCAGATAGGAGATTGTAATAGTGGTAACAGGAAACATTGTATACAAGCTCAACCAAAACGGCTTTCAGTATACAAATCCAACAATGTCTCACTTATACTAAAGCAAAACTTTTAGTATACAATGTGTCTCTCTACTAGCTATTACAAACAACACCATCACTTTGCTTCTCCCACTTATACAAAAGTTTCCTTTCTAAGTGGGTGCCATCTTGCACAATCCAAGTCCTCGAATATGCTCTTCGTAGACTTTTTGCGGCAGGCTCTTCGTGAATGGATCCACTAGGTTATCCGCAGTACCAATCTTTTCTATCAGCACGTCTCTTCGTCTAACGATTTCTCGTATGACATGGTACTTTCTCTCTATGTGTTTGGTTGCCTTGTGGGTCCGTGGTTCCTTCGAGTTTGCCACCGCACCCGAGTTATCACGATGAAATTATGATACTCTTGGGCAAACCAAGTACCACGTCTAGATCCATGAGGTAGTTCTTGAACCATCTGACCTCAAGGGCTACTATATATTCCCCATGGTAGAGTCACGATCGCATCGCTTTGCACTCTGCCGGGATCTGACTCCTCCTCCCAAGGTAAACACATAGCACGAGGTAGACTTTTTCTCATCACGGTCAACTTGGTAATCCAGTCTGAATAACCCAAAGGCATTAGACTATCTCGCATGGTAAACTAGCCTATAATCTCGAGTCCTTTTCGGTGCCAGGTATATGCTTCTACCATGATCAATGAGTTTGTCGGGTTAGACCGATATCTAGCTACTATGCCTACCGCGATAGCATATATCGGGTCGTACATAGCATTGCATACATGGAGCGCCTACTGACGGAGTGTAAGAAACTTGTCTCATTTCATCTATCTCCTTGCGATCATAGGTGGTCGCTTTCGTATAAAGGAACAACATGCGCAAGGTAGCAATCCTTTCTTGGCGGTGCGCATACTAAAACGGTAATCACGGTATCAATGTAAGGCCTTTGAGATAAGATCAACATTCTCCTCTTGCGATCTCGGTAAACCTTGATCCCGAGAATGTCTGCTGCTCTAAGTCTTTCATCCAAACCGATCGGATAACTTGACTCTTTACGTCGATAACAACTTCACATTGTTGCAGTAGAAGAATGTCATCTACGTAAAGTGCAAGAAATACCACATGACCGTTGACATCTAAACGATACACCTGACTTTTGCTAGGCAAATGGGTAAATCCATGGGACTTTACCACCTCGTCAAAGCGTAAGTTCGAGGATCGGGAAGCTTCTGTCAAGTCCATTTATGGACTTAAGCTTCATACTAGATCTCTTCACCTTCACCATATAACCTTGGGTTCTTTGCATATAGATGTCTCTACCTTCTTCAAGGTAACACGTTTAGAAAGCGGTTTTCACGTCCATTGCCAAACCTCAAGGTTTAAGTGAATTGCTATGGCTAGAAGAATTCGATGGACTTGAGCATTGCTGTAGGCGAAAAGGTCTCATCAAATCGATGCCCTAAATACGAGTGTACCCTTTTGCCACAAGCACGGCTTTAAAAGCGAAACCTCTCCATCCGAATCTCTCTCCTCTTGTATGCCTTACTACCTATGGTTTCCTTGCCATCCGGTAGGGTGTCTTTTCGATATCGTCCATAGTTTGTTATGGACTCAATTTCTAAGTCCATAACGATGTGCCATGATCTTACATCAATGTCTTGTATTGCCTCATTTGTATGTCCATGGGTCGATTATTGCACCTTTCGTTTCACGGAACTAAATCAGAAGATTCACCCACTAACATAAATCGCTCGGGTTGACGAACAACTCTCCCACTCACGATGAGCGCTACAGCCTGATGGCAACGATGGGTGCGAGAACTCATGGTTCTTCATCTTGCACAACTTGCTAGATAGGTGCCACTTATGCGGTCGGTATCTCGATTGGAACTCGACCCATTTCAATTTCTTGAAGTATCGGTGTCGATCCTCCCACTGAACCGACATCTCGTACGCTTTGGTTTAATCGGTGGCGGAATACGATCATCTTCTAATTCTTGAAGAATGATTTCAACTTTGGTTATGGTTTCTCATATAATCCTCTTCTAAAAATCGGGCATTAGTGCTAATAATGACCTTCTAATCATAGGACTATAGAAATAACCACCTTTAGTTCTCTAGGATAGCCATAAAACCTGCGCATCGGATCTAGACTCCAACTTGTCGCCTTTCTTGTTCAAGTGCATGTCTTTGGACTACCCCATATCCTATGTGGCTTAAACTAGGCTTGCGCCCAAACCACAACTCGAAGGGTCTTTTCGATTGACTTGGATGGTACAGTTGACAAGTATGCCACTTGTTTCTAAGGCATACCCCGAGGCGAAATAGGCAACGTTGTAAAACTCATCATTGATCTAACCATTTCTAAGAGTCCTATTTCTTGCCTCGACACACCATTTCTTTAGCGTGCGTGCCTTGGTGTAGTGGTGAGAGTAATCCCACACCGCACCAAATAGTCCATAAACTCGTTCTTGAGGTATTATTGCCACCTCTTACCAAGCTTCGTCTCCACTTCCGCCTTCAAATTCTTTGAATTTCTCAAAGCATTCGGACTGCGCGGTGAAGCGGTATATGTATCCGTACCTTGAGTAATCATCAATGAAAGTGACAAAATACTCGTACCCTCCACGACTTGTGTGGACATTGGTCCACCACAGTCGAAATGGACTAGTTCCAACACTTTGGCTCTATAACCCTTGCTTTGAAGGGTGCGGTCAACATCTTTCCTTCTATCTGAGGATTCGCAGGCGGGAGCGAGATGTTGTGAGATCACCCAACGCCCATTCTTGGCGGTCTTTAGATCCTATTTAGATTGATGTGACCTAATCTAAGATGCCATAGAAATGTGGTGTCATCTTCGAAGAAAACTTTCTCTTAAGGTTTGAGGTAGGCAACATAATTAAAGGTATTATGTTTAGCAAAGATAGTATAAAGCGAATTATATAAAGTGCCACCACGAGATAACTTTGTTATTTCTTATGATAGAAACACCACTATAAAAACAAGCGAATATCCATGAATAAATAGTTTCGAAACAGAAACAAGATTGCGTCGAAACTCCGGCACATACAAAACATCTTTCAAAACTAAAATTGTTCTATCAAAACATAAAGTAACATCTCCATTGCAACGACCTTGACTTTCGCGCGTTGCCCATGTAGATCGTTATCTAAAGTCATCACGCAGCTCCCTTGTCGCGGGAACCCACAGGTGTAACAAACATGATCGGTCGCGCCCGTATCTATTACCCATGAATGAGTAGAACAAGTCGCTAAACATGTTTCCGTTACTAAAGCAAATGGCGTACCTGAGCCTTGAGCTTGGGGCACTTAGCCTTCTAATGCCCGGTCTCACTTTGCCTCGAAGCATTGCCCTTCTCCTTTGGTTTTTAAACCGTGGTAGAGCCTCTGTATTACTCCCACTTTTTCTTTAGCCCTAGCATCTCTTAATTCCACTTTCCCTTTTCATCTTTCGATAAAGCGGTGTTTTCTTTGAGTGCGTGCTAAAGGCGTGCACCTTTGCCCATTTGCATTCCTCCGTTACTAAGTCCTCTTGTATTGAATCTAGAGTATAACTCTTATCATAAGGACTACTCCATGCGGAAGTCATCAAAGACTTGGGCAAAGAGTTGAGATCATATCTATTACGACAGCGTTATCAATATATCCTCCAACCGATTCGAGCTCATGAAGATTGATCATTGCTCTACATGGTCATGCTTTGAAGCGTTTTCCTTCATTGAACTTGACATTATTAATTTTGTCAAATTATGACAACGATTACATCCGACTCCTCATACGATTTCATGAGATTTAGCTATATTGTGGTGCATCGTCCATCTCTTGATCTTTGGGCTGGGGGGACTCGCACATGGTGACGAAAGAATGCACTTTGCCATTCTATTTGATTTATCCATTTCTCGTGCTCCTTGCGCTCCTCATTGATGATAAATCGTCTAGAGATTTGGGACGGGGTGTAGTGAGTGCAAATAAATTTTCTTGACAAGAAGAACAATCTCAATGTTTCGTTTCCACTCGATAAAATTTGGACGGATAGAGGTTACGTGCGAAGCATATTGATAATCGATTGTAAGAGACATATCGAAAAAGATAATGTAAACACATAAGCATGTCGATCGCACGAAATTCGTAACAATAATATTGTAACCTTGATAAAACAATATTCATTGAAACCTCCAATCACCCAAGAATTCCACATGCAAGCCACAGCGTGTGGGCGTTTACATGAACCCCATCGACTAGACTAAAATATACATTTTAGGTCGTTTAATTTCAATCCATGTCAACTTATCCTTATGACAAATGAAATTAATGATTGGACCTTACTCGACCACATCACTATCACGAAGAGACTTGACTTGGGAAGTTGTACTTGAGGTGATGTCTAAGCAATGATCCAATTTAAGCGATGAAATGAATTCTTAGAATTGGCATACTCATTAGGACCATACCGCTTCCAATCCAAATTCTTTGTCTTCTCATTTAAGTCTATCTCTAGAGAACTTATGAAAATTACATATCAAGCCACGCGTGTGGGCGTTTACACATAAACTCCCACTTCTCGATAGATTAAAATGTTTTATTTAGAAATCTCGTCTAACAAACTTATGATAAGCAGGTGCAAGCAAGCCACGCGTGTGGGCGTTTACTCACAATGTATCACTTTGTTTAGAGATTAAAAAGTGGAGGTCTTGACATTTAATTTTAGAAATTAATATGTCGGATTTCTTGTTAGTCTTTTATTTCAAAAGGTTTGTCCATGCGATCACGTAATCAGAGCATGCTATTCTATAGAACTCAACATGTAAAACATGCTCACGAATTCTAAAATATGCTTGAAAACATGATAAACCTAGCATGCTTCCTATGCTCGTCGATCATGAAAACATATAATATGCTTATCTACGTTTAAACATACATAGCATGTACGCAAAATTTAAACATCCACGACATGCTTTGAGCGATAAAATAAAATAAAATGGTTCATAGCGCCCACTCGTGGATCCCATATTCCACCTAATTTATTACATAAATTTGCAAGTACAAATCTTGAAAACTAGAAATGGGCCTCGCGTGCAGGCACGAGACGGTTTGTCAAAAGCGGATTTGGGCAAAAATTTGAAAACGGGCGGAGAGCGGAGCGGGCGGAGCTGTGGAACAGGCGGATCGGGCCAAAAATCTAGAATCGGGCGAAAAAATCGGGTTCGGCCAAAATGGGTCGGTGAATGCGCTAGAGCACCTGACCCGCCATCGCCGGAGCAATTCTTAGAGTCATTCGCGCAGAGTGTCGGTGTTTAGGTTGATATTGATCGCGTTTATGCATCATTTTATCGTCCTCTTTTGTTATCTCGGATTATTATCACCGTTGTTTCTTGTTTTCTCTCGTTTTTGTATGTTCATGATTTGGTGAGAGTCAAGAAACGAGTATAAGTGTCTGTTAGCCCTTTTGGAAAACTTCGGTCGGTGTTCAGGTAGCATGAGGCGGGCCGGCCGTGAGCCCCTAGCGGTCGGCCAGCCCCCGATTTTCGGAGAAGTTCCATCACATGAGGCCGGCAACGGCGAGTCCTAGCGGTCGGCCCCCTATTTTGAGTTGTTCCAGCGACCAGTGGCGGATCGGCCCAGAGCCTGTAGCGGTCACGCCGGCCCTTGTTTGTGCGGAGAAGTTCCGGTCGTTAGGGCGGCTCTCCGGAGCCTAGCGCCTTGCCTATTTTGGTCGGCGATTCCGGGCGTATGGTCGTGATCGGCGACTCCTAGTGACCGCTTACCTTGGCGGATTCTCGTTTATTTATTTAAGGGTTTCGTTCGGCATGGGGAGTTCTTGATCTTTGGTTTTTCTCCACGCTTGCATGGCTCTTCTTGACCTTTCTTCGGATTTCTTGGGCGACACAGCCACGAGATAAATCTTAATTTAATTCTTGTTTCTAGTTTTGATCGAATGATTTATTTATCAATTTATGTTTTGAGATTTACAAGTTCTTCCGGATCAATTTTATGGTTTCTCGCTTTGTGATTTTTGTCAATTCAATTCATAGAGACAGTGGATTGGATTTTCATGTTCCGTTGATTTATATTGCGTAATGATTTTCTGCTTTCATTTATTTGCAATTAGATTTAGATTAGGGATTGACAAACCCTATGAATAATAGAATTGCATATGCTTTTATTTACCGCTTTTGATTTATCGCTTTCGTAGTTCAACTAGGGATTGACAACCCCTAGTTTAGATTTATTGCTTTATTAGTATAGCTCGGGATTGACAACCCCTAGCTTAGGTTTGCCGTTTATATTCTCGTATTTCAATTCCTGCATGTTTCAAACCCTCGTTGGTATTAGAGTGTTTAGGATTTAATCGCTTTATGTGTGCGACACGAACAATGGCCCTGTTAAGTTTTCCTTGAGAGACGACTTAGGTTACCTTACCCAACTATAACACCTCATACGATTATGAGTCAATTGAAAGGACATTTTTGATTGAGACAAATTTTGGCCGCTGTTCTTGGAAAACTTTAGGCGTATTGTTTGTGTTGTTTGTTTTACGTGTTTCTTTTCTTTACATTTGGTTATTTTCCCCAATTGTGTGTAATTTTGTTTTTATTGTTGGTGTCTGTAATGCGGGGTTACCAGCAATGCGAGTATGGTCGGGCAGGCCCGGGGAGGAAGTTCGTCGTATTGGGCAAATTCTTCTTGTGAAGAAGGAGCCCATACGGCTATTCAGAGTATCCGTCGGGCCGGGAGCAACGACCTACAATCCATCTTGGGATCAACCACCTCCAGCGCGCTACGAGGATCACGCTTATGATCCCAAGCTGGGACCAACCACCTCCACGATACTATGAGGATCGAGCCTCCAATGCCTCACGGGAGCAACCATATCCTCCACCTCGGTATGAGTACCCACAACAACCACCTCCACCTCGGTACTCATATTCTCGGCCTCCTTCGCGGCCCGACTCGGGAAGGTGGGAACCGCAACATGATTATGGATGGTGTGATCCACATCAGCCACGTACCTCCATAGCAACAAAGGGTACGACCCGGCGGGGAGTATTTTACTCCACCACACCCATCACCACCTCGGAGGTATCCGTTGGATGCTGATGGGCGAAGTGATTCGGACTGCGCCACCAACGATCGGGATCTTGGCGACACCAAAATCGGTGCTTGCAAGCAAAATTAGAAATGATGTCTCGAGAAGCTAGATGAGTTGCTTCAACAAGATGCGATAGGGGAGCCTCAAGCTCACCCTATGAGGCTCGGCGACCACCGACCATCGAGTTCGCCATTGGATGATAGAGACGCAACTCTTGGCGCTTAGAGGAACAAATGGGATGATTGCTGCTAAGTATGTTGAGTATCAGCGGCAACTTGCAATGAGGAACTTTCAAACCAATCCGGTCAGGTCAAAGTGGTCCTTGTTCTAGAAAGTGACCCGATTGTTGAGAATGGGATGGAGAGACTCACGATGAGTTCTTTATGACTAGAGGAGGTGGAAAAGCGAGGAAGAGTGGGCAAATGAAGTCAATAGCATGCCAGCGCCCACTCAGTGGGTGATAGAACTACCCAAGCATGTGGAGGAGGATGAAGAGGATGGAGAAAGAATGGGCACTTGAAGATGCGAGCATGAAGCCCACTCTGGAAGTGATTACCTTTGCCTCGAACAATTGGAGTCGGGATCGAGGAGGAGGAAAAATCGAGGACAAAGGTTGAGGTAACATCAATTATTTGTCAACATCCTAATTCACCAAAGTCTTGTACTTTGGGAATTGAAGTTATTTATTTTATTTTGGAGAATAGGATGTTCGACCTGAGCTTAAATTGTGCATTACTTGTTTTATTTACTGTCCTCTGTTCTTATACGGTTAATAATAATGCTTTGGTCGAGATGGTATTCCTGCAGGTGAAGGACTATGGATAGTTCGTTGTTGATCGGAACACGTCGTGCTCACGACATCAAATTAATCTTTAACGTGGGAGTTGACCCACGGATTTTTATTCTTTTTCTTTCTTTCTCTTTTTGCTTGTTTTGTTGTTCTTTGATCTGTCTGTTGCCTTTGTGTTAGTGTTGCTCGAAATTGGGACTTCGTCGGCAGTGAGGTGAAGCCTTGATATTCGGTTACGCGCACATGCTCACATTCCAACCACCTTGCTGCCATATTTTATCGAGTAAGCCTCATCTCTATCGGCTATTTTTATATTATTTATGTTTTGAGCCTTTGGGGACCTTTGCTCGAATTGATTGTTGGGAAGAGAGTATTTTGGTTTTGTGGGTGTGGTATATATATTTTTGCATGCTTTATGTTGTGCCCGTATGCTTATTTTGATTGTTGGGACTTAAGTTTGTGTTTATGCGAATAATTTAGGATTTTGATTTGTGCAACTGAACTCTGTGGTATTGATCGGACCTTGATGTATTTCTCATTTATCTTGATGTCATGTGATTAAAGTGCAATGTGAATTGACGAGATTGTGTGAATTGATTTTAAATCGGTGGTTATTGACGTGATTTGTCTGGCTAATGCTAGGGGTAGTGTTAACAGTGTGGTTAACTATATACTTGTTTCATAAAAAAAAAAAATCTATGTTTTGATGTGAGATTGTTGAAATGGAGGATGGGATTCTGCCCCTCTTTCTCGTAAATTGAGAAATGGGCATGGGAAACCACAATAGGAGACTCGAGTTCATCGAGAATTCACCTTTCGAACATTATCCCAAAATTTGTTAAGACATTCTATGTTTATTGTTGAGATTGTATAAATGGAGGATGGGATTCTGCCCCTCTTTCTCGTAAATTGAGAAATGGGCATGGAAAACCACGATAGGAGAATCGAGTTTATCGAGACTTCACCTTTCGAATATTGTTCCAAAATTTGTTTATACTTTCTTTGTGTTCTCAAAAGAAACTTGTTGCTAAAGGTAACCATTTTAATTAATTCACCTCTAGCGGAGAGTTGGGTCTGAGCATAAATAACTTACCTGTTTGTTTGATATTTTCACAATCTTAGATTTGTTTCACGTTGTCTTTGATTATGTGTTCATCATGTGTGATGGGATTACAAAAAGAGGTTTGATTGATTAGACTAAGAGTGATGTTGCATGAGTTATCTTCCCTATTCTTATTAGTATAGACTTGCTTGAGAACAAGCAAGGCATTGTGTGTGGGAGAGTTGTTTAGGTTGATATTGATCGCGTTTTATGCATCATTTTATCGTCCTCTTTGTTGTCTTGATTATTATCACCCGTTGTTTCTTGTTTTCTCTCTCGTTTTGTATGTTCATGATTTCGATTGAGAGTCGAGCTTGAGTATAAGTGTCTGCCTAGCCCTTTTGGAAGAACTTACGTTGAGGTGTTCCGGCGTGCAAGGCCGGCGATCGGCGAGCCCGGTCATCGGCCCCCATTTTCGGAGAAGTTCAGTAGAGGCCAGCCGGCGAGTCCTAGCGATCGTTGGCCCTATTTTTCGAGTTGTTCCAGCGCCCGAAGGGCGGCGATCGGCGAGCCCCAGTGGTCGCCGCCCCTTGTTTGTGCGGAGAAGTTCCGGTAGCGTTAGGGCGTTTCGGCTGAGCCCTAGCGCTCGTTGCCCTGTTTTGGTCGATGCATTCCAGTGCGTATGGTCAACGGTCTCTGACTCCTAGCGACCGCTACCTTGGCGGATTCTCGTTTATTTATTTAAGGGTTTCGTTCGGCGCGGGGTTCTTGATTTTGGTTTTCTCCATGCGGTATGGCGTATCTTCTTCACCTTTCTTCTGGATTTCTTTAGGCGACACAGCACACATAAATCTTAATTTAATTCTTGTTTCTAGTTTTGATCGAATGATTTATTTATCAATTTATGTTTTGAGATTTACCGTTCTTAGGATCAATTTTATGGTTTCTCGCTTTGTGATTTTGTCAATTCAATTCATAGTGACGATGGATTGGATTTTCATGTTCCGTTGATTTATATTGCGTAATGATTTTCTCGCTTTCGTTTATTTGCAATTAGATTTAGATTAGGATTGACAAACCACATGAATAATTTGTTGGATTTGTATCTTGAAAGCGGTTTGGTTGAGCTTGTATACAATGTTTCCTGTTACCACTATTACAATCTCCTATCTCGAATTGAATACTTGATTGCATATATCCGTGTCCCCTTATCTCATATATAAGTTAGATCATACGATTGTGTGAAGATCACGAAGTCTCGTATGATTGGTCAAGCTTAATGAGATATAAAAGTTTCTGGCGAGACAACTTGAGGACGAGTTGTCGGTATAAGTCACGATATAGATAAGAAGTGACTTGACTTGGTTACTTGTCCATGCCGGTATGTCTACGATGTATTGAAGGATCACGGTGAGATGAGTTCTTCTATCGACCTTCGTGAAGAACGAGATCTCGGTGACTTACGATGATCTAAACCTCGATAAGGTATTAGATGAGTATGAGTTGTTGACCATCACTTTGACTTGTTATGGGTGAGGTTTATATGTTCTAACCCAATATTCTCCGCATCTTTGGTGGTGGCGGTGCTTGTATGTCATACTAGTTATACATGTCAGTCACCGTATCCGTTTAGGATGATGACGTCCTTAAGGAGCTCAAAGGTTTATTATACTAAACCCCGCGGTTGAGTTAGCTCAAGTACAATAATAAGGTTGAGTGGTATTACTTAAGAATTAAAGATATTAATTATTTTAGCGATCGAATCTATAAATAATTAATGGACGTTCGATATCTTAAATACGGGATTCGTAATGTCTAAGTGCAAGCCGACTCAACTTGGTAATAAAGGGGTAAGTCGGCATTTATTCTCTAGTGGCATGAATAAATGTTTATAAATTAATTTATGTTACAGGTGAACATAAGATAATTAATCTATTTGAGGCCCGTCTTTATTCCTTGCATTTGATCCTGGGTTTGCCCATCCAGCCCGTAGCTTGGAAGGAAAAATCGTCCACTATTGCTCTCTATGGAAGATTTGATTCTCTTTATCTATAAGGATATTATTATATTTATGGGATATGCATAGATCCTTTCCATATAGGATTATGGTAATAATCATTTCCATATAGGATTATGGTAATTTCCATATGGGATTATGGTAATTTCCATAAAGGATTATAGTAATTTCCATATGGGATTATGGTAATTTCCTTATGGGATTAAGGTAGTGCATTATAAATATGAGGTAAGAGCTTAAATCTAGGTGAATCCTTCATTAACAAGCATTATTTTAGAATCACAAGAACATTGTGAGGATTTTCGAGAGTTAGTAGAGAGCATTGGGTGGTTTTCGAAGCATTCTCCATAGATCGTCCTCACTCGGCGTTGGAGATTGGGTAACGGGATCTGATCCGAAGGTCAAAGCACGGTCACGATCCATTCCGCCTCGGCGATTGAAAGTAAACACGAAAACCCCGTGTTGCGATTAATTATATAGTGCATGCTGGGTATATAATCAATGTATGGTGAATTAAACATCCAAGATAGATCCTCGGGCGAGGCTAAACCTAGTTTTCCCTACATAATAGAATTGCATATGCTTTTATTTACCGCTTTTGATTTATCGCTTTCGTGGTTGACTAGAGTTGTGACCCTAGTTTAGATTTATTAACTTTATTAGTATAGCTTGGGATTGACAACCTAGCTTAGGTTCTCCGTTTATATTCTCGTATTTCAATTCTGCATGTTTCAAACCCTCGTTGGTATTAGAGTGTTTAGGATTTAATCGCTTTATGTATACGACACGAACAATGGCCTGTTAAGTTTTCCTTGAGAGCGACTTGGGTTACCTTACCCAACTATAACACCTCATCGATTATGAGTCGATTGAAAGGACACTTTTGATTGGGGCGGTCGCGTACATCGAGAAAACACGTGCTTGTGACTTCATGCGCCATCCGCCTAATTGCCGAGAAATCAAGGCGTTGAGGTTTCTCGCTTGCGAGATTCGTCTTGTAACCCATCGCCATCAGACCCGCTGAAGCACCATGCCTTGCGTGCTATCGCCCAGAACAATCGAGACCTCATTCGGGTTTGCGCCACGAGAATCGCGCGAGGTCACCGAGCGCTTCGAACTGCTGACGACCAGGGCGTGTCGGAGGCGCTGAGGCTGGCAGCGTGACCCGCCAAGGCGCCCGGAGGCCAGAGGCTGTGGCGCTAGCTTTGCCGCGTGTTTCGCCGAGGCTGCCGAGAGTCCGTGCGTTTCGCTCACGCACTGTGTGCCGAGAAGACTTGTTGCGTCGTCGAGTCGTCGAGCCCGCGCGATCGGCGCCTAGTCGTGCCGAGGTGTCTGTGATGCGAAGCTGCGTGCCCGCATGCACGGCCTACCGAGCCTTACCTTTCTGTTGCCACAATCGCTGTGTCGCGAGAACGCGGCGCATGGCGCGGGCTTTGTCTTTCGCGCCGTCGTCCGGTTTTCAGGCGTGTGAAATCTGATTTTAACCCTCTCCGGGGATCTATCTTGGATGTTTAATTCACCATACATTGATTATATGCCTAGCATGCACCTATATAATTAATTACAACACGTAGGTGTTTTCTTGTGTTTACTGCTGCGAATGCATCGTGGTAGAATGGATCAAGACTAGGTGCTTTGATCTTACGGTTGTATCCGGGTTACCTAATCTCCAATGTCGGTGAGGACAATCTATGGAGAATGCTATAGAAAACGTCTTCTTCCTTTCACAGATTTTGAAAATCTCTCTATTGAGGAATAGAATTCTCAAAAATATGCTTAGGGATCAACCTTGATTTTCTCTCTCACCTTATATTTATAATGCACTCCTAAACCCTATCAAGATAGGATTTATGCATATCTAATAAATATAATAATATCCTTTAGGATAGAGAGGATCAAGCTGAGTCCCAATGGGACTCTAAGAGAGGTGGTGGACGATTTTTCCCTTAGCAACATGCTTGGATGGGCCAGCCCAGGGATCAAATGCAATGAATAAAGATGGGCCTCAAATAAATTAATTATCTTATGTTCAGCCAGAACATAAATTAATTTATAAACATTCATTCATGCCACTAGAGAATAAATCTTGACTTACCCTTTTATTGCAGAAGGTGAGTCGGGCTTGAGCTAGACTACTACGAATCCCGTGTCGTCCATTAATTATTTATAGCATTCGACAACAAAATAATTAATATCTTTAATTCCTTAAGTAGTACCACTCAACCTTATTATTGTACTTGAGATAACTTTCGACTGCGAGTTTAGTACAATAAACCTTTTGAAACTCATTAAGGGGCGTAATCATCTAGCGAATCACGGTGACTCGTCTGAGGTAATTAGCATGACATACTGAAACACCGTCACCACCCAGAGATGCGAGAGTCTTGGGTTAACTCATGTAACCTCGCCCGTAACAAGTCAGTGATGGTCGACAACTCATACTCGCCTAATACCTTATCGGGGTTTAGATCATCGTAAGTCACCGAGATCTAGGTTCTTTCCGACGGTCGAGATAGAAGAACTCATCTCACTGTGATCCATCAATACGTCGAGGCGTGCCGGTATAGACAAGCAACCAAGTCAGTCACTTCTTATCTATCTGCGACTGTCACGACAACTGGTCCTCAAGTTGTCTCGGTTTGTGATACTTTTATATCTCATTAAGCTTGACCAATCATACGAGACTTACGTGATCTTCTACACGGTATGATCTAACATATATGAGATAAGGGGACATAGATATATATGCGATCAAGTAATCAATTCGGTGGGAGATTGTAATAGTGGTAACGAGAAACATTGTATCTGACTCAACAAAAGCGCTTTCGGTATACAAATCAGACAATCTCCACTTATACTAAAAGCAAAACTTTTAGTATCTGATGTGTCTCTACTAGCTATTACAAACAACACCATCACTTTGCTTCTCCCACTTATACAAAAGTTTCCTTTCTAAGTGGGTGCCGTCTTCTTGTAATCGAGTCCTCGAATGTGCACTTCATAGATTTTTTTGCGGGCTCTTGTGAATGGATCATTAGGTTATCCGTCGTATCAATCTTTTTTGATCGGCCGTCCCCTCGTCTAACGATTTCTCTTATGACATGGTACTTTCTCTCTATGTGTTTGGTTGCACGATGGGTCAAGTGGTTCGCCGAGTTTGCCGCACACTTTTGAGTTATCACGATAAACTATGATACTCTTGGGCGAACTACCACGTCTAGATCCGTGGTAGTTCTTGAACCATACTGACCTCATGGCGACCTCAAGAGCGGCTACATATTCGACTTCCATGGTAGAGTCCGATGCATCGGCTGCTTTGCACTCACTTGAGGATCTGCTCACGCTCCCAAAGGTAAACACATAGCTTTGAGGTAGACTTTTTCTCATCACGGTCGACTTGGAAATCAGAGTCAGATAACCCAGAGGCATTAGACTATCTGCATGGTAAACTAACCTATAACCTCGAGTCCTTTTCGGTGCCAGGTATATACTTTACCCCACCACCACCACCGTGAGACACTCCACCGCACCACCACCTTGGCGAGGCGGTTGAGGAACTATTCTCGGGCGAGAACCCAGGGATGGGAATCCGTGGATCTTGAACTTTGGATTCGCGCTGGAGGCGAATCTTCAACTTCTCCTGGCACCTCTCGGGGCGCTTGTCATGCGTTGCCTTCCGGATATTGGTGCCGCCGACTTGGTGGAAGGCGAAGGAAGACCACTGTCAGGGAGGAGTTGGAAGATTTCTCTAGGAGGAATTTAAGGAGGAAGTGTATGAGAGTACATTCCTAAGAGCTACTAGGAAGAGGAAAGAACATAGGTTCTACAACTGCGTGAGGAAGACCACGGTCACATATTACGGCCGTGCGTTACGTGAGATATCGTGGTATCGCCTTGTGATTGGTCGACAACGGACGAAAGAGGGCCGAAAAGTTTGAGGCGGGACTCCACCATGAGATCGAGGTGCAGTGGTGGTCACGAGATCGACTTACCGTGAGGCCTTGATCGGGCATTGGACTTGAGGCTATGCTAGAAGGCGAGGGATTGTCATTTCGCGTCCCAGAATCATCAAGGGATCGTGGGAAGAAAGTGGGAAGGACCCACCAGGACAAGGATCGACAGCCGGCCGGCCGACGAGGCCATGGCGAGGAAATAACGTGTCATCAGGCACGGGCGAGAAATGGGCACTATGGTACCGCGCTGGCGGGGAACGAAGTTCATAAAGGCTCCGGTGTGCCCAAAGTGCCATAGGAGTCATAAAGGGCGTGCGCATTCACCAATGATGGATGTTTGAAGTGTGGCGGAAGGGCCACTACTCGAGGCTGTCACGAGTCGCCCGAGGGGAAAGCGGCGGTCCCAGCGTGCTGACCAAGTCCAACCGATCCGGGACTATTCAAGCCCAACCTTTCGACAACAACCCATCATCGGTACTATCGGCCAGACCAGCGACCATACCAACCACGGCGGCAGCGGCGGCGGCAATGGCGACAGCCCATAGCAATGATACCGCCGGCAACAACCGCGGCCACAACAACAACGGCGGCGGCAACAACCGCGGCAACATCAACAACATCGCCGACAGCGGCAACCACCACCGCGGGCGGGGACTACGCCTCCACCGGAAAGAGAGTTCCCACAGGAACCGCCCGAGGAACGAGGAAACTTGGCATGTATGGGGAATCTCCTCCAATTACTGTTATCTATTGTTTGATATTGGCGCCTCGCGTTCTTTTATTCTTTGAAGTATCGTAGAGAACTTAGGATTAGATCCTAGCAGCTGAACAAATAATGAGAATATCTTCTCGATGGGAGGAATAAAACGGTAACCCACATATGCTCGAACCTAGAACTTGGACTAGGCTCACTTAAGGTCTTGACGGATAACTTTCACGTCGTACCTATGACGGATGTGCACATAATCCTAGGAATGGATTGGTTAATCGAGCATAATCGACCATCACAATGTAATGAAAGGAAAATTTCTTTCCAACATCCGGAGAAACTTCTGAGACTTCACGGGATCGGCATGGGAGGAGGTTCCAATCATATCACGCTTCTGGCGAGGACGGCTGGCGAACAAGACAAAGAACCACGCAACTCCTCTACATCTTCGGAGGAAGACGAGAATGAGAGGAGGATAGATGGCGTCCGATCGTGAAGGAGTACCCGATGTATTTTCGGGCGAACTCTGGGATTACCACCAAACCGCGATCGAGTTCACGATGGAGCCTCGAACGAGTTACGCCCCGTGTCAAAGCCCCATATCGGATGGCACCGAAAGAATTGGAGGAGTTGAAAATCCGGTGCAGAACTCTTGGAGTTAGGTTTTATTAGACCTAGTGTGTCTCCATAGGGAGCACTGTCCTTTCGTGAAAAGAAGGATGATACGAGGATGTGCATAGAATATCGGCAGTTAAACAAGATAACTCTTAAGAATAAGTATCCCTTGCCCCGAATTGATTTGTTTGATCGGCTTAAGGGGCGGGGAGTCTTTCAAAGATAGATCTAAAGTCGGGATATCATCAATTAAGGATTAGACCGGAGGATGTACCTAAAGCGACTTTCCGTACAAGGTATGGTCATTTGAATTCATCGTTATGCCCTTTGGACTTACAAATGCACGGTATGATTATGGATATCATGAATAGAATTATTTCACCGTACTTAGACAAATTTGTTACGGTATTCATAGGCGATATCTAATATATTCGAGAATAACCGAGAACACAAAGACCACTTGAGAGCGGTGCTACAAACATTAAGGCGAAGCAACTCTTTGCCAAGTTTAAGTGTGAGTTACGGTTAGCGAAGTGATATTCTTAGGTCACATCGTGTCCGTAGGGAATCAAAGTGGACCCCTCGAAGATTGATCTGATTCGAGAATGGGAATCACGAAAGAACCACAATGAAATTGAGTTTCTTAGGACTTGGCTGGCTACTATCGAAGATTTATTGAAGGATTTTCAGCGATAGCCCGACCCATGACCCGATTGTTGAGAAAAGCGAATCAAGTACACTTGGAGGCGGCAGTGTGAGTTAGTTTCGAGGCTGAAGGAGTTCTTGACACGGCACTGTCTAGCGATGCGGCGAGATAAAGAATACACAATCTACGATGCTTCAAAGAATGGATTAGGATGTGTCTTGATGCAAGAAGGCAAGGTTATTGCTTATGCTTCAAGGCGATTCACTACATGAGTTGAACTATCTCATGCGACACAGGAATTAGCGGTCGTACATGCATTAAAGATTTGGAGACATCATATTTATGGAGTTAGATGTGAGATCTATCTTGACCATAAAAGCTGAAATATTTCTTTGAGCAGAAAGTTCTTAACATGAGGCGTAGATGGTTAGAACTAGTGAAGGACTACGACGTGGTATCAACTATCACCCGAGCAAGGCTAACGTTATAGCCGATGCTTTGGTCATAAATCCGCTAGTTTGGGATGCCTCCCGGTCGTGAGGAAATACTTATAAAGGAATTCAGGAGGATGAACATCAGTCGTGGACCCGTCTCGACAATAGAGGGCTGTATTGCAGCGTTGATTGCAATCCCGGACTTAAGTCCGAATCTGAAGCTCGAGGAAGGCGGCTAGAGGAAATACGAGCTAAGATCAAGGACAACAACCACAAGAATTTCAAGGAAGCAACAGATAACGTTTTGTTGTATGGCGGTAGAGTGTGTGTTCGGGAAGATGAAGGGCTTAGGGCGAGATCTTGAAGGAAGCCCATGAGACTTCTTACACGACACTTGGAAGCACCAAAATGTACGAAGACCTCAAAGAGAAATTTTGGTGGGATGGAATGAGCGAGGCGTAGCCGTTCGTAGAGCGTTGTTTGACGTACCAACAAGTGAAAGCACTTCAACAACGACCATATGGAACCTTACAACCGCTAGACATACCGGAATGGAAATGGGACGATATAGCCATGGACTTTATTACCGGGCTACCCAAATCACGAAGAGGAAATACCGGTATTTGGGTCATCATCGATCGTTTGACCAGGCGTGCATTTATACCCATTCGATAACACATGGATCGAGACAGACTAACACGGTTATGCGTCCGGAGGTCATACGTCTACATGGAGTTAGAAGACTATTACGGGTGATAGAGATTCGAAATTTACATCCGGTTACGGATGAGTTTACAAAAGGAATTGGGACTCGACTACATTTCAAGATGTCGTTCCACCCAGACGGACGGACAATCCGAGAGGACCATTAAAACGCTTGGAAGACATCTTTGAGAACCATTGTCCTTGATAGAGGTGAAATTTGGGAACAAGTGTTGCCACTTGTGGAATTCACCTACAATAACAGCTACCAAGCAACAATTGGAATGGCCCCGTACGAAGCTCTTTATGGAAGGAAATGTCGATCACCCCTCTACTGGGATGAAGTGGGAGAAAGGAGAGTGTTAGGGCCTGACTCTGTGGGCGAAATGATCGAGATTGTGAGACAGATCCGCCAACGGATCAAAGAGGCCCAAGAATGACAAAAGTCGTACACCGACAAACGTCGCACAGAACTGTATTTTGACGTAGGAGACAAAGTCTTCTTGAAGAATTCTCCATCAAAAGGAATCGTGAGATTTGGAATAAAAGGGAAGCTACGACCACGTTTCATAGGACACTATGAAATTTTGGAAAGAATAGGACCAATGACACCGACTTGCATTGCCGCCAAGTTTTGGAAACGTGCACAATGTATTCCATGTTTTACAACTAAGGAAGTACATACATGACCCGAGCCATGTGATACCGCCGACAGATATTGTCCTCGATGACAATATGAGTTACGTAGAACTACCTACAGAGATCTTAGACCGACGTATCCAAAGGCTAAGGAACAAAGAGATACCGTTAGTGGAAGTTCTATGGCGACACCATGGACAAGAAGAAGCAACCTGGGAACTGGAATCAGCCATGAAGAAATACCCATATTTTTCCAAGGTTAACAAATTTAGGACGAAATTTATGTTAAGGGATGGTATGTAATAACGAAAATTTTAAAACATTTATTAGTGATGTTTAAATCACTTATTTATGGTTCTTAGACCTTAATTATGTTTAAGGTAACCAACTAAGCAATTAGAATCGATTCGGAGATCGAAAACTAAATCAAAACTAGTGACTAGTCACTGGGATTAGAGTTTCTGAATAGCCCGAACATAGAATGAAAGATCGAGAATGAATCTTAACAAAAGTTTCGTTTCTAGAATCCTCTCACGAAAACATGTGAGAAGCGAAGAATGAAAATTCCGGGCATACTAAGCGGTCGGTCTTAAAAGCATTTTTACGAGCCGATCAACTTCGGTCCGTGCTAATCATGATAATTAATGATAAAATTAAAATCATGAAGGAATATATTATTGTGAATTTAGAAATTATAATAATCAATTTAAAAAGAAATTCTGAAGAACTTAACAGAGCAGCAGGAAAAATATCTAGGAGAAACCTAATACGATCAGAGCGATCCGAAACTACGCACCAAGGTCTAAATCAATAAAATATGATTTATAAGACTCGAATAAATGTTGAAAGCTCAAAAATTCAATAGAATTTTGAATGAGCATAATTGTCGTAGAAATAATGTTTTTCGCGATAACTGGAATTGACTTATCGGACGACGTCAGAACTTCATGAAATTTTATAAACATTGAAATAATTCATTTAAAGGATATTTAATAAAATATAACTTTAAGGTTCAGAAATCAATCGAAAGCGTTAAAACTAAAAGTCGGTAGATAACACGCCAAAACGGGTAATTTGACCAATCCACCTCCCAACACCACCAAGACCAGTCCAAATGAGCTAAGGACAGCCCTTTAGGCTGGCATACAGCAGACCCACGTCCCATTACAGCCTCTCACACCCTTTGGAACATTTTCTCTCTCTTTTTCAAATTCTCTCCATTGTTCTTCAAGTTTTCAACCTTCAATCCTCCTTCTCAAACCCTTCCAACCTCCAAAAAATTATTCTAAGACCATACTAAGGTAGTACTCATCATTCTCTCCATTTGTAATGGAGTAGAATTTTTTTTAGATTTTTCTTGATTTATTTCACAAAAAACCCTAGTTTGCTCCTCATTTTTTTCGTGACTTTGGAGCCATAAACTGCTCTCAAGCCATGAATGAAAAATTCTTAGAATAATGTTCTAAGGCTACTGTAAACATTTCAGAATTTTTGGAGCATGTTTTTTTTTTATTTATGCTTTAATTCTTTTTATATGTGATAAAGCATGATTTTGTGAATATTATTTGATATTGTTGCTTGCTAATGTATTATAAGCATGTAGTATAAATTTCATAATTTTCAGAATAATTTTAAATTTTTTTTTAAAAGTGCCATGAGTTTAGGGCTTAGTTTAAGCCATGGTTTGATTTTTCTTTTTGAAAAATAGTTGAGATATAGGTGTTTAATATATGATGTGAACATCATACATAAATTTTGGGATTTTTGAAACACATCTCCTATTTTATTTTATTTGGACCGATTATATATATATATTTTTAGATTATTTTTTTATTTTTGTTTATTGGAAATAGTTGAGATATGGTGTTTAAGGTATGATATGAACATCATATATTAACCTGAATTTATTCAAACACCTCTCCTATTTTTCTAAGAGGAAGTGAGTTATATATATATATATATATATATATATATAGTGATTTATTTGGTTTTATTGTTGAGAATAATAGGATGTGTGATATTATAAATAGTGGTTGATGTTTAATGTTAATATTACATGGTATTGCATTAGATAACCATATGGTGAAAGATTGGAATTTATTGAACACCAAAACTTATTAATTTGAGATTGCCGAAAGTTTTGGAGAATTTAAACTATGGTTTAAAATTTTATATGGTGATATTGAGTTGGTAATTAAATTCTATAGTATGATAGGAGTATAACATGATTTTATGGAAATTTATTGGATACATATGCTAATTGTTGATAATTATAAAAAACGTAACAAAATGGCTAAGTATGGGTTTGATTCTAATGTTAAATAATGCTATGATAGTGAAATTTATAAGCTTAGAATGAATGTTGTGATTATGGTGAATGAATGGAACACTTATGCACACATACACAATGATTGTGTATTATCTTAGAAATTAGGGTTTTCTAATGCTTTAGTATAAGTTTATGTTGTGTATGGTATTGTTTGGTGTTGGATGTTTATGTTTATGTTGTACCTATAACCAAAGCCCAAACGTAAACAACATAATACTATATGTACGAGAATCCAAAAGAAATCGACCAATTTCGATAACTTAAGAAGGAATTAACGATAATCAAAGTTAGACGTGAATTAGGGTTTGCTTTTAATAAAAGGATACTCAAACGTGAACTCCTAAGTTAGAAAAACCAAAAGTCGAGCTACGCCGTTAATACTCAATAACAACAACTCAATACGATATTAGTTGAGCGTTAAAATAACTCGATAACGAATAACGATTTTACGACATATGAATCTCCGACGAGTTAGGATAAACAAACAATGTCGTAATGTGTAAGCAAAGATTTGAACATAAGATGTCGATCCTTATGTTTCAAAAGTCGAGTTAATATTCTCAAGCACTTCATTTATTCTTAAGTACTTACTACATGATAGCATGTGTTCACTTGAATCATAAGTCAATACTCCTCTTTAATTATCGTGCTATCGACAAGTCGCCAAGCATAACCTATTAGGGCGTAACTATAATTGTTAAGTCTAGTTAGTGGCTTGAGGATACCCTAATTTACCAATCGTATTTGATTACCGACAATCTATAACGTAATAACGTTTAGAATAACACTAAGGCTAAGAGTTGAGAATAAACTCGGAGTATGTGATTCATAATTGAAGTTCACCTATGAACAATGAAGTGATGTAGCTTGGGAATTGGGAATGTAAGATAATAGAAATTATCTTAAAACAATCACATGAAATCATAAAGAAACCCTAATTGGGAACTTTAAGTCGTTATTAATAAACGACCTTCGATCGATAGAAAGAATCTAAGAAACGCTATTTTCTTATGAAGGGTTTGATCGTACGTAGTCGGCGAGGAAGAACAACCACACCCTGCTCATTAGACTTATTAGCTTTGGATTAGTAGGTGGGCTTTCTTGAAACAAAAATGTTATGTATAACTCAAAGCATGATTTACAAAGCTTTATGAACTATTATCACATGAACTGTTATTGACTGCCAAATGTTTATTTTTTCTTGTGATCCTATCTGAGGTTGGTATATCCAACGTGGTATGTGAATGTGTTGGTCCACTAACGTTAAAAAAGGGTAACGATCGGATCCGACTTAGTTAAGGACTAACTCGGATTGTGTACACGTGTGACTGTATGTTAAGGTTAGCTACCTCGACCGATCACGGCGACTATGTGTAGGTGTCCACCTCCATAGTGCGCGAATGTTTGAACGAATGAATGATCAGATATGGAACAACGTGATTGAAATAGTTCGGCCGAACGCTTTTGAGAAATGATAAAATGTTTAATAGGCATGAGTCTTTCAACTAAAATCCTCATGTGCTATTGTGGGCAGTTCAATAACTTTTGATAAAGAAAATGTTTTAGGCAATGAGTCCACTAAGTACTTTGTACTTAGCCCTGCATCTCGTTTTTGATGTGCAGGTTGAGCAGGGATTGATGATGGGTGCGAGGTGGTGCAGAGTGGCAGTCATTTTGATGCTTTATTAGAAATGTTTCTAGAACCTTGGGCATGTATCGTCATATACATGTCCACACGTTTATTGCTGCCTAACTCTAATAACTTTTGATGTTTGATATTAACTGCTTTCATACCGTATTGAATTTGAGGTCGTACCTCGTACTTCGAATTGTGCCCTGACTGGGTTATACTTGAACTTGCACCTTTGACGAGTCATACGTGACTCGAGTGTTGGATTTATATTGGCGCTTTGGTTGAGCTTGTATACAATGTTTCGTTACCACTATTACAATCTCCTATCCGATTTGAATACTTGATTGCATATATCGTGTCCCCTTATCTCATATATAAGTTAGATCATACGATTGTGTAGAAGATCACGAAGTGCGTATGATTGGTCAAGCTTAATGAGATATAAAAGTTTCCTGGTTGAGACGACTTAAGGACGAGTTGTCGGTTTAGGTCGCATATAGATAAGAAGTGACTTGACTTAGTTGCTTGTCTATCTTTGATACGTCTACGACGTATTGAAGGATCACGAGTGAGATGAGTTCTTCTTTCGACCGTCGTGAAGAACCAAGATCTCGGTGACTTACGATGATCTAAACCTCGATAAGGTATTAGGTGAGTATGAGTTCTTGACCATCACTTTGACTTGTTATGAGTGAGGGTTATATGTTCTAACCAAGATTCTCCATCTTGGGTGGTGGCGATCTTGTATGTCACGCTAGTTATCATGTCAGTCACCGTATCCGTTTAGGATGATGACGTCCCTTAAGGAGCTCAAAGGTTTATTGTACTAAACCACGCAGGTTGAGTTAGCTCAAGTACAATAATAAGGTTGAGTGGTACTACTTAAGGAAATGAAGTTATTAATCGTTTTAAGCGATTGATTGCTATAAATGATTAATGGACGTTCGATATCTTAAATACGAGGATTCGTAATGTCTAAGTGCAAGCAGACTCAACTTCGGTAATAAAGGGGTAAGTCAACATTCTTTCTCTAGTGGCATGATCGAATGTTTATAAATTAATTTATGTTACGGGTTGAACATAAGATAATTAATTTATTTGAGGCCCATCTTTATTCCTTACATTTGATCCTGGGGTGACCCATCCAGGCCCATAGCTACAAGAAAATCGGCCCCCTATGTGCTCTCAAAGGAAAGATTTTATTCTCTTTATCCCACAAGGATATTATTATATTTATGGTATATGCATAGATCCTTTCCATATAAGATTATGGTAATAATCACGAGTATGGAAATAATCACGAGTATGGAAATAATCCTAAGATTATGGTAATATTCCATATAGGATTATGGTAATATTCCATATAGGATTATGGTAATATTCCATATAGGATTAAGGTAGTGCATTATAAATATAAGGTATGAGATAATGTCTAGGTTAATGCTCATTAATCACACACAAATTTTCGACCCCTCTTGTCCATTGAGAGATTTTCAAAGTTGTGAAGAGAGAGCATTGGGTGATTTTCGAAGCATTCTCCATAGATCGTCCTCACCGACGCGTTGGAGATTGGGCAACCGGATACAGTCCGGAAGGTCAAAGCACGAGTCCGATCCGTTCGATCCGTTCATCTCGTTCCATCGACCTCTTCGTATCGAGGTAAACACGTGTAAACCCCAACGTGTTGCGATTTTATTATATAGGCGCATACTGGGTTTATAATCAATGTATGGTGAATTAAACACCCAAGATGGATCCTCGGGCGGGGTTAACATCGTTTTCCTACATTGGTATCGAGCACGGGATCGAGAATCTTGGCTCTGTTGGATTAATTCACGTTTGATTATTACGTGCGTTTTAATTATTGTGGATCCGCTGCTCATCGTGGCTCGTTTATTATTTTGTCGGATGTTGTTGTTTTCACCACGAAAATCCGTGGTTAGTTAGATTTTATCATGTAAATCTTAGCGTAAAAGAAAACGAAGACGAAAGAACGAAGAACGAAACGACGGAAAAAACAGTAGCTCGGCGATCATTCGACGGTATCTCGGCGAGCCTCGCGTCGCGAGGCGATCGCGGGCGCGGCGGCGATGGCGTGCGTTCGCGCACGAGATCCCCGGCGCCACGCGAGCAATCGAGCTATGGAGCGATCGCGATACGGCCGCGAAGCAAGCGAGCGGCGAGCGGCGACGGCGCTGCGTTCGCCGAAGCGACCCGACGCCGCGGCGCATCGCGATTGCGAAGCCGCCGCTGGCGGCGCGTCTCGGCGAGCGTTCGGCGCTCGAGGAAGGCCGCGCGCGTGCTTTCGGCGGGTCGCGATCGCCATCAGCGACATGGCCCGCGCGGAGCAGCACGGGCGGCGGCAGCGGGCAGGTGGCGGGCTGCGATCGGCTTTCGCCTCCCGGCCTCTTTGGGCCGACCCGCCCGGACCCGTTTTCGGCCCAATCCAGTTTTTCGGTCCGTGCCCGCACGCGAGGCCCATTGTTGAATCCGGTCCGTGCCGTGCACGCGAGGCCTGTTCAAGTTTATTCTTGTACTTTGTAAATCTATGTAATAGATTAGATTTAAATGTGCGGTTTCACGATTGGGCGCGATGAGCGTTTTATTTTATTTTATCGTTCATATGCATGTCGTGGATGTTTAAATTATGCAAGCATGCTATGTATGTTTATATTACGTTGACAAACCTTTAAGTGTTTTACGTAATTGGATGCGCATAGTAAGCATGCTAGGTTTATCGCGTTTATCAAGCATATTTTAGAATTACTGCGAGCATGTTTTACATGTTGAGTTCTATAGAAAAGCATGCTAGGATTACGTGATCTCGCATGGACAAACCTTTTGAATAAAAAGACTAAGCAAGCAACCCGACAAATTAATTTTTCAAATTAAAATGTCAAGACCTCCACTTTTGATCTCTAAACAAAGTGAGGCGCGCTTGTGAGTAAACGCCCACACGCCGGCTTGCTTGCATTTATCATAAGTTTGTTAGATGAGATTTCTAAATAAAACATTTTAAATCTATTGAGAAGTGGGAGTTTCATGTAAACGCCCACACGCGTGGCTTGCATGTGCGATTTTCATAAGTTCTCTAGAGATAGATATAAATGAAATAACAAAAGAATTTGAATTGGGCGGTATGGTCCGGTGAGTATACCAATTCTAAGAATTCATTTTCACGTTAAAATTGTGGTCAATGCTTAGACATCACCTCAGTACAACTTCCCGAAGTCCCTTCTTGCGATAGTGGTGTGGTAGTAAGGTCCAATCATTAATTTCATTTGTCATAAGGATAAGTTGACATGGATTGAAATTAAGCGACTAAAAGGTATATTTTAGTGCGGTCGGGGGTTCATGTGTAAACGTCCACACGCGTGGCTTGCATGTGGAATTCCTTGGGCGATTGGAGGTTTCAATTAATATTGTTTTATCAAAAGGTTACAATATTATTGTTCTGAATTATTTGCGATCGTATGCTTATGTGTTTACATTATCGTTTGAGATATGTCTCTTACGCCCGATTATCAATATTCTCGCACAAAATCCGTTATCCGTCCAAATTTTATCGAGTGGAAACAAAACATGGAATATGTTCTTATCATTTGAAGAACACATGTTTGTTCTCACTACTCTAAACCCGATGCCCTTCATCGACGATCGACTAATGAGCAATGAGAGTCGGCGGACTTTGGAATAAGTCAAACAATATGGCTAAATGTTATATGATGACTACGATGTCCAAAGGCTTGCGGTACCGCATCGATCGTCGATGGCGAGCGACGATATTTGGTCAAGTCTCGAGAGTAAGTTTGGGCGATCGGATCGACGATCGCTTCCACACAATGAGAGAAATCTTGGCGTGTAAGATGGAAGAAGAAGTTCGGTCCATGAACATGTCTCCCATGACTCATCTCATGGATAGTCTTGATCGGTTGGGAGGAGGTATTGACGGCGACCCAAGGTCAATATCATCCTCAACACACCGCCCAAGTCTTTTGAGAACTTTCGCGTGAATGCGATCATGAGCAAGACCGAGTTTACACTTAGTCGGTTGCTTAATGATCTCGTTCTTTGCGGAAGGAGTTATGGGAAAAGGAGCACATGCTCTTGCTAGCACATCTAAGGGCCCAAAATTTTCGTTGCAAAATGGAAATAGAAAAGGGGTGCCAACGGTGGTAAAGCGAGGAAATAGTGGGAGTAATGGGAGCAAGAACATGGTTGCCACCGAGGCTTGAAGAAGCGAAGGAGAAGGCAAGTGCTTGAAGTCGCGGTAAGACTGGCATTGGAAGGCCAGTGCCCTATGCTCGAGGCTCAGTACGCTGTTGCTTTAGTAACGGAAACATGTTTAGCGACTTGTTCTACCCATTCTTGGGTAGTAGATCTGGTATCGCCATCATGTTTGTTACACCTTGCGGGGTTCCTGCGGACAAGGGGAGTGTTTGAGGCGAGATAACGATCTCCATGGGCAGCGCGAAAGTCGAGTCATTGCGGTTGGAGATGTTTCTTTATGTTTTGGGACAACAGCTTTAGTTTTGAAAGACGCGTTTTATATGTGCCGGATTTTCATGGAACCTTGTTCTGTTTGAAATTATTTACTCATGGATATTCATTATTTTTGATAGTGGTGTTTCTATCATAAGAAATGACGAAGTTATCCGTGTTGGCACTTTATATAATTAAGCTTTATACTATTTACGCAAAACATAATACCTATAACTATGTTGCATCTTCATCAAACCCTAAAAGAGAAAGTTTTTCTTAGAAGATGACTCTACTTTTCTCTCGGCATCTTAGATTAGGTCACATCAATCTAAATAGGATCAAAGACCGGCTAAGAATGGGCGTTGGGTAATCTCACGCTACTCTGTTCCCGGTCTGCGAATCTGTATAGAAGGTAAGATATCGACTGGACCTTCAAAGCGAAGGGTTATAGAGCCAAAGAAATGTTGGAGTTAGTCCATTCGACTGTGTGGACCGATGTCCACACAAGCTCGTGAAGATGCAGTATTTTGTCACTTTCATTGACGATTACTCAAGGTGCGGATACATATACCGCTCACGCAAGTCAGAATGCTTTGAGAAATTCAAAAATTTAAGGCGGAAGTGGAGACGAAGCTAGGTAAAGTATCAAGTCATCTGCTTACGATCGCGGTGGCGAATACCTCGATAACGAGTTTATGGACTATCTAGTGAAGTGTGGGATTACATCGGTACAAGACTTCACCGGCACACCACACAAAATGGTGTGTCGAGGCGAAGAAATAGGACTCTTTGGAAATGGTTAGATCTATGATGAGTTATGCTACATTGCCTATTTCGCTTACGGGATATGCATTACAGGCGGCATACTTGCTAAATCTAGTACCGGTCCAAGTCGATCGAAAAGACCGCTTTCGAGTTGTGGTTTGGTATGAAGCTCTAGTTTAAGCCACATAAGGATATGGGCGATCCGACACGTCTTTGAACAAGAAGGTCGACAAGTTGGAGGCTAGATCCGACGCAAAGGTCGTTTATTGGCTATCTAGAGGAACGAAGGTGGTTTATTCTATAGTCCCAAGGATCGGGAAGGTCATTATTAGCACTAATGCTCGATTCTTAGAAGAGGACTACATGAAAATCATAAGTCCAAAGTTGAAATCATTCTTCAAGAATTAGAAGATGATCGCGTTCCACCACCGATTAGGCGAAGGTGCGAGATGTTGAGTCTAGTGGGAGGATCGACACCGATACTTCAAGAAATTGAAGTGGGTCGAGTTCCACGGAGATACCGACCGTCTGAGTGGTACCTACACAGAAGTTGTGCAAGTTAGAGAACCACAAGTATCTGCTTCCGTTGCCATTGTGCTCAGAGAACCTCGTCGTAGTGGGAGGTTGTTCGTCAACCCGAGCGATTTATGTTCGTGGGTGAATCTTGATTTAGTCCCAGAGCATTTAACATGCACAATCGACCCATGGACATACAAGGAGGCGATACAAGATATTGATGCAAGATCATGGCACACCGCTATGGACTTAGAAATGGAGTCCATAACGGCTATGGATGTATATGAAAAGACACCTCTACCAGATGGCAAGGAAGCCATAGGTAGTAAGTGGATATACAAGAGGAAGAGAGATTCCGATGGAGAGGTTTCGGCTTTTAAAGCCGTGCTTGTGCGAAAGTGGTACACTCGCATTGAGGGCATCGATTTCGATGAGACCTTTTACGCTGTAGCAATGCTCAAGTCCATCAGAATTCTTCTAGCCATAGCAGCCCACTTGAACCTAGAGGTTTGGCAATGGATGTTAAAACCGCTTTTCTAAACGGTTACCTTGAGGAAGGTAGAGACATCTATATGCAAACAACCTGAAGGTTATGTGGTAAAGGGTGAAGAGCATCTAGTATGGAAGCTTAAGAGTCCATTTATGGACTTAAGCGAACCTCGATCATGGAACTTACGCTTTGAGGTGGTAAACTCCTATGGATTTACCCAGTTGCCTAGCGAGAGTTGTGTGTATCGGTTAGATGTCAACGGTGATGTGGTATTTCTTGCACTTTATGTAGATGACATCCTTCTAGTTGGCAACAACGTGAAGTCATTATCGACGTAAAGAGTTGGCTATCCGATCGCCAAATGAAAGACCTAGGAGATGCAGCAGTACATTCTTGGGATCAAGGTTTACCGAGATCGCAAGAAGAAAATGTTGAGCTTATCTCGGGCGTCTTACATTGATCTTTGTAATTACTGCTTTAGTATGCGCACCGCCAAGAAAGGATTGCTACCTTTCGGACATGGCGTTCCTTTATCTAAGACACGATCACCTATGACCGCAAAGGAGATAGAGGAAATGAGACAAGTTCCTTACGCTTGGCCGTAGGAAGTCTCATGCACGCAATCTATGTCTGCGAGACCCGATATCCGCTATGCGGTAGGCATAGTAGCTAGATATCGATCTAACCTCGACAAGCTCATTGAATTGCGCAGAAAGCATATACTCAAGTACCGAAAAGGACTCGAGATTATAGGCTAGTTTACCATGCGAGATAGTCTAATGCCTTTGGGTTATCTGGACTCGGTTTCAGTGGACCGTGATGAGAAAAAGTCGACCTCGGGCATGTGTTTACCTTGGGAGGTGGAGCCGTATCTGGCGGAGTGCAAGCGCGATGCATTATGGACTCTACCATGGAAGCGAATATGTAGCCGCCCGGAGGCTTCTAAGGAGGCTGTATGGTTCAAGAACTACCTCACGGATCTAGGTGTAGTACGGTTTGCCCAAGAGTATCATAGTTTCTCGTGATAACTCAGTGCGATGGCAAACTCGAAGGAACCACGGACCCACAAGGCGACAAAACACATAGAGAGAAAGTACCATGTCATACGAGAAATCGTTAGGCGGTGGACGTGTCTGATTGAAAAGATTGATCGACGGAAAATCTAGCGGATCCATTCACGAAGAGCACTGCCGCAAAAGTCTACGATGGACACGTTAGAGGACTTGGATTGCGCTTGATGGCACCCACTTAGAAAAAACTTTTGTATAAGTGGGAGAAGCAAAGTGATGGTTGTTTGTAATAGCTAGTAGAAAGACACATTGTATACTAAAGTTTGCTTTAGTATAAGTGGGAGATTGTTGGTTTGTATCTTGAAAGCGGTTTGGTTGAGCTTGTATACAATGTTTCCATTACCACTATTACAATCTCCTATCTCGATTTGAATACTTGATTGCATATATCTGTGTCCCCTTATCTCATATATAAGTTAGATCATACGGTGTGTAGAAGATCACGTAAGTGCATATGATTGGTCAAGCTTAATGAGATATAAAAGTTTCACACCGAGGCGACTTAAGGACGAGTTGTCGGTTTAGGCTGCAGATAGATAAGAAGTGACTTGACTTAGTTGCTTGTCTATCTTTGATGCGTCTCGGCGTATTGAAGGATCACGGTGAGATGAGTTCTTCTTTCCGACCGTCGTGAAGAACCAAGATCTCGGTGACTTACGACGATCTAAACCTCGATAAGGTATTAGGTGAGTATGAGTTCTTGACCATCACTTTGACTTGTTATGAGTGAGGGTTATATGTTCTAACCCAAGATTCTCCGTCTTGGGTGGTGGCGATCTTGTATGTCACGCTAGTTATCTCAGACGAGTCACCGTATCCGCTTAGGATGATGACGTCCTTAAGGAGCTCAAAGGTTTATTGTACTAAACCCCGCAGTTGAGTTAGCTCAAGTACAATAATAAGGTTGAGTGGTACTACTTAAGGAAATGAAGTTATTAATCGTTTTAAGCGATGATTGCTATAAATGATTAATGGACGTTCGATATCTTAAATACTGGGATTCGTAATGTCTAAGTGCAAGCCCGACTCAACTTCGGTAATAAAGGGGTAAGTCGACATTCTTTCTCTAGTGGCATGATCGAATGTTTATAAATTAATTTATGTTACAGGGTCGAACATAAGATAATTAATTTATTTGAGGCCCATCTTTATTCCTTGCATTTGATCCTGGTGACCCATCCGGGCCCATAGCTACAAGAAAATCGGCCCTATGTGCTCTCAAAGGAAAGATTTTATTCTCTTTATCCCACAAGGATATTATTATATTTATGGTATATGCATAGATCCTTTCCATATAAGATTATGGTAATAATCACGAGAGTATGGAAATAATCACGAGTATGGAAATAATCCCAAGATTATGGTAATATTCCATATAGGATTATGGTAATATTCCATATAGGATTATGGTAATATTCCATATAGGATTAAGGTAGTGCATTATAAATATAAGGTATGAGATAATGTCTAGGTTAATGCTCATTAATCACACACAAATTTTCGCCCCTCTTGTCCATTGAGAGAGATTTTCGAAAGTTGTGAAGAGAGCATTGGGTGATTTTCCAAGCATTCTCCATAGATCGTCCTCACCGACGCTGGAGATTGGGCAACCGGGATCTGATCCGGAAGGTCAAAGCACGAGTGCGATCCGCTCGATCCGCTCATCTCGCTCCATCGACCTCTTCGCATCCAAAGGTAAACACGTGTAAACCCCAACGTGTTGCGATTTTATTATATAGACGCATGCTGGGTTTATAATCAATGTATGGTGAATTAAACACCCAAGATGGATCCTCGGGCGAGGTTAACATACGTTTTCCCTACATCGAGTTGGAATTGAATAGCTTATTCCTTGTTAGTCTATGCGTTGTTGAGTAGTTAAATGGTTAATTGCATTGATTAATTATGTTTATATCCACTGCTTTATCATACCGGTGACGATCCATAGGATCCGTACTTCTTTGGGAAGTCGGGTCGTCACAAAGTGGTATCAGAGCACTTGTTCACTCTGAAACCTAGAAACCATTTTCTTGAATCCTAAGTTGAAAGTCGAGTCTAGAATTGTTTATGTTTGACTGCTACTGCACTGCACCCCATCGTCGTCCTACTCAACGAGGAATGAGGTAACTATTTCAACTAAAGGTTGTTTTGAAATGATGGAAGTATATGAAATGTGAATTGGAATTTCAATATTGCCTTGTTGGGAAGTTGAAAAACATTTTGGAAAATGGAAACTTTTGAAATTGAAAGGTTGTTCAATTGATTGGTCATTAGGAGCTTGGTAAATGAGTAAATGAGAATGCTTGATTATCGCACAACGTGTCGCTATTTGTGTTTACTGTTGTATGCGAAGCATGATAGAAGCATGATGTAAATGAGTATGTTTCCCCATGAGAACATAGACTCTTAAGACGCGTGATCCCTTTTGTGCCGAACTTAGTATGAAAACATAAGGTATCCCCAATTGAACGAAATACTAAGGAAGAACGAGAACATAGAAATCTAAGAATCACAATCCTAACGGATTTGAGGATGAGAATGCGATGAGTCTCGACGGCGACGAAGCAACCGCTTAATCGGAAGTTCGATCTTATTATGAGTCCCAACCGCTCTACGCGAAGGAATTTCGAACGTCATGCGTGTTGCCTCTATCGTAACAATAACAAAATGAATCAAAGAATAACTATAGGGAAGCCAAAAGGGGAATAATGATTTGTATGTACATAATGAGATCGGATAGGATGCGATGCGATAACGCGAGTAACAATAAGAAATCCAAAACCAAACACGATAGGGTGACCTCTTAAGCCTTTACCCGAGGCTAGACATCGATCGTTACCCTACCCTAAGAAACCATATCGTCTCTTCCCGGATACCAAACCAAGATAGTAATGCCATAAGGATTTGGGTATGTAGGTCATAGAATTGTAGATTGCTATAACCTTCCTTGTATAGGTGTTTTTTATGTACGCATCTTCAGATACACCGTTATGTTTACCGTGTCGACCATAGTGATACTTTCCTTTTCGGATGGCTCGACCGTGTTCACGACTAAGCGCCTCTGTCCTCTAGGGCCACCCCCGGGGAGATTATACGATCGCATCTTGCTCTACCGCGGATGTGCTACAAAGACGACCTTGGAGAGTTTTTGGCGCACTTCACACGTCACTGGCATGCTGCATATGCCCGGGGTACATCGCATTATGACGGTGTACTCCGCCTGATCATGAGACTGCCATCCGATCGGCGTGGTTACGCCGTGACATATCGGCAGACTACATTTACCGACGCCGAGAGAGCTTTGATCCGAGGCGGACCCGCCGCTTGCTAGCCATCTGAGCTATGTGTTCACGGTGTACGGAGCTACACCACGTGGACCATATCTTCCCGCACGGGAATACACTTGGCGTGACGAGATCCCGGAGTGGCTGCATCCAGAGGTGCCCCATTTGGCGGTTGACGGACTGTGTTCTTGCTCGGCAAAGGCGCAGGGAACATGTTCGAGCCGGACCTTCCGTCCCGACACCTCACCTTCCGGTCCCTACCTCCGTAGATTCCATCCCCGCCATTGCCCGCCTGCACCATCGTCGCCGGTCATGCCATGCCCATATCCACCTCCACCTGCCAGCTCCCCAAGATGACCGCCCTCCCCCGCCGAGCCTTTGGGCCACGATGGTTTGTGAAGATTGAGGACCCACGTGACATAGCTACAGGTACCGTGAGGGAACCGACGTCCGCCTGCTTTGTTGCCCATTTCCGGATGATGTTTATGAGGAGGCCATGGTGGAGATCCGCCGAGACCTAGCTGCTATGGAGGAAGCTAGGGTCGCTAGGGATCGGGAGCCCGTGATTCCCGTACCCGACCCCGAGGAAGACCCGGAGGAAGACCCCGAGGAAGATCCAGAGGAAGATCCCGAGGAGAACCCTGAGGAGGATCCATCAGCTGACAACGAGATGGATGAAGTGGAGAGTTCTCATGCTTCCAGTCCTGACTCTGACGCATGGAGCCCTATCTACACTACGGGCGAGCATGGATCTAGTTCTTAGGACTAGATTATCTTTTGTCTATATACTTTGTATATCTTTTGATGCATGCAGAACGATGAGTCGTTCGACATGAACCCTATTTTGATGACCACGGTGGCGTTAGATTTTTGTACGCGATCTGTGACTAGGTACCTGAACCGATCTTGATATTTGTTTTGGGCATCATACTCTATACCTGGTCTTTTGTAATCTTCAAAACGCTGATGAAAGTCCTCGTAGAGGCATTTGTTATGATATGGTTGTTTTAACATTGTGATATGTGATGTTCGATGATGTGCTAGATTTATACCCTCAATTATATAAGTACCGTGCTGATTTATATACTTTGATCTTGATGGATAGTATTAGACGATTGTTAATTTCGTGTGTTTATAAAGTATAGGATGCCGCCGAGAAGGAGGAATCGCGAGATAACACCTGAAAGAGAAGACACTCCACCCTCACCACCACCACCGCTAGACGGATTGAGGAACTATTCTCGTGCGTAACCCACCTGATGGGAATCCGTGGATACCGAACTTTTCATTCGGCTGCGAGCAAATCTTCAACTTCCTCCACCGCACCTCTCGTGAACGCCGAGGAATCAAAGTGGACCCTCAAGATTGATACGCTCGAGAACGGGAATCACAAAGAACCCGAATGAAATTCGAGTTTCTTAGGACTTGCTGGCTACTATCGAAGATTTATTGAAGGATTTTCAACGATAGCCCGACTCATGACCCAATTGTTGAGGAAACGAATCAAGTACACTTGGACCGACGAGTGTGAGGTTAGTTTCAGAGATCGAATGAGTTCTTGACGACAAAGACTGTGCTAGCGAGCGGCGAGGCGCATAAAGAATACACAATCTACACGGATGCTTCAAAGAATGGATTAGGATGTGTACGGATGCAAGAAGGCAAGGTTATTGCTTATGCTTGGCGATTCGCCTACATGAGTTGAACTATCCCACGCACGACCGGAATTAGCAATGGTCGACATGCCTTAAAGATTTGGAGACATCACCTTTATGGAGTTAGATGTGAGATCTATCTTGACCATAAAAGCCTCAAATATTTCTTTGAACAGAAAGATCTTAACAAGAGGCAGCGTAGATGGTTAGAACTAGTGAAGGACTACGATCGTGGTATCAACTATCACCCGTGCAAGGCTAACGTTGTAGGCGATGCTTTGAGTCGTAAATCCCACCCTAGTTTGGGATGTCTCCTCACCATGAGGAAATACTTATAAAGGAATTTCGTGAGGATGAACATCGAAGTCGTAGACCTGTCTCTGACAACAGAGGGTTGTATTGCAACGTTGATTGCAATCCCAGACTAAAGAGTCTGAATCTTAGAAGCTCAGAGGAAAAGCAAGAAGCTAGAGAAAATACGAGCTAAGATCAAGGACAACAACCACAAGAATTTCAATAAAGCAACAGATAACGTTTTGTTGTATGACGGTAGAGTATGTGTTCCGGAAGATGAAAGGCTTAGGAGCGAGATCTTGAAGGAAGCCCATGAGACTTCTTACACCGCACACCTCGGAAGCACCAAAATGTACCAAGACCTCAAAGAGAAATTTTGGTGGGATGGAATGAAGCGAGACGTAGCTTCATTCGTAGAACGTTGTTTGACATGCCAACAAGTGAAAGCACTTCACCAACGACCATATGGAACCTTACAACCGCTAGACATACCGGAATGAAAATGGGACGATATAGCCATGGACTTTATTATCGCGCTACCCAAATCACAAAGAGGAAATACCGCTATTTGGATCATCATCGATCGTTTGACCAAGAGCGCGATTTTCTACCCATTCCGATAACACATGGATCGACGCAGAGCATGCTTGTACGGTTATGCGTCAGGAGGTCATACGTCTACATGGAGTTCAAGACTATTACGTCCGATAGAGATTCAAATTTACATCCGTGTTCTAGATGAGTTTATAAAAGGAATTGGGGACTCGACTACATTTCGATCTGCGTTCCACCCACGACGGACGGACAATCCGAGAGGACCATTCAAACGCTAGAAGACATGCGAGAACCATTGTCCTCGATAGAGAAAAGTTGGGAACAAGTGTTGCCACTTGTGGAATTCGCCTACAATAACAGCTACCAAGCAACAATTGGAATGGCCCCGTACGAAGCTCTTTATGGAAGGAAATGTCGATCACCGCTCTACTGGGATGAAGTGGGAGAAAGGAGAGTGTTAGGCCTGACTCTGTGGGCGAAATGATCGAGATTGTGAGACAGATCCGCCAACGGATCAAAGAGGCCCAAGATCGATAAAAGTCGTACGCCGACAAACGTCACACAGAACTTCATTTTGACGTAGGAGACAAAGTCTTCTTGAAGATTTCTCCGTCAAAAGAAATCATGAGATTTGTAATAAAAGGGAAGCTACGACCACGTTTCATAGGACCCTATGAAATTTTGGAAAGAATAGGACCAATGAACCACCGACTTGCATTGCCGCCAAGTTTTGGAAACGTGCACAATGTATTCCATGTTTCACAACTAAAGAAGTACATACATGACCCTAGCCACGTGATACCGCCGATAGATATTGACCTCGATGACAATATGAGTTACGTAGAACTACCTACGGAGATCTTAGACCGACGTATCCAAAGGCTAAGGAATAAAGAGATACCATTAGTGGAAGTTCTATGGCGACACCATGGACAAGAAGAAGCAACACAGGAGCTGAATCAGCCATGAAGAAATACCCGATCTTTTCCAAGGTTAGCAAATTTGGACCTAAATTTATGTTAAGGATGGTATGTAATAACCCTAAAAATTTAAAATTTTTATTAGTGATATTTAAATCACTTATTTATGGTTCTTAGACCTTAATTATGTTTAAGGTAACCAACGAAGCAATTAGAATCGATTCGAGAGATCGAAAACTAGAGAAATCAAAAACTAGTGACTAGTCCCACCCTGGAGGGTTTTCTCGAATAGCCCGAACATAGAATGAAAGATCGAGAATGAATCTTAACAAAAGGATTTCGTTTAGAATCCTCTCATGAAAACATGTGAGAAGCCAAAGAATGAAAATTTTCGGCATACTACCTTGGCGATCTTAAAAGCACTATTTACTGAGCTTGATCAACTTCCGGTCATTGCTAATCATGATAATTAATGATAACAATTAAAATCATGAAGAAATATATTATTATGAATTTAGAAATTATAATAATCAATTTCTAAAAGAAATTAGGAAGAACTTAACCGAACGCCGGGAAAAATATACCGGAGAAACCCAAATCGATCCGAACGATCCGAAACTCGTACCAAAGGTCTAAATCAATAAAATATGATTTATATGACTCGAATAAATGTTGAAAGCTCAAAAATTCAATAGAATTTTTGAATGACCATAATTTAATCGCCGAACGCTGTTTTTCCGCGATAACTCGGAATTGACTTATCGGACGACGTCCGAACTTCATGAAATTTTTATAAAAATTGAAATAAGTCATTTAAAGGCTATTTAATAAAATAAAACCTTAAGGTTCCGAAATCAATCGAAAGCGTTAAAACTTAAAGAGCTTCAGATAACACGCCAAAATGAGTAATTTGACCAATCCACCTCCCAACCACCACCAAGACCAGCCCAAATGAGCTAAGTACATCCCTTTAGGCTGGCATACAGCAGACCCACGTCCCATTACAGCCTCTCACACCCTTTGGAACATTTTCTCTCTCTTTTTTAAATTCTCTCCATTGTTCTTCAAGTTTTGAACCTTCAATCCTCCTTCTCAAACCCTTCCAACCTCCAAAAAATTATTCTAAGACCATAATAAGGTAGTACTCATCATTCTCTCCATTTTTAATGGAGTAGAATTGTTTTAGATTTTTCTTGATTTATTTCACAAAAAACCCTAGTTTGCTCCTCATTTTTTTCGTGACTTTGGAGCCATCAAATGCTCTCAAACAATGAATGAAAAATTCTTATAATAATGTTCTAAGGGTACTGTAAAATTTCAAAATTTTGGAGCATGTTTGTTTTTTTTTTTTTTATTTATGCTTTAATTCTTTTTATATGTGATAAAGCATGATTTTGTGAATATTATTTTATATTATTGCTTGCTAATGTATTATAAGCATGCAGTATAAATTTCATAATTTTCAGAATAATTTTTAATTTTTTTTTAAAAGTGCCGTGAGTTTAGGGCTTAGTTTAAGCCATGGTTTGATTTTTCTTTTTGAAAAATAGTTGAGATATGGTATTTAATATATGATGTGAACATCATATATAAATCTTGGGATTTTTGAAATACATCTCCTATTTTATTTTATTTGGACCGATTATATATATATATACTTTTAGATTATTGTTTGATTTTTGTTTGTTGGAAATAGTTGAGATATGGTGTTTAGGGTATGATATGAACATCATATATTAACCTTAATTTATTCAAACACCTCTCCTATTTTTCCAAGAGGAACCGTGAGTTATATATATATATATATATATATATATATATATATATATATATATATATATATATAGTGATTTATTTGGTTTTTATTGTTGAGAATAATAGGATGTGTGATATTATAAATAGTGGTTGATGTTTAATGTTAATATTACATGGTATTGCATTATATAACAATACGGTGAAAGATTGGAATTTATTGAACACTAAAACTTATTAATTTGAGATTGCGAGCGTTTGGAGAATTTAAACTATTTTTCAAATTTTATATGGTGATATTGAGTTGGTAATTAAATTCTATAGTATGATAGGAGTATAACATGATTTTATGAAAATTTATTGGATACATATGCTAATTGTTGCTAATTATAAAAAAACGTAACAAAATGGCTAAGTATGGGTTTGATTCTAATGTTAAATGATGCTATGATAGTGAAATTTATAAGTTTAGAATGAATGTTGTGATTATGGTGAATGAATGGAACACTTATGCACACATACACAATGATTGTGTATTATGTTAGAAATTAGGGTTTTCTAATGCTTTAGTATAAGTTTATGCTGTGTATGGTATTGTTTGGTGTTGGATGTTTATGTTTATGTTGTACCGACAACCAAAGCCCAAACGTAAACAACATAATACTATATGTACGAGAATCCAAAAGAAATCGACCAATTTCAATAACTTAAGAAGGAATTAACGAGAATCAAAGTTAGACGTGAATTAGGGTTTGCTTTTAATAAAAGGATACTCAAACGTGAACTCCTAAGTTAGAAAAACCAAAAGTTGAGCTACGCCGTTAATACTCAATAACAACAACTCAATACGATATTAGTTAAGCGTTAAAACAACTCGATAACGAATAACGATTTTACGACATATGTGATCTCCGACGAGTTAGGATAAACAAACAATGTCGTATTGTGTAAGCAAAGATTTGAACATAAGATGTCGATCCTTATGTTTCAAAAGTCGAGTTAATATTCCCGAAGCACTTCATTTATTCTTAAGTACTTACTTATATGATAGCATATGTTCACTTGAATCATAAGTCAATACTCCTCTTTCAATTATCGTGCTAATACGACAAGTCGTCAAGCATAACCTACTAGGACGTAACTATAATTGTTAAGTCTAGTTAGTGGCTTGAGGATACCCTAATTTACCAATCGTATTTGATTACCGACAATCTATAACGTAATAACGTTTAGAATAACACTAAGGTTAAGAGTCGAGAATAAACTCGGAGTATGTGATTCATAATTGAAGTTCACCTATGAACAATGAAGTGATGTAGCTTAGGAATTGGGAATGTAAGATAATAGAAATTATCTTAAAACAATCACATGAAATCATAAAGAAACCCTAATTGGGAACTTTTAGTCGTTATTAATAAACGACCTTCGATCGATAGAAAGAATCTAAGAAACGCTATTTTCTTATGAAGGGTTTGATCGTACGTAGTCGGCGAGGAAGAACATGTAGGGAAATCTGATTTTAACCCTCTTCCGATGATCTATCTTGGATATTTAATTCACCATACATTGATTATATGCCTAGCATGCACGTATATAATTAATTGCAACACGTAGGGGTTTTCTCGTGTTTACCTGCGAATCTGTCGTGTTAGAAGGATCAAGACTCGTGCTTTGATCTTCTAGACTGTATCCCGGTTGCCTAAACTCCAATGTCGAGTGAGGACAATCTATGGAGAATGCTATAGATAAACGTCTCTTCTTCCTCACCCAAATTTTTGAAAATTCTCACTATAGGAATATAGTAATTCTCGAAAATTATGATCAAGGATTAGCCTTGATTTTCTCTCTCACCTTATATTTATAATGCACTTCTAAACCCTATCAAGATAGGATCTATTCATATCTAATAAATATAATAATATCATTTAGGATAGAGAGGATCAAGTTAGAGTCCCAGTGGGACTCTTCTATGAGGGGGACGATTTTTCCCTAGATATATATGCAATCAAGTAATCAAGGTGAGTCGGGCCATAACATAAATTAATTTATAAACATTCATTCATGCCACTAGAGAATAAATGTTGACTTACCCCTTTATTGCCAAGGTGAGTCGGGCTTGCACTTAGACTTCACGAATCCCGTATTTAAGATATCGACGTCCATTAATTATTTCTGACAAGATTCGATCGCTAAAATAATTAATATCTATAATTCCTAAGTAGTACCACTCAACCTTATTATTGTACTTGAGATAACTCAACCGCAGGTGTAGTACAATAAACATTTTGAGCTCCTTAAGGGGCGCCATCATCCTAAACGGATACGGTGACTCGATACAGGTAACTAACATGACATACAAGCACCGCCACCACCCAAGATGTAGAGAGTCTTGGGTTAACTCATGTAACCCTCACCCATAACAAGTCAAAGTGATGGTCAGCAACTCATACTCACCTAATACCTTATCGAGGTTTAGATCATCGTAAGTCACCGAGATCTAGGTTCTTCACGACGGTAAGATAGAAGAACTCATCTCACCGTGATCCATCAATACGTCGGAGACGTGCCAAAGAGACAAGTAACCAAGTCAAGTCACTTCTTATCTATACCAAGACTATACCGACAACTCGTCCTCAAGTTGTCTCACCGTGATACTTTTTATATCTCATTAAGCTTGACCAATCATACGGACTTCTGTGATCTTCTACACCCTGTATGATCTAACTTATATATGAGATAAGGGGACATAGATATATATGCAATCAAGTAATCAATTCGGATAGGAGATTGTAATAGTGGTAACAGGAAACATTGTATACAAGCTCAACCAAAATTGTTTTCAGTATACAAATCCAAAAATCTTCCACTTATACTAAAGCAAAACTTTTAGTATACAATGTGTCTCTCTACTAGCTATAACAAACAACACCATCACTTTGCTTCTCCCACTTATACAAAAGTTTCCTTTCTAAGTGGGCGCCATCTTGCGCAATCCAAGTCCTCGAATGTGCACTTCGTAGACTTTTTGCGGCAGGCTCTTCGTGAATGGATCCGCTAGGTTATTCATCGTATCAATCTTTTCGATCAGCACGTCCTCTCGTCTAACGATTTCTCGTATGACATGGTACTTTCTCTCTATGTGTTTGGTTGCCTTGTGGGTCCGTGGTTCCTTCGAGTTTGCCACTGCACCTGAGTTATCACAGTAAACTATGATACTCTTGGGCAAACCAGGTACTACATCTAGATCCATGAGGTAGTTCTTGAACCATACAGCCTCCTTAGTAGCCTCCGAAGCGGATACATATTCGGCTTCCATGGTAGAGTCCGCAATGCTTCGCTGCTTTGCACTCTGCCAGGATACAGCTCCACCTCCCAAGGTAAACACATAGCCTGAGGTAGACTTTTTCTCATCACGGTCGCCTTGGAAATCCGAGTCCGAATAACCCAAAGGCATTAGACTATCTTCACGGTAAAGTAGCTATAATCTCGAGTCCTTTTCGGTACTTGGTATATGCTTTCTCGCAAATTCAATGAGCTTGTCGAGTGGTTAGATCGATATCTAGCTACTATGCCTACCGTGATAGCATTTATCGGGTCTCGTACATAGCATTGCATACATGAGACTTCCTACGGCGAAGCGTAAGGAACTTGTCTCATTTCCTCTATCTCATTTGCGCACATAGGTGACTCGCTCCTTAGATAAATGAACACCATGCCCGAAAGGTAGCAACCTTTCTTGGCGGTCCGCATACTAAAACGAGTAATCATAGTATCGATATAAGACGCTGAGATAAGCCTGACATTTTTTCTTGCGATCTCGGTAAACCTCGATCCCAAGAATATATGCGATCTCCTAAGTCTTTCATTTGAAACCGATCGGATAACCAACTCTTTACGTCCTGATAACAACTTCACATTGTTGCGAGTAGAAGGATGTCATCTACGTAAAGTGCAAGAAATACGACATCACCGCTGACATCTAAGCGATACACACAACTTTCGCTAGGCAACCTGGTAAATCCATAGGACTTTACCACCGTCAAAGCGTAAGTTCGGGATCGAAGCTTTCTTAAGTCCATAAATGGACTTCTTAAGCTTCCAAACTAGATGCTCTTCACCCTTCACCACATAACCTTCGGGTTGTTTGATATAGATGTCTCTACCTTCTTCAAGGTAACCATTTAGAAAAGCGGTTTTCCACATTCATCCGCCAAACCTAAGGTTTATGGTGATATGGCGGAAAGAATTCGATGGACTTGAGCATTACTACAGCGAAAAGGTCTCATCGAAATCGATGCCCTCAATCCAGTGTACCGCTTCCACATGCCCCGGCTTTAAAAGCGAAATCTCTCCATCTGAATCTCTTCCTCTCAGATATCCACTTACTACCTATGGCTTCCTTGCCATCCGGTAGAGGAGTCTTTCATATATATCCATAGTTGTTATGGACTCAATTTCTAAGTCCATAGCGGTGTGCCGTGATCTTGTATCAATGTCTTGTATCGCCTCACCGTATGTCCATGGGTCGATTATTGCTCGCTCGCTTCACGGGATTAAACCAAGATTTACCCACGAACATAAATCGCTCGGGTTGACGAACAACCCTCCCACTACGACGAGGTGCTACAGCACAATGGCAACGGGGTGCAAAGAACTGTGGTTCTCATCTGCACAACTTTGGATAGGCGCCACTTCATCGCTTGTCAGTATCTCCAAAGGAACTCGACCCACTTCAATCTCTTGAAGTATCTCGTGTCGATCCTCCCACTGACACGACATCTCGCACCTTTGGTTCAATCGATGGCGGAATACGATCATCCTCTAATTCTTGAAGAATGATTTCAACTTTGGATTTATGGTTTCTCATATAATCCTCTTCTAAGAATCGGACATTAGTACTAATAATGACCTTCCGATCCTTAGACTATAGAAATAACCACCTTTCGTTCCTCTAGGGTAGCCAATAAACGACTTGCATCGATCTCGACTCAACTTGTCAGCCTTCTTGTTCAGCACATGTGCTGGACTACCCCATATCCTTATGTGGCTTAAACTAGGTGTTTAATATGAATTTGTGATGATTCTTGGTATTGTTTTACATGTCAGTTTCTATGGTTTGTCCTATTTATGCCATGAGTTTGTTTAATATTTATTGATTCGGACTTACTTCGTTCGTCTCGATGTTTTGTAGGAAAACTGCAGAAAATAGGATGAATTGGATCTACCAAGGATCAGATATAATTGAAGAACATCTCGACAGGAGATCATAGACGAAAGCGTAAAAATTCGAGCTCAAACGAGAAAGAACGAACGAACGCTGTCGTCGCACGAGCGCCGAGCACTTCAGACGCCCGCACGAGCTCCCTCGCGCCATGCCGCCGCCCGCGCCCGGGCCTCACACCCACCGCGCGGCGCGCGTTCGAATTTACCTCACACGCTCGGATTGAGCGCGGCCACCTACCGCGCCCGCGCCCAGACCCGCTAAAACTGCGTGCACGCACACCGCACGCCGCACGCCCGCACCGAACGCCGTTCATTCCGGCGCGTTCCCAATTCTCGCACGCCGGATTGAACGCCGCTCACCGCGCCGCTTCTTCCGCCCACGCCTCGCGCGCGCCCCGCGACTGTTGGTTTGCTCGGCAACTGAGCGGGCGCGCGCTCTCAGCCGGCGCTCAGTTGCCTTCATATATATAGCCTATTTTAGGTTATTTCCGTAGTCGGACTTACGCATTTTTTTCTTTGGTTTTCACCATCGCGCCGCTGGAGACGTGGGAGAGCTGTTCTTCAATTTTATTAAATCCAGACTTTGATTTAACATCTTGTAATCGGTACTTGTTCTCTTCAATTTCATTTACGGATTCTTGCAATACCTTGTGTGATTTTGGATTTTAATTGAGAGTAATTTATCAGTATTTTGTTCCATCGTTCTTGATTGTTTCATCTACGTGTTGATTCTTCTTGCTTGTGTTTAATTCCTGTTTTGTTGGGCTCTTGATCAGTTCTTGCTTTCCAGTTTTAATAATCTGAATTTTATGCAAGTGGGGTTGAACTTTAATTTCATGATTAATCGTTCTTCGTTGAATCTCATCGTTTCTAGTTTGGATATCTTATTTAATTGCTTTTGATTTGTTTCCTGATTCCGTGTTTAGTAGATTATCATCTAGGGTTTGACAACCTCTAGTTTAGATCTATTGCTTAATTAGCTTAGCTCGGGATTGACAAACCCTGGCTTAGGTTTTCTGCTTAATTCTCGTATTTCAATTCTTGCTTGTTCAACCCTCCGTTGGTTTTAGAATGTTTAGGATTTTAATTGCTTTCTGTGTGCGACACAAATAATTGCCCTGTTAAGTTTTCCTTGAGAGCGACTGGGTTAACTTATCACGCCACGATTACCTCGCATGCGATTGCGAGTGAATTTGAGTGTGTTTTTAGCTCGATCAATTTTGGCGCCGTTGCCGGGGAAAACTTTAGGCATATTGTTTGTGTTGTTTATTTTCTGTGTTTCTTTTCTTTCGGTTTGGTTATTTTCTCCCCCTGGTGCGTGTAATTTTGTTTTTGTTGTTGGTGTCTGTTAATGCATGGTTACCAACAAGATGCGATTATGGTCGAGGCAGTCGGGGAGGAAAATTGTCAGATTGGGCAAATTCTTCTTGCGAAGAAGGGCCCAATTCGCTATTCGAGGAATACCCGTTGAGCTACGAGCATCGTGGCCTATGATCCTCGCCAGAGCAGCCGCCCTACAATCCATACCGGATCAACCACCTCCACAAGACGAGGAACAAACCTATGATCCCAATCGGGACCAATCACCCCACCATACTTTGAGGATCAAGCCTCCAATCCCTGGGATCAATCGCCTCAAGCAACACTATGAGGATCAATCCTACAATACCTACGGGAGCAACCACCCCTCCACCTCGGTATGGTAGTACCACAACAACCACCTCTACCACAAGACTCGTACACCAAGAGCCACGGCCTCCACAAAGAATAAAGTGCGACCCGCGACAAGAGTATTATTCACCACCACACGCATCACCACCTCGGAGGTCATCATTTGAGGATTCGTTCACCCCACGAATGGATCACATTGCTTAACAAAATGGATGCCGCAAACACCTCGTCTCGGCGTTTGGAGACGCAAGGGGGCATGTTAATAGCACGCTTAAAGAGTCTATTGCAACAATGGAGGAACCTCCAAACCAATCCGAGCAGATCCAGGCGGTCACTATTCTAGGAAGTGACCCAATTATTGAGAATTGGGTGGAAGAGACACCAGAAGAGCCGTTGCAGCCACTTGAGGTGGAAAACGAGTGTGACTGAAATCACACCTTTCCCGCACCAATCCGATCAGACTCAGACGGTCAATTTTCTTGAAAGTGACCCGATTGTTGAGAACGGGGTGGGAGAGACTCCTGATGAGTTGTTGCAACTTGAGGAGGTGGAGAACGAGGAAGAGTGGGTAAATGAAGTGGATAACACGCCAGAACCCACTCTGGAGGTGATAAAACTACCCAAGCACGTGGAGGGGGATGAAGAGATGATGATGAAAGAGTGGGCACCTGAAGTTGCAAACATACCAAAGCCCACTCGGGAAGTGATTGCCTTGCAACAGCGGTTGGATCACGGGATCTGAGAGAGGACAAATCGAGGATAAAGGTTGAGGTAACATCATTTTTTTTGTCACCATCCTAATTCACCAAAGTTCTATACTTTGGGAATTGAAATTATTTATTTTATTTTGGAGAATAGGATGTTCGACTTGAGCTTAAATTGTGCATTACTTGTCTTCTATAATGTCCTCTGTTCTTATATGGTTACTACTGATGCTCTGGCCGAGATGGTATTCCTGCAGGTGAAGGACTATGGATAGTCCGTTGTTGTCTGGTTTACGTCGGGCTCACGACGTTAAACTGAGTACTACGTGGGAGTTTACCCACGGATTTTTCTGTCCTTTTCCATTCTTTCTTTTTATTTGTTTTCCTGCTTTTCTTTGATCTCTTTGTTGTCTCTATGTTAGTGTTTCTCGGTGGGACTTAAATCGGTGAGGTGAAGCCTCGATATTCGATTCGCCGAACACGCCACATTCCAACCCCGCCAACGCCATATTTTATCGGAGCCTCCTCCTCATCGGCTATTTTATGTTATTTATGTTTTGAGCATCGGGGACGATGCTCGAATTAAAATAGGGGAAGGTATTTTGGTTTTAATGGGTGTGACATATATTTTTGTATGCTCAATGTTGTGCCCTTGTGCTTATTTTGATTGTTTGGACTCAAGTTTGTGTCTATGCGAATAAGTTAGGATTTTGATTTGTGCAACTGAACTCTGTGGTATTGATCGGACCTTGTTGCATTTCTCGTTTATCTTGATGTCATGTGATTAAAGTGCAATGTGAATTGACGAGATTGTGTGAATTGATTTTAAATCGGTGGTTATTGACGTGATTTGTCCGGCTAATGCTAGGGGTAGTATTAACAGTGTGGTTACCTATATACTTGTTTCATAAAAATAAAAAAATAAAAAAAAATCTATGTTTTGATGTGAGATTGTTGAAATGGAGGATGGGATTACGCCTCTTTCTCAGAATTGAGAAATGGGCATGGAAACCACGATAGGAGACTCGAGTTCATCGAGAATTCACCTTCGACCATTGTCCCAAAATCATTAAAACTTTCTATGTTTATTGTTGAGATTGTATAAATGGAGGATGGGATTCTGCCCCTCTTTCTCGTAAATTGAGAAATGGGCATGGGAAACCACGATAGGAGAATCGAGTTTATCGAGACTTCACCTTTCGAATATTGTTCCAAAATTTGTTTATATTTTCTTTGTGTTCTCAAAAGAAACTTGTTGCTAAAGGTAACCATTTTAGTTAATTCACCTCTAGCGGAGAGTTGGGTCTGAGCAAAAATAACTTACCTGTTCGTTTGATATTTTCACAATCTTAGATTTGTTTCACATTAACTTTTATTATGTATTCATCATGTTTGAGGGAATTGCAAAAGAGATTTGATTGATTGGACGAAGAGTGATGTTGCATGAGTTATCTTTCGAACCTTATTTGTATAGACTTTGCTTGAGGACAAGCAAATGGATAAGTGTGGGGGAGTTGTTTAGTATGATTTTTTGATGATTCTTGGTTTTGTTTTACATGTCATTTTCTATGGTTTGTCCTATTTATGCCTTTGGTTCGATTAATATTTATCGATTCGGACTTACTGTTCGTCTCGATGTTTTGTAGGAAAACGCAGAAAATAGGATGAATTGGATCCGCCAAGGATCAGATATAATTGAAGACCTTTCGATAGGAGTCCGTGGGTGAAAACGGATCCTAATTCGAAGTTCGGACGAAGGAGAACGGGTAGAACGACCAAAGTCGCGACGGCACCCGTCAGCATGGCCGCGCCAAGCTCCACGCCCGCGCCCACCGCGCCTGGGACTCGGCCACCCGGCAAGGCTGGTCTGGCGAGCGCTTCGCAATTTAACTCGGTGCTCGGTCTCCACCGGCGCCATCGCCGCCCCGCCCAGACGCCCACGCGCCGCCCGCCCGCCTGCCAAGCGCTCCACCAGCCGCCCAGCTCTCCATACCGCGTCCGGCGCTGGGTACCAGCGCCTAACCCAGCGCCCGCTGGTACCCAAATACCTTCTTCACCCAGCCTACTCCGCACTCCGCTTCACTCCGCGCGCCCGTCGGCGCCCGCGTCCCAGCGCCAGGCGTTGCGCTCGCGGCTTCGTTCGCGCCTCCGTCCATGCCTCGCCATGCCGCCCGACAGCCCGCAAGACCCGCCGCCCGTCCGGCGCTGCAAGCCCATCCGACGCCGCACCTCCTTGCCGCGCATTCGTCTCCATCTGCCGAGCTCGGCGCGCTACATCAGCGCCCGTCTCGGCTGGCTCACCTATTTTCTCGCGTTCACTTTGGTGGCGCACAAATGAGCCGAATGTTTCCTCGGCGGCGTTCCCACACCGGTGGCGTTCATATTCAAGGAATATATTTTGAACTGCGTTCATTTTGAACAGCCGGCTCACTTTCATTTAATATATATATATCGCGTTTAGGTCTCGTAGGGTTGGATTTTCTTTTGGCTCGCCTTGGCTCTCCGCTTTTTCCTCGGATTTCTTGAGCATTATTTGGATACAATCATAGTTTAATTTCTGGTTTTATTTCTTTCAATTTATGTAATTCGTTTCTTGATTTCTGTTGAACATTTCCATGCTTTGCTAGAGATTATTGTTGGATTTATGTTCTGGATTTATGAGTTCTCTCCGATTAAATTTCATAGAATTATCGTTTGATGGTTTTTGTGGGAATCAATTCCATAAGTGACAATGGATTGTTCTCATGTTTCTATCAATTTACACTGCTTAATGATTTCCTGCTTTCGTTTATTTGCAATTAGATTTAGATTAGGGATTGACAAACCCTACGAATAATATGATTGCATATGCTTTTATTTACCGCTTTGATTTATCGCTTTCATAGTTCAACTAGGGATTGACAACCCCTAGTTTAGATTTATCGCTTTATTAGTTTAGCTCGGGATTGACAAACCCTAGCTTAGGTTCGCCGTTTATTTTCTCGTATTTCAATTCTTACTTGTTCAACCCTCCGTTGGTTTTAGAATGTTTAGGAGTTTAATTGCTTTCTGTGTGCGACACAAACAATTGCCCTGTTAAGTTTTCCTTGAGAGGCGACTTGGGTTAACTTATCACGCCACGATTACCTCGTGCGATTGCGAGTGAATTTGAGTGTGTTTTAGCTCTATCACTAGGCTTGCGCCCAAACCACAACTCGAAGGGGTCTTTTCGATGACTTGGATGGGACTAGATTCAGCAAGTATGTCATTGTTTCTAAGGCATACCCCGCAATCGAAATAGGCAGCGTTGCATAACTCATCATTGATCTAACCATTTCTAAGAGTCCTATTTCTTTGCTCGACACACCATTTTGTTTGTGGCGTGCCGGTGTAGTGGTGGGAGGTAATCCCACACCGCACCAAATAGTCCATAAACTTCGTTCTTGAGGTATTCGCCACCGCGATCGGACCATGATGACTTGATACTCTTACCAAGCTTCGCCTCCACTTTCGCCTTAAATTCTTTGAATTTCTCAAAGCATTCGACTTGCGGTGAAGTAGGTATATGTATCCGTACCTTGAGTGTCGTCGATGAAAGTGACAAAATACTGTACCTCCGACTTGTATGGACATAGGTCCACACAGTCGAAATGGACTAGTTCGAACACTTCTTGGCTCTATAACCCTTCGCTTTGAAGGTGCAGTGACATCTTTCCTTCTATCTGTGATTCGCAGATGGGAGCAGATAACCGTGAGATCACCCAACGCCTATTCTTAGCCGGTCTTTGGATCCTATTTAGATTGATGTGACCTAATCTAAGATGCCGGAGAAATATTGTGTCATCTTCTAAGAAAACTTTCTCTTTTAAGGTTTGATGTAGATGCAACATAATTAAAGATATTATGTTTAGCGAGATAGTATAAAGCGAATTATATAATGTGCCACCACGGATAACCGTCATTTCTTATGATAGAAACACCACTATCAAAAATAACGAATATCGATGAATAAATAGTTTGAAAGCGAAATAAGGTTCATGAAAACTCCGGCACATATAAAACGTCTTTCAATACTAAAATTGTTCTATCAAAACATAAAGTAACATCTCCGTCTGCAATGACCTCGACTTTCGCGCGTTACCCATGGAGATCGTTATCTCGTCATCACACGACTCCCTTGTCGCGGGAACCCACGCAGTGTAACAAACATGATCGATCGCGCCGTATCTACTACCCATGAATGAGTAGAACAAGTCGCCAAACATGTTTCACACTAAAGCAAATAAGCGTACCTTGAGCCTTGAGCATAGGGCACTTGCCTCCAATGCCCGTCTTGCCGCCAAGCACTTGCCCTCTCCTTCTGGCTTTTCAAGCTTCGGTGGAAGACATGTTCTTCTCCCATTACTCCCACTAGTTCCTTTGCCTCTACCACCTTTGGTGCCCCTTTTTCTTCTTCCATTTTTCAACGGAAAATTAGGGCCCTTAGATGTGCTAGCAAGGGCATGTGCTCCTTTTCCCATGACTCTTTCCGCAGCCACGAGATCATTAAGCAACTGACTAAGTGTATACTCGGTCTTGCTCATGATCGCGTTCACACGAAAATTCTCAAAAGACTTAGGCAGTGTATTGAGGATGATATCGACCTTGGCTTCGCCGTCAATACCTCCTCCCAACCGATCAAGACTATCCATGAGATGAGTCGTATGGGAGACATGTTAGTGGACCGAACTTCCGTCTTCCATCCTACACGCCAAGATTTCTCTCATTGTGTGGAAGGCGGTCGTCCGATCCGATTGCCCAAACTTACTCTCGAGACTTGACCATATTTGATCGCGTCTACCATCGATCGATGTCAGCGGTGCAAGCCTTTGGACATTGTGTCATCATATAGCATTTCGCCATATTGTTCGACTTATGCGAAAGTGCGCTTGAATCTCGTTGCTCATTAGTCGATCGTCGATGGGGCATCGGTTTTAGGGTAGTGAGAACAAACATGCGTTCTTGACGATAAGAACATATTCCATGTTTCATTTCCACTCGATAAAATTTGGACGGATAAGGGATTTTGTGCCATCATATTGATAATCGGTGTAAGAGACATATCGAAAAGATAATATAAACACATAAGCATACGATCGCACATAATTGTAACAACAATATTGTAACCTTTGATAAAACAAAATTGATTGAAACCTCCAATCGCCCAGGAATTCCACATGCAAGCCACGCGTGTGGGCGTTTACACATGAACCCCCCGACCCGGACTAAAATATACCTTTTAGTCTTTTAATTTCAATCCATGTCAACTTATCCTTATGACAAATGAAATTAATTATTGGACCTTACTAGACCACATCACTATCGCAAGAAGGGACTTCGCGGGAAGTTGTACTCGAGATGATGTCTAAGCAATGACCACAATTTAAACAATGAAAATGAACTCTTAAATTGGCATACTCACTAGGACCATACCGCCCAATCCAAATTCTTTTATCTTCTCATTTTAAAACTATCTCTAGAGAACTTATGAAAATCGCATATGCAAGACACGCGTGTGGGCGTTTACATGAAACTCCCACTACTCGATAGATTAAAATGTTTTATTTAGAAATCTCATCTAACAAACTTATGACAAGCAGTGCAAGCAAGCCACGCGTGTGGGCGTTTACTCACGGTCACGTATCACTTTGTTTAGAGATTAAAGGTGGAGGTCTTGACATTTTAATTTTAGAAATTAATATGTCGGTTCTTGCTTAGTCTTTTTATTTCAAAAGGTTTGTCCATGCGAGATCACGTAATCTAGCATGCTTTTCTATAGAACTCAACATGTAAAACATGCTCATGAGAATTCTAAAATATGCTTGATAAGCGAATAAACCTAGCATGCTTACTATGCTCGTCCAATCACGAAAACACATAACATGTTTACTCTACGTAATTAAACATACATAGCATGTTCGCATAATTTAAACATCCACGACATGCTTTGAGCGATAAAATAAAATAAAATGGTTCATCGCTGCCCTCGTGGATCTGTACTCCACACTAATTTATTACATAAATTTGCAAAGTCAGATCTTGAAAACTCGAAATGGGCCTCGCGCACGGGCACCCGCTTCTTGAAGTAAACCTCTAGCTCGACCCGAGTTCGACCCATTGTTTCTTTCTAACCGGTATACAATAGAAAGTACCGCCTTGTTTCCCGTGTTGTTGTTCTTCTGCGTCTTGTTCGGGATACATGGTATCATGGTGCGAAGTAGCAATCGAGGAGTTCGAAGCTCTCCCCTAATAACTAGTCCTTATTCGAGCTACGAGTTAACTAGAATTCATTTAGTTAACAATGAGTATAGACTTAATGAGAGTTATTGATAAAACCTCCGAACCGAGCGGCCAAAAATTTGAAGCGGGCAAGAAACGTGGAACAGGCGGATCGGGCCAAAAATCTGAATCGGGCGAAAAATAGGGTTCGGGCGAAATGGGCGGGTCGGCCCAAGATGGGCTGGGCCGCGCACTAGGGCACCGCCCAAGCGCCTTGCCTCATGGCCGTCCTCCTCGTGCATCGTCGCCCGGTACGCTGCCGAGCCTTGAGCCACGGCGAGGCGTCGTCGCCCGGCCGGCCGGTCGCTGCCGAGGTGCTCGGCCGTTGCCGAAACACGCTACCGGTAGCGCCGAGATCGCTGTCGCGGGCAGCTGCCGGCGCTGCGCAAGCAGGCGTTTCACGCGCCGCCGAGAGCTCCGCCGAAATCCGGGCGTTGAGGTTTCCGCACGAGAATCCCGTCGAGTGCTTACGCCGTGCGACCCGCGAGGCACTGCGGCGCGCAGCGCGCCGCTGTGCCGATGGGCGTTGAGGTTTCCGGCCGAGATCCATCGCGCCATACGCACGCGTGTCTTGTCGCCCGATGCCTACCGAGGACTCCGCGCCGCCGGCGCGTCGGCGATTCAGGCCACAACCCGGCGTCTTGAGGTTTCCCGTGTGATAAACGCACGAACCCCGCGACACCCGCCGAGGACGTGCCAAGACCTGCGCCCAGGCTGCCGAGTCACCCGCCTGCCCTGTTCCGCCCGACCGCCGAAAAAACACGCGCACGTTGGGCGGCGTGTCTACGAGCGCCGCGCACGCTCAGCGTGCCGTCGTCCGCACGCCGTCTGGCCGTGTGCCCAGTTTCTCCGACGTACATTCATCGTCTCGTTCTTCGTGCTTTCATCTTCGTTCTTCTTTTACGGATAAGATTTACAGGAAAAAATCTAATCTAACCACGGATTTTCTCGTGGTGAAAACAAAATCCGACAAAAATAAAAAGCGAGCCACGATGAGCGATAGATTCACAATTAATTAATTGCGCACGTTATAATCAAGCGTGAATTAATCCAATGTAGTCGAATCTTGAACCTCGCCTCGATACCAATTGTGGAAATCGATTTTAACCTCTCCGATGATCTATCTTGGATGTTTAATTCACCATACATTGATTATATGCCTAGCATGCACCAATATAATTAATTGCAACACGTAGGGGTTTTCTCGTGTTTACCTGCGAATCTATCGTGGTAGAAGGATCAAGACTCGTGCTTTGATCTTCTGGACTGTATCCCGGTTGCCTAAACTCCAATATCGAGTGAGGACAATCTATGGAGAATGCTATAGAAAACGTCCTTCTTCCTCACCCAAATTTTTGAAAATTCTCACAATAGGAATATAGTAATTCTCGAAAATTATGATCAAGGATTAGCCTTGATTTTCTCTCTCACCTTATATTTATAATGCACTCCTAAACCCTATCAAGATAGGATTTATGCATATCTAATAAATATAATAATATCCTTTAGAGTCCCAGTGTGACTCTTCTATGAGAGACGATTTTTCCCTTAGCTACGAGGCACGATGGGCCACCGAGGATCAAATGCAAGGAATAAAGATGGGCCTCAAATAAATTAATTATCTTATGTTCAAATTTCGAACATAAATTAATTTATAAACATTCATTTATGCCACTAGACAATAAATCTTGACTTATCCCTTTATTACCGAAGGTGAGTCGAACTTGCACTTAGACTTCACGAATCCCGTATTTAAGATATCGTCGTCCATTAATTATTTGACATTACATTGCTTAAAATAATTAATATCTTTAATTCATAAGTAGTACCACTCAACCTTATTATTGTACTTGAGATAACTCAACTGCGAGTTTAGTACAATAAACCTTTTGAGATCATTAAGGGACATCATCATCCTAAACGGATACGGTGACTCGATCGGGTAACTAGCATGACATACAAGCACCGCCACCACCCAAGACGAGAGAGTCTTGGGTTAACTCATCTAACCTCACCCATAACAAGTCAAAGTGATGGTCAAGAACTCATACTCACCTAATACCTTATCGAGGTTTAGATCATCGTAAGTCACCGAGATCTAGTTTCTTCACGACGGTCAGATAGAAGAACTCATCTCACTGTGATCCATCAATACGTCAGAGACGTACCAGTATAGACAAGTAACCAAGTCAAGTCAACTATACCGCAGCCTATACCGACAACTCGTCCTCAAGTTATCTCATTTGTGATACTTTTATATCTCATTAAGCTTGACCAATCATACAGACTTCTGTGATCTTCTACACACTGTATGATCTAACTTATATATGAGATAAGGGGACATAGATATATATGCAATCAAGTAATCAATTCAGTTAGGAGATTGTAATAGTGGTAATAGGAAACATTGTATACAAGCTCAACCAAACGCTTTCGATACAAATCAGCGAACAACCACAACCTGCTCATTAGACTTATTAGCTTTGGATTAGCTAGTGGGCTTTCTTGAAACAAAAATGTTATGCATAACTCAAAGCATGATTTACAAAGTTTTATGAACTATTATCACATGAACTGTTTTTGACTACCAAATGTTTATGTTTTGTTGTGTTCCTATCTGAGGTTGGTATATCCAACGTGGTATGTGAATGTGTTGGTCCACCGTTAAAAAATGGTAACGATCGGATCCGACTTAGTTAAGGACTAACTCGGATTGTGTACACGCATTTGTGTGTTAGGTTAGCTACCTCGACCGTCACGGCGACTATGTGTAGGTGGCCACCTCCATAGTGTGCGAATGTTTGAACGAATGAATGATCAGTTATGGAACAACGTGATTGAAATAAATCTGACGAGCGCTTTTGATGAATGATAAAATGTTTAATAGGCATGAGTCTTTCAACTAAAATCCTCATATGCTATTGTGGGCGATTCAATAACTTTTGATAAAGAAAATGTTTTAGGCGATGAGTCCACTAAGTACTTTGTACTAGCCTGCATCTCGTTTTTATGTGCGGGTTGAGCGGGGATTGATGATGGGTGCGAGGTGCAGTGGCGATCATTTGATGCTTTATTAGAAATGTTTCTAGAACCTTGGGCATGTATCGTCATATACATGTCCACACGTTTATTGCTGCCTAACTCTGATAACTTTTGATGTTTGATATTAACTGCTTTCATACCGTATCGAATTTGAGGTCGTACCTCGTACTTTGAATTGTGCCCTGACTGGGTTATACTTGAACTTGCACCTTTTGAAGAGTCCTTCTGTGACTCGTGTTGGAATTGAATAGCTTATTCCTTGTTAGTCTATGCGTTGTTGAGTAGTTAAATGGTTAATTGCATTGATTAATTACATTTATATCCGCTGCTTTATCATACCGGTGACGATCCATAGGATCCGTACTTCTTTGGGAAATAGGGTCGTCACACAGGTGCTTCCGGACGTGACCCGTCGAGGCAACCCGAAGCTACCGAGGCCTGTCCGTCCAGATCTGTCGAGTGCCGTCGATACCATTCGAGAAAACGCACAGCTGTCGAGACGTGCTGCGAACACCGAGCACGTCTGCATGTCGTCGCCCGCTCACTCTCGGTGGTGCATTCGTTTTTCCGGTAACCTCCCATCGCGCCGTGCGACGGGACTCCATCGTCTCGTTCTTCGTGTTCTTCGTCTTCGTTTCTCTTTTACAGATTAGATTTACAAGAAAAAATTCTAATCTAACCACGGATTTTCTCATGGTGAAAAACAAAATCCGACAAAAATAAAACGAGCCACGATGAGCAGCGGATCCACAATTAATTAATTGTGCGTAATAATCAAGCGTGAATTAATCCAGCAGTCGAATCTTGATCCCGTGCTCGATACCAGCTGTAGGAAAATCGATTTTAACCATCTCCCGAGGATCTATATTGGATGTTTAATTCACCATACATTTATTATATTCTAGCATGCACCTATATAATTAATTGCAACACGTAGGTATTTTCTCGTGTTTACTGCGAATTGCCGGTAAGGATGGATCAAAACTTCGTGCTTTGATCTTACGGACTGTATCCGATTGCATAAACTCCAATGCGAGTGAGGAAAATCTATGGAGAGTGCTATAGAAAATCGTCTTCTTCCTTTTCTCAAAGTTTTCGAAAATCCTCACTATGAAAATAGTAAATTTCAAAAATTTGCTTCTCTTAGATTAGGGTTTGATTTTCTCTCACCTTATATTTATAATGCAACCCTAAATCCCATCTAGATAGGAATTATGCATATCTAATAAATATAATAATATCACTTAAGATAGAGAGGATCAAAACAGAGTCCCAGTAGGACTCTAAGAGGAGGTGGATGATTTTCACTAAGCTCCAGGCCTGGATGGGCCAGCCCAGGGATCAGATGCAAGGAATAAAGATGGGCCTCAAATAAATTAATTATCTTATGTTCAGCCCAGAACATAAATTAATTCATAAACATTTATTCATGTCACTAGAGAATAAATGCTGACTTACCCCTTTATTTCCGAAGTTGAGTCGGGCTCGCATTTAGACTTAACGAATCCATGCATTTAAGATATCATACGTCCATTTATTATTTACAGCGTTCTGACTGCTTAAAATAATTAATTACTTTAATTCCTTAAGTAGTACCACTCAACCTTATTATTGTACTTGAGATATCTCAACCTGCAGGGTTTAGTACAATAAACCTTACCTTTTGAGCTCCGACGGATACGGTGACTCGACACAGGTAACTAGCATGACATACAAGCACTGCCACCACCCAAGATGCAGAGAATCTTGGGTTATCTCATGTAAACCTCACCCATAACAAGTCAAAGTGATGGTCAGCAACTCATACTCACCTAATACCTCATCGAGATTTAGATCAACGTAAAGTCACCGAGATCTAGGTTCTTCACGACGGTCAGATAGAAGAACTCATCTCACTGTGATCCATCAATACATCAGAGACGTACCAACATAGACAAGCAACCAAGTCAAGTCACTTCTTATCTATGCCGCAGCCTATACCGACAACTCGTCCTCAAGTTATCTCAGCTGTGATACTTTTTATATCTCATTAAGCTTGACCAATCATACAGACTTATGTGATCTTCTACACACTGTATGATCTAACTTATATATGAGATAAGGGGATATAGATATATATGCAATCAAGTAATCAATTCAGATAGGAGATTGTAATAGTGGTAACATGAAACATTGTATACAAGCTCAACCAAAACTGCTTCCAGTATACAAATCCAACACATATACCATTGTTGAAGCTTAGAGAATGAGGAAGGAAAGGATAAGACGAATGAGAAAGAGCCGAGAGGGAGATAGAGAGAAGAGCGAGTTTTCAAAGATAAAAGTGGCTTTCCCTCTTGTTTTTAAAAGTTTCTACCGATCGTTTTTCAAAATGGAGGTATCCTCCTATGTTGCATGTTAGATCTAAGATGTTTTGGTGGAGGTTGTTGAGAAAAATCGATGAAATGGAGGTGGTCGTGCGAGAATAGAGTCTCGACGCCATCTTTGTGAAGTTTGTTGGCGTATTGTGTTGATATATGATGTAATGTGCTCCTAAATGTTGGAAAGGTCATTGCATATATGATCTAGCACTAGAAACATATTCTAATGTGAATTTTTGACGTTTTTAATTAAGCATATAATTTTTATGAGCTTGGAATCCTGTTTGGATGATTATTTTGTTATGGAAACTGTCGTGAGCTATTCGAAAATCTAGAAAATGAAGTTACGTTTTTTTACTATGTTAAAGTGCTTGCCAAATTCTGATTTTTAAACCATATTTTGATGTATGAGTCTTTAACAGGCATAACAAATTTCATCACCATCCGAGTACATTTGTTATTATTTTTTAAATTCATTTTTGAGGTTGCGCTTTTCTGCCGAGAAAGAGATAGATCTCGGTATAAAAATTATCTCTCAAACCACAACGATTTTTGTACTGAAATCAATGCACGTGTAAAATAGACACACGGATTTTTGATTTGGTACCGGTCTCACTATTTTTGGCCTAGTGGTTTGATCGTAGTGGTTTTTAAAAAAAGTACAAATGCCAATGGTTTTTCAAAAATATTCTAGAGAGGTTCTATTTTAAAGAGAAATAGATTTCCAGAATGACTCTGGAACCCAAATTTTTATGGGAGCCAAACTTATTTCCCCGTAATTGTGAAATTATATACCACTCGTATCAACTTTAAAATTCAATACATCTTATACCCAACTCATTAAATTAATGTATTCTTTTGTAAAAAGGGAAAGCGTGATGTGAGAGATTGAGAATCTTGTTCTTTTTTTCATAAGAGTCTGTGTAAATTCAAACAAAAAACTACACTCGATTTTTGCAGATTTCTTTTTGACTGCGTCTCTCAAACTTACAAACTTCTTCTCTCACTTCTTTCTTTATACAGACTTCTCATTTTTCAAAATTTTCGAGAGATAAGAAGAGAGAAAGTATTGCAGAATCAAGAGAAAGATAAAGATTTGGCATTCCGTGAAGAATAATACGGAATTAGTCGAGCCCGAATCGTTCCGAAGGTAATACTCGAATTTCCTCGTCGAGAATCGTAATTTTTCAATATATACATATAATCTTGTTTCGGTCGACTAAGGCTTCTCTCGTTAGGAAGCCTTCTCCGATCACCGAGAGAAACTTCCTCGGGAGAAGCCTTAGTCGATCGGAAACAAGAATTATATGTATATATTGAAAATAAATTATTTTCCTATTTCCGGTCGACAAAGGTTGTCTTGATTCGAGAATGCTTCTCTCCGATCGACCGAGAGAAGCCTTCCTCGATCGGAGACGACCTTTTGTCGATCAAAAGCAGAAACTAATTCTATTTTTCAATATAAATTAAGCACATTTTTATATTAACCTGAATTTTCTAATAACTAGGTATTAATTAAATTTTCTAATAATTGGGGAAACCATATTTTCTTGAGTATTTTCCAAGGAATGAGTTACAATATGTCGAACTTACCGGTATGTTTTTGTGCATATTATTTTGAATAAATATAGTTATGCGATTTTTGATAAGTTTATGGCGTGTATATTTTGGATAAATATGAATAAATATTGCTAAATGTGATTGGATAATGTTATTGGATATGAGTAATTAAATATTTTGGATATGATTATGGCGTGTATGTTTTTGATTTAATTAAATATAGTTTGGACAATATTTTGGATAATGTGATTTTTGATATGTTTAAGGCGTGTATGTTTTCGATTTAATTAAATATTTTGGATAATGTGATTGGATATGAGTAATGTGGTTTTAATAAAGGGTATTGATAAATTTACATATTATGTAATTACATAATAGGGATATTTTTGTTATGTTATAATATTCAAAATTGAAGTAATTAATTCCTTTAAATCGAATTTATATTTTACTAATTTAACCTCTCCATTAATTTAGGAATAGATATATTCAAATCACATAATTTTTGAATATATTATTTTCTATCTCTAAATCATATCTTTTATATATTGTAATCTCTTGGATCATGCCAAAATAATGCGGCAGTTACAAAATATATGTGTCTTAATGGTTTGGATTAGAAAAAAACAATAAAAGAAAAAGCTAAAAAAAAACAATTTAAAGAAAGAACGAGAATAAAAGAATAAACATATATTATCTAAGTAGATCAACTGTTTATGACACCATGAAGAAGGAAGAAAGAAAGAAATAGTAAAATAGAATAAATAATTAATTTATGAAATGCAATTAGTTTATCTTAAAATTAAGTATAATTATCTGAACCGAAAACTTGTTGATGATTGTGCTTATTTTTAAGGAATGAAATACATGATTTATTATCTTTTCTAATATATAGGAGGGGTAAATTAGTCATGAAATTAAAATATTAATAACCGAACCTGTTAAAAAAATTCGATCCGGTCCGACCTATATTTCAAGGGTATTATGTATCTACATAGTATGTAAAAATATGTATCTACATAGTATGTAAAAAATCATTATCCTTTAATAAAATGTTGCATGAATATTTGTAGTATATTATGATCCTCTTATATATTGTGGATAATGTGACTCGGTATGGATACACTTTTACGTAAATATGTCGATAAATTATGTAATGGCATGACTAAATATAGATTTTATTCGTGACCCTCTTATGTATTATGTGATATCTTATATGGCCATGAAATTGATATGTGCATTAATTTTTATTTTTTTTGTGATTGGTTTATATATATGGGCATGAAATTGATATGGGTATAAAAATTATTATATTAAAAAGAAGATTTCGTTATTTATAAATATTCTTTTCTCTCAAAGTATTATATTTAGTTCTTGATATATATATATATATATATATATATATATATATATATATATATATATATATATATATTTAAGTTTCTAATTATTTATGATATTTGTTAAGTATGATGTTTATTGATGTGAATTATAGAAAATGAATACAAGAAATTCAATAGAAAAGAAATGAGAAAAATTAATCACAATTTATATATATTTGCAATATAAACTGCGTCTATATATTAATAAGCGCACATTATATATATGAGAATTTTAAAATCCTTGCCTTATCCATAAAAATAATTTTATAATAAACCATTTTTATTAGTATCTTGTTTCATAATAATTAAAAAAATAACAGATCATAAACTAAAAATATCATAAGTAAAATAAAAATGCAAACTAATATAATAGACCATTTAAAATAGTTGATATTATTGTAAAATTTATATTATGGTGTATATATATAAACAAATAAGCACATTTTTACATAAAGAGGAATTGCCTCTAAAATTTATTTATAAATAAATAAATAAGCATACGTTATCCATAAATAATTTTATAATAAATCGAGTTATATCTCGTAGCTTATTTTATAACTAATATAAATTAAAAGTACCATAAAAATATGTAAATTATTTATAATAAACAATTTATTTTAGTAGCCTATCCAAATATAATTTTATAAAAAGCCAATTATATTAGTAGCAATATTATATCTGAGATATAAATATAAATATATATATATATATATATATATATATATATAATTTGAATTTATTCCATGTAAATTCCATTTAAATTCTTCAAAATACTTAACCATCATGTGTTTTTAATTAATTTTAGTTAGTCAAATATTTGAGGAATCCATTTACATTGATCCTTTTAGGTGTTTTGAATAATAATACTTCTATCAAATAATAAATGATATAACCATATAAATACATCTAATTTCACTTAAACGTATAAATTAATCTAAAATGCACAACTTAATCTAAATTCACCTAAATATACAAATGATTGGAATATAGAGAAAATAATTAATCACTAAACAAGATAATTCACCAAAATTCAACCAAATTCACATATCTCAATTAATTACTAAACGAATAAATTGATAACTACCAAACAAGTTGATTCAAACACTACAAAAAACAGTCGATCAGCGACGAAAAATTCCATCGCAAACCCTGTCTGATCCGTCGCTAAAATGGATTAGCGACGGATTAGCGACGGAATTAAGGGTCGCTGGAAACACGGTTGGCAAGCGTTTAGCGGCGAATTCGTCGTCGTTAATTTTAGCGACGGACCAGCGACGGAAAATTTTGTCGCTAATCCGCGACCTCAAAACGGTCGTCTGATATAAATTCCGTCGTTAATGCGATGCTAATCCGTCGTAGTTAGCGACGGATTAACGACACACTTACTCCGTAGCTAAAAATGCCGTCGCAACTCCGTCGTTATTCTGACGCCAATCCGTCTCTGATCCGTCGCTATGAGTCCGTCGCTAAAATTATAGTTTTTTTCTTTTACGTAAAAGTCCGTCAGTAAATCCGTAGTAGAATAAATGCAAGTCCGCATGCAGTTACAGTTGGTTCGGTTATTTCACGTTGTTAATCCGTCTCTAATCCGTCTCTAATCGTCTTTAATCCGTCGCTAATCCGTAAGCTATATTGGCACATTACGCATACTTCAATTTGTATTTTGACGACCAAACTGTTTTCAAACAACCAACCCAAACAAATATACAAACAACCAATTCCATCCAATTCAATCTATACAATCCAACCAAACAAACCAATTCCAACCAATTCCATCCATACAATACAAACTATGAAAACAAATCAATTCAATCCATATAATACAAACTATCAAAATAAACCAATTCGATCGAACAAAGCATTTCGATCAAAATCTTGTAATATCGAACAATCCCATAAAAACAATTCTAAATCATGCGATAAGTTAACAAATTCATAATCTATTTGAATATGACGAGGTGAGGAAGCGGAGCTCATATCACGAGGTTGGGGGATACGGGGCGGCCATGAAGCGCTCTAGGGCCTCTGTGGCCTTGATCGAGCTGAATCTGTTCTTGCGCTATCTCGCTCTCGGCTCGACTTGCATTACGGCCTCGTATGCATTACGGTATGCTGCTGCTGCTCGACTTCAATCGGGCCTCCGGATCCAATATCATTGTTGATAAGCTATGGGATCAGCGGTGAGCACTCTCCACCGAATGAGGCGACGCTTGCTGCATGTATGTCCGTGATAGAGAACCACTCAAACATCCTATTCTTTTCTTTGAGGAGCTCCCAAGGACATTTTGAGAATTTGAGTCCTATCAATTTACGGCGTCTCATCACTCCCCAGATTGGCTCAACTGGGTCACCTGCTCCTCAACCCCGCCTCGTAATATAATTTCATACAATTATTATTTAATTAAATGCTCGTTGTTGCGCTAAAGAATATACTTACCGCGATACTCCGAGCTTTCCCGTCTGTATAGCTCCCGTCGTCGGTGGCATGATACTTCTGGAATACATCCCACTGGACCTCTGATATGTCTACTCCACGCTCTCTTGCCTATAAATAAGTAAAACAAATTAAATAATTAACAAGTATCACGATTCTTAAATAAATTTACTATATCTAAAACTTCAAAGTACTTACAATCTCTCTCGTGATACTCGAGTGCGGGCGTGAGCCACCCGATGCTTGACTATCCCGGTACCCTCGCCATCCGGCTCGAACATCCTGTTCTGCGGGCCTTGCCGCCTTCTTGGGCGTCTGTCCGAGCCCGATATGCCTTCCAATTATCCCATCTCGCTCGGGGATAAATGGAGGTGGGTTAGGCGAGTCCTTCGCCGCTTGATCTTGTGAACAAGATCTTTATAGCGCTTCGGCGGCCTTTGCGCACCGGTAGGGAGTAGACGAGCCTCGTCCATCGTATCATCCCAATAAAAATATTTACGCAAAAATATATGATTACAATATGCAAATTAAGGTCAAATCATAAATGACTTCGTATAAACAACACGAACCTTAAATTCATCGAAATAAATCTGCTTGAACTCTTGAGGTACCAATTTCCAATTGAAGCCGTTGTGATTCATGAATCTACGAATGACTCGTAATCACGCGGGCTATATCATTGCTCGGACACAAAATGCTACAATTCTGAAATAAAGACATCGAATGCTACAATTTATTTAAACGAGACATCTGAGATAACGTCATACTCATTCACAATGGCTATCTTCTTCATCCCTCTCTAGATGGCACTCCACCACTTGCTTTCGGGCGGGGCAGAGAGAGTGCCTCCATGCCTTCTTCTAAATTTGGCGGTGAAAGCGATGGCGTGTATGACCACAGGTGCCTCCTGCGTGATGACATCGCAAACAAAGGTAAAAATATTGTATTAAAATTCACAAATAATACATATCATAACGTTTTGTGTGCATACTAGAAAATAAAACGTTTCTTGTGCATACTAGTGACAATTATCGCCGTCGTCATCATAACGTTTTGTGTGCATACTAAAAATGCTATAAATTCACAAATAATGCATATCATAACGTTTGTGTGCATACTAAAAATCTATAAATTCACAAATAATGCATATCATAATGTTTTGTGTGCATACAAAAAAATGCTATAAATTCAAACCCTATTCATCGTCGCTCGTCATCATCATCATCGAATGTATGATTGTCTTACGACTCGACAATTCAACTTCATCATCCGCATTATCGGATGTCTCTTCAATGTCTATGAGTGTACCATCGGGATGAACTAGTGTCGTGTCCTCGTCCACAACGACATTAGTAATCGAACTAATCATCCTCTTGAAAAGGGAAGGTACTATCAATCTGCGAACTCTCATCCGAAACTTCCACATTAGATCGAGCTTTAATTTTGCATACTTCCCACCACTCTTTCATAGATTGTTTTAAACTTGGATATGCACAATAGTATACTTGAATGGCTTGATTGGCGAGGATAAGCGGTTCGAACTTGTTATATCTTCTCGTATGATTTACGAAACCAACTTGTACTCGGAATGAATTGATAACCCCAATCGTGAAGGATCAAACCACTCGCGTCTAAACAATGTTGTGGTCTTCGTTGGTAGCCGGATATTCCAACTCACAAACCTCGATAATCGCCCATAAAAATCGAGTTCTTGCGTATACATACCATAAGTTTCACCTTTAATGCACACTCCACTATTCATAGTTGATCTTTGTGACCCATGTTCTATGTGTGAAATTTGTAACCATTTATATAATACCACAGGTGCGTCTTAATTAGAGTGAAGGACCTTTGGCGAGAGATAATATGAGCAGTTCACAATGTTGTTAGTATGATCTTTGACCTATTATTAGTAAAAAGCGATTAGAATGACTAAGCGTACATATTAAATATTTTCTACTAATAATCATCGAACACTCACATATGCCTCAAACAAAGCGGAAAGCCTCTTTCAATCGACCTTTGAATATCGAGCTAGAGATCGGTGGATTTGATCTTTTCACATCTTCGATGAATAAACTACATCAACATATATTTACGAGCCTAGTTAATAATAACAATAATAATAATGTGGAATGAATTCTAAGAAAACACCGACACTTACGCCATGTAAATGTCGCAACTTCAACACGTTGAGCAACACGTATAAGCGAGCGACATCATATTCTCTACTATCCAAATATCTCGTTGACATATTTCGAAAGGTGCGCCATCTTGCTTGAAGATTTGAAGCATATCTGGATAGTCTTCTTGCCTAATCTCCGCTTGACCATGATGCAAATCTACGAACTTCGTTCTTCGTGATCATCAAAATAATACGAGCAAAATGTCGATGCTTCTTCTACTAAGTAAGTATTGCGGATAGAACCCTCAACCACGGCTTTATTTCGAACGTTGTTCTTCAACTTACGTAAGTATCTACAAAATTTAGAACGTTGTTCTTCAATTTATATATATATATATATATATATATATATATATATATATGTATATATATATATGTGTGATAATGTATGAGCGGTACCTTTCAAATGGATACATCCATCGGTATTGAGCAGGCCACAATACGGGCTTCATCACTAGATGAACCGGAAGATGTTCCATGGAGTTGAAGAAACTAGGGAAAAATGCGCTCAAGCTTGCATAAAATCAACGGAATATTTTCTTGGAGCACCGCACGGATCATCAAGCCCTATGTTTCGAGAAGTTAAATCTTTGAAGAATAAAGATAATTACATTATGACTTTCCAAACATTGGGTGGGAGAAGTTCGCGAAATGCAATCGGTAGAATTCACTGGCATGAAAATGTGACGGTCATGACTCTTCATCCCAAACATCTTCAGTTTTGTCATGTCTACACATCTACCCATGTTCGAAACGTACCCATCTGGAAATCTTAAACCTCTTACCCACTCACATAAGACTTTTTTCTCACGATTGTCAAGTGTATAAGAAGTCTTTGGATATTTTCCTGTTGATTCATTCATCGTCAACTCTGGTCTGTAGCAGTATAAATTAAGTTCTTCTCTAGATTTGCTCGTATCTTTTGTCTTCCCTTGGACATTCATGACTGTGTTGAAGACATTATCGAACACATTCTTCTCTATGTGTATGACATCCAAATTATGCCGAATCGAAAGAGAACTCGATGAAGGTAGATCCCGAAAATACTTCTTTTCTTCCATCCGGTTTAAACCGCTTGGATATTACGCTATTTATTTCATCATCGCCAATCTACATTACGGAGACTAGTCCCATACCCATAATTAGTGATGAGCTCATCTCGATCGCTTACGGTGGATCGTTAGTAATCACCGTGTTCTTTACGAAACCTCTTGATCCCTTGAAATGGGTGATTAGGAGCTAGAAATTTCGATGGTTATCAAACCATGACCGCTACCACTTTTAGCTAAAGTAAAAGCATCGGTATACTCCATGCGGTCGGACAAGCTAATCTTCCAAATGTACTCCATCCGGACAACATAGAGTATGCGGGAAGTCACTAATTGTCAAAGTAATGCAGCGTGCATTTGAAAATTTCGCTTCAACGATACATCATAAGTAAAACGCCGTCATCCCACAAATCTATTAACTCGCTATCAATGGTTGCGAGAACACATCAATCTTCTCCTTCGGATTCACGCGGTCCGGGCACTAAGATCGTAAGAAACATGTATTGCTCCTTCATACACGGCCACGGGGAAGATTATAAGGGTCGATATAACGGGCCATGATGAATATTGCTTTCTGATTGACGAATGGCTGAAAACCGTCGATTGAGAGTCCCAATCGCGCGTTACAATTTACGATGCAAATAAGGAAACTTCGTGTTCAAATGTTTCCATGCAATTGAGTCTGCGGATGACGCATGACCCCATCATCGACCGACGATGCATGCCAACGCATATTTTCCATTGTAGCATTGGATGCATATAATCTACGTAGTCGAGGAGTTAAAGGAAAATAATACATCTTTTATATGCTACTTGTGCTTTCCGTCGACTTCCACTAGCTCGAGTATTGCTCTTGAAACGAGGATGGTTACTGAATTTGCAGCTCGTCGATTCGAATCTTGGCGCCATAAATCATGCAATTAAATGGACAACAATCAATTTTGTGTACGGGCAACCCCATGCCACGCAACAATCTCTTCGTCTTTGTAGAAGTCATCGAACGCAATTTCCATCTGGATGCGACTCTTTCATCGGTTCGATATTTGATCAAAACCGCTTCTCGATAATGTTGTTCTCTAACTTTCCAACTCGTAAGTCGAGCCACAAATGACAATTGTGTATGATCCGAGCAACCCGGCCACAAGGTTTATCGGCAACATTCAACATATCGTAAAAAAATTGCATCGAATTTGGCTCATCTTGATCTCGTCAAATTGGGCGTGGACCAGCGATCCACTACCATCGTATGATCGTATTTGGTTGACGGTTAACATCGAATCCACAACATTGTGCCTACTTGTGGTTGTCTCTTTGAAATATCCATGTGTGATAATTTGGAATAAATCCAAATTTTGATAAGTGATATCATACGATATCTTTCTTACGATAAGGTATATTCTTACACTTCTTACACGACACTTGATTTTCTCTCCATCCGCGAATAAAAGCGAGCACTAGCGAATTGATAAAACTTTCAAGTCCGTCTCGAAATTGATATTTAATCCACCAACCGAACTAAACCTCTTATACATCCACTCACGATTGTCATTCATTCTTCAAGCTCCTAATTATAAATAATTAATTAAACATGTTCAACATAAGTTGTACAATATAAACTAATTATACACTCATAAGTTAGGAATATGTTAATTCATCTATGAAGTAGTTTCTTGTGATGACATCCTCATACAAGGACATATATGGACCACGCTCATTTAGAAAATGTGATCACACTTAATTATGAAATGTGAGAACCACATTCAATTATGATCCCGTGTCCTCACACAAGAATATTTTGCAAACATATATAAGATGTTATAATGAAATTTTGAACTTAATGTAATTCCATATATATTTAATTAAATCTATATGTATGTGTATATATATGTGTGTGAGTGTATATGCTTTTCCGCTTGGTATCACATAGTACACCCCAAATAAACACTTATAAAACATCTTATTCATATAACAATTCTAACAAAATTTCGTGAGTAAGTTTTATAAAATTAATAGCCATTTGATTCCCAATTCAACCAAACTCATCCAAATTTCACCAATTCATCACCATATGTCTAATTATACACTTAACAACTCAAAACATCTCACGAAATGATGAATTTATCATCCCAATTCACATCGAAGCTAAACATATTCACACCAAGCTTATCAATTTCTAAAACATTTTTATCAAACACCACATATGCGTCTGATTAACTCACGAAGCGATGAATTTATCATCGAATTCACATCCAAGCTTATCAATTTCACAAGCCCAAATCACAAGACTAACATTCATGCATCATTTTCACTATCAATTCGGTAAACTCAATTCAATTTTCACTATCAATTTTCACTATCAATTGATGCATCATATATAATATTTTCACTATCAATTGATACATCATATAATAATTTTCACTATCAATTTTCACTATCAATTGATGCATCATATCTGATATTTTCAACAAAATCAACAAATATATAACAACAAAATAAAAAATTGAAATATAAATAAAAATTTGAATCGCCAACCCGACGAACGACGGGAAGGCAAGGCGGTGGCGGCGAGCGGCGGCGGCAGCGGGCGGGGCGGCAAGCGGCTGCAGTGGGGCAGGGGCAGGCGGTGTAGCAGTCAAGTGGCGGCCGGGTCAGGCTGGGGCAAGGTCAAGGGAGGAGGGCACGGAGGCGACGGCGGTGGCAGTGCGGCCAGCGCGGGCGGTGGGGCGGTGGCGGCGGTCACGTCGGTTGGGGTGAGGAGGGGGTTTTAGCAGATGTGAAATTGGGAAAAGCCGTCTGTTATTAAATTTTTAGCGACGGATTAGCGGCGGAATTATCCGTCGTTATATTTAAAACCCTATAACGACGGATTAACGACGGAATAATGGATTTAACGACGGAATAAGTTTAACGACGGACACATATCCGTCGTTACTTTACGTCTGAGAATATAAAAAATTAAAATATTTTAATTTAACGACGACGATTCCGTCGTTAAATTAGCGATTACTACGACGGACAATCCGTCGCTAAAATTTTGGGAATAAATAAATTGAATTAAAATTAACGACGGATTTTGTCCGTCGTTAAAATAAATTAAAAAACTAAAATAATCCGCTTATTTTACGACGGATTAGCGACGGAATGGTTATCGATTAAAAAATAACAAAAAATTAATTTTAACGACGGATATTTTCCGTCGTTAAATTTAACGACGGAATATCGACGGACACACCGTCGTTAAAACTTCAGCGAAATCCCCGCCATGTTACGTCGCGATCCGTCGCTGATACGTCGCAAAAAAAATTCATTTTTATTCCGTCGCTGATTCACGACCCGCATTTTGTCCGTCGCTAATCCGTCGTTGATCGTCTGTATTTTTGTAGTGAAATATAGAGAAGATAATTATGACAATTGATAACCATGACATGAAACAACTCTTTTCAATAATTGATATTCATGAAAATTATATTTTATAATTTTCAAATAAATAAACGCACATTATATATAGAAATTGCCTCTAAATTATATTCCATACAAATTCCATTTAAATTTTCCAGACAAATTCCATTTAAATTTTCAAAAAATACTTAACCGTCACATGAATTTTTTTTTTAATTAATTTTAGTTAATCCATTTATATTGATTCTGAAATGGGTTATTGTGCATAATTAGTGATTTATATACTAATTGGTTATATATATGATTGAAATATATAAATAGAAGCTAAATTAAAATACTCACTTAAATACAAATACATACGAGCTAAAGTTGTAATAAACAATGTAACCATACAAATACATATTATATCTCAATTTATCATTATATAAGATAAGATAATTGATGATTAAATATAGACAATATAAATTGAAACCAACAAAGTACTAAACAAGATAATTGAAAATTAAATGCACAAGAATTAAAATTGAAATTACCTCTTAAATTGAAATATTGATAATGATTTGTTTTGATTTCAACTGCCACCGATGTTTTCTCTCGCCTGAAAAATATTGCCACTGATGTTTTTGTGATGTTTTCTCTCGCCTGAAAAATATTACCCTTGATGTTTTCTCTCGCCTGAAAAAATATAGGAGTATATTTACTTGAAAGAATTGTGTTTCATTACCTTTATATAGATTGAATGTATGGAAATCACCTCTGCACGTAAGATAATTTGATTTATATCATGGACGTCTTTCAGTTTTTTTGTTGTTTTTGTTACCTTTACAGCAATATAAATTTATATTTTTGCATTTATTCATTTCAATTTAATTTAAAATTTCAGTTTTATTTACTGTAAGTATTAATTTAAATGTCATACATTCATTTAAAATTAATTTCTAACGCAAAAAAATCTCTCTCCGGTCGATAAAATGATGTCTCCGGTCGATAGTTCCTTGTTTTCGATCTATCGGAGACATCAATAAATAATTAGTATTCATCAGTTTATCATTAATTTATCTTCTCTCATTCCGGTCGAGAATCATGTTGTTTTCGGTCGATAATTATGTTGTTTTCAGCCGATCGGAAACATCAATAAATAACAATTACTAATAATTTTATCCTTAATTTATTTTCTCTGGTTCCGATCGAGAATTATCCTATTTCCGATCGACCGAAAACAATCTAAAACCGATCGAAATCAGCATTTTTCCGTGTTAATTAATTTTTTGATTCATTTATGTTAATTTTTATTTTTAAAACATGATTCAATGATTAACTATAGATAAATTCTTATATTCATAATATAATTGTAAGTTAATTGGGCAATCATTTACGATCATTATGTCGGTACATCAGTTCAAAATGTAAACAGTTTTGGTGAATAAATGTGGAGTGTGAAGATTGATTGACATTCGACAACTTTACCATTAAAATAATAAAATGGTTATGTAGTGTAGTAAATTTAAATATTGGATATGAGGAATACTAATTTCTCCAAAAGGGTGTAGACGTATATATTTTCCCAATATTTATTACATATAGATGATCAATAGCTTTCAAGAATGACCACTCTCACATTCTTATGATAAATATACTATTTGCTAAGAATTTTCGAAGACCAATGTGCATTTTATGAAAACTGGAAACTTACTGCACTTAGCCAAATTTTCACTAAGTATTGGAAAAACATGACAAAACCCGTGTTTGTAAGTTTATATGATTTATGAAGGATGTTAAGTATATTACAACATAAGTACGAGTATATGAGCATGATTTATGATTTATGGGGCTAAGTGCCCAATTTTATTATTTATTAAGTAGATAAAGTGTGGTAATGGCTTAAGTATTCATGTGAAACATATATGTCTAAATAGAATTACGTTACATATGAATGTGTATCATGACATGAGCATACGTTTTATCAAGGCATAACTTATTATTGTGGTAAATCAACAAAGCATGTCATAGAGTCATGATGCATTCTTGTTTTAAAAGTGACATCTAGAGTTGTTAAGTCATGTTTTCAAAGAATACAAGTATAGAACTTGTGTATAAAGATTGCATTGCATATTGCAAACATGAAAGCATTCATCCTTCTTGAAAGGATGAGCAAGTATGAAAATGCATTTTGAACCGTGAGTTATAAGTTCAAAAATTAGTGCCAAGAATAGGTAGACCTAGGAATGAGATATAGAATGTGACCAAGTTATATCATATCATAAGCTTAAGGCCTAGACTTGTATTGTAAGACATGTCAGGCAAAACAAAGAGATCCCCAGTTGAGATCAATCGGTTCATCAAGACGAGTTGGTTTAATATTTTTAAAGTACAACGGGTTATTAAGCCCAAAGATTTGAGGTAAAATTAAATGTGATTGCATGTATAAAATATTTTATTTGTTTGCTACCAAAGAATGAGATCACAGTTAGATCCAAGAAAAATGGATCAACAACATCTATCCGAGGAAAGGGGATCAATAACATTGATCAAAGGAAGAAACCATATGGCATTATCCCTTAGGCCAAAGGATAAGGTTGTGCACATACAGGAATCTTCCATGGGTGTAGTTCGGCCGGGACTCCCCATGGCAACAAAATGATGGATTATGTGGGGAGTAAGCCCCCTCGATCAAAGAGGTAGCAGAAGAAAAATACTCGAGTAATTGAGCTACGGCTCAAAATATTTTTGAAACATTCAGCGAGCACATATTCCTTTTTAAAACCTCTCTGAATTGTGTCATGATACATCAACTCCATAATTTTTATTCTCAATCTATCCATTTATTTATTTTTTAAACAAAATCACACATGACCCACCTTTTAACTCTCACTATCCATTAATATATTCATTTATTATGTCCATAACTGTAATACCCCGAGAAATTTTCTTAAAGAAGTATGATATATATATATATATATATATATAAGAATGAATTATTTTTCTTTAAATTGTGAACTAATAAAAAATTGAGTTTTGAACGTTTTTATAGGTTGTTCGGCTAAGAGCGAGGATGCGCCCTAGCAAAAATGTAAAGTTTGATGTTATAAGTTCTAATGTTTTAGTAAATTATAATCTAAGCTTATGAGATAAGCTAAGACAAGCTTATGAAATAAGCTAAGAATAAGCTTCTAAGGTAAGCTATTAATAACCTTATGTAAGAAGCTTAGAATTTTCTAGAAAAAGTTAAAGCTTATGAAGGAAGATTTGAATAGTTTCTTAGGACTTATATATATATATATATATATATGTAATAAGCTTGCCAAAGACTCCATTTCTTCCCATGATTCTCGAAAACATACACAAACACACACTGTAATGTGAAAAAAAAAAAATCAAACTCATTTCTACGAAGATCTAACCGTCGAATTCACGATCCGTCTTCACACCAAGGTAGATCTACATCTCTAGAACATATTTATGTTTTAAAATCTGAAAAATATGAACTTTTTGAGAGCTCCAAGTTTTGGTCCCTTTGGCTTTGTTGAAGGAGCATGTTTTGTTCCATTATCTCTTGATATTATGTTAGATCTACCGTCTAGGAGTTGTTTAATGTTGAAATTTCGAGCATGAGTTCATTTCTTGGAAAGTCTTGAAATTTTTGAAAATGAGGAGGTCTTGATCTTGAATTTATGTTGTTTATATGCTTGATATTCTTTCATATATTAGTTGTTAGGTTGATATAAATATGACTTGAACAAGAAAAACGTTTGAAATCGAACTTATGCAAAGTTCCCTTTTTGGCCGAAAACCCTAGCTTATATAATGTTGGATTTTGATTTCATTTGATCATTTTGAGTTCATATTTGGATTCTATGGTATGAATAAAGCTTAAAATGATTTATTCGTATTTTTCTGCCGACGTATTCAAAACTTGAAAAATTTTAGTTTGACGTCGAAATTGGATTTTTGATGCTAAAGCTTTAATCTTTGAATTTTGATGATTGATTTGTGATCTTTGATGATAGTTTAGCATATACAAAGGTTCGTCTAAGATAGACGACATCTTGTGCAAATTTTCATGTTAAACATAAGTTGTGTACATAAGCTAATGTTGATTTTTAGTTACGATTAGACGATTTTACGTGTTGATGAGTCTTATATAATTATTTGGACATATGAAACTTAGTCAAGAGTAATTTTAAAGTGCTAGGAGGCGTGACATCCGAAGCTCAAGGACGAACAACCAAGCAAGGGCTTTATTTTGAAATGTCTACACGAGGTGGGGTTTACTCTATCTGTAAGTTCATGGTTATAATCATTGTTGTGTTTTGTTGCATTCATGATGAAAGCTTGTGTGGCGTATTATTGTCTGTGTGGCGTATTATTGCCTGTGTGGCGAATCATAGCCTGTGTGGCGTAGCTCTGTGTGACGAATCATAGCCTGTGCGGCGTTACCTGTGTGGCGGATCAAGAAATATATTCATTATGTTTTGTGACATTATGCAATTGGTTATAATCGCTTGCGATGTATTCCCATCGAGTATGTTTACATACTTACATCCCCTATTTTGATATATGTTTTGCAGGCTGAGAAGTTGACGATTGATGCTGACGGGAATGAGCTCCACACATACATTCTCTCAGGATCATGTTTTATGTAAATATGTTTCAAACTATGCTAGTACTCAAGTGTGTTTACGAACAAACTTAACTGATTTTTGATGAAAAAGTATGTTTGATATGCAATGACGTTTAATGAGTATATTTATATATATTTTGTTGAGGGCTGTGTCCCTAGTTGTTATTGTCATTGTTATGGTTGTCATTGATTTGTTGGTGTTGGTGTTTCAGGTTGGTGTATATGTATTCTGAGGTATATGCCGTCCATTCGCCTAATTTTACCTCCACCGCTTATATATATAATTACCAATATTATTATTATTATTATTATTATTATTATTATTATTATTATTATTATTATTATTATTATTATTATTATTATTCTTTATAGAGTAAAAGATATAAAGGTTTTTGTAAAAGAGAGGTGGAGACGGTATGGCATTCCTTTATCTCGTGTCAGTTCGCCAAAGCTTGTTGGAAGGTGATGGGGATGGAGGAGGTTACTAGTAATGCGGCTAGCAGGAAGACGTCTTTCAAAGACGTGGTATTCCATATTCTCAATATCAGTGCTAATGACATGCATGTTAGAGCTAGCATGGTTCTTTGGCAGATTTGGAAAGAGAGGAACAATGCTATCTGGAACGGGATCTACCCGACTCCCCAGAGATCGTGCACTCTCTCTATGACTTGTCGGGATGAATGGCTGGCGATGCAGGATATCCGGGGGATTGGTTTGGATAGAGAAGTTCCAGCAAGGGGGAGATGTAGAGGATGGCATGACCTTAGGGAGGGCTGGACTATGTGCAATGTGGATGCAGGTTTCTTTAAAGAAGCGAAGGCCTTCAGCGTGGGCATATGTCTCCGAGATTACAAAGGTTCTTTCATCGCGGCAAAGACTATCCGGAAGAAGGGACTTGTGAGAATTGAAGAAGGGGAGATCATTGGTATCCAAGAAGCCCTTTCTTGGATCAAATCTCTCAACATCTCTAAATGCTGCATCGAGTGTGACAGTCAGGTAGCATGCAATGCTATTAATTCCAGAAGTGATAATCTTTCCGAACTTGGTTGTTGTGCTTCTATCTGCCGTGATCTCTTGTTTAACCTTGAGGATTGTTTTGTTAGAAACATTAGAAGGACCTCCAATTTGATTGCTCATAGATTAGCTAGAAATGCTTTTGAGTTTGATACACCGCATGTCTGGGAAGAACCCCCGTCCTTTGTGGTGGGTCTTCTTCATACCCCATGTTCGTGTTAATTTGATTCTCGTTTTTTCAAAAAAAAAAAAATTGTTACAAGAATGAGGGCGTTACAATAACCCACCTTTTAATATCACTACCCATTAATCTATTCATTTATTATCTCCACTCACTTTATACTTATTACAATTTATTAAAACTCATGTCATCAAAAGTAATGCATGTTTTTGGTGGACGGGATGAGTAGAAAAAGTCTAAATTGTTAAATTAGGATATAATCGTTTTAGAATGTTGATATGCTACATTGTAACGGAAAAAAACAGCTCGTTGCAGCACGAAGATTGAACATATTAGAACAGATAGCGTATACCAGTTGAGACACTAATCTTTCATTAAGTAAAAATTGGTCTTAGAAGAAGCTTTACAATCAGAACGAATTCACGTCTTCCATTCCAAAACTGCTCAAAGATAGAAAGCTCGGGGTGTGGAGGATTACATCAATATGGGAATGATTTCCACCACGAACTTCAAGCATTTCAATCTTCTGTGTAGTTTTAGTCTTGTCAGATTAGTAGAACAGGAGGAAGTCTTCACATTCCATCACGATGTCGCCATCTTCAAAAAATTTGATAGGGAAAACGAGCACATAAGCTCCACAAAGGTCGGGATCTTTGGTGATGACGTATTCCTTTGTGCAATACTTCTCAACTCCATATTCTCTCATCACCTTGAAGACAATTTTGTCTTTAGATGAATTATCGCATAAACATAGGCTACCCGACAAAGCCGACAACTTCCCAACAAACACCTCCAGTTGATAGGAGGGAGATGAGAGAAGGTGCTGAAAAGCTTTGTTTCAAGATCAAAGCAAGAAATTTGCAAGGAGGCATTTGGATCAAACACCAACCAATGAAGATTTCCATTAAGAAATATCCCAAATATATCGTACATTAGCAGGGTACCAGGTACGAGGCTTCTCCACGTTCGTGTTCCAAGGATGTACGCGCTCGCAATGAGATTTGGTAACTCTGAATCCTCTATTTCTAGATCATAGTTGTATACAATTCTAAACACCTTATGTTGACCACTCGTTTTGGTCACTCCAATATTTGAGATAAAGACAGTCTAGATCCAGACAAATCTTGATATAGTGTCGGGTTATAGGGTTGCATACATAAAGATAACAAGGTTTATCACAGGTTAGGAAAAGCAACCCATTAGCTAGACCATGTATCACTTCAGCATGAGGGAAAACAAACTTGGTGACTGAACTGTAGCAGAGATTATGGTGTTCAAGATCAAGGTTGTCTTCAAATTCAAAAATTTGATACAAATTAGACTCCACGCCAGATCGAACAACAGCCATCCCCGGGGCTGATTTAGAAAGATGAGACTTGACAAAGTCGTAAGAGTCGAATAGCTCGAGCCATGACTTGCAAACACACTTGCAACTATAACGGTTCTAGGGGGAGTCTTGAGATGATATCAATGGTGATTTCTAATGGTAAATTCGTGAGGAATCATTTCCTCATTTCGAGATTGTTAACAGGGATTTTCTGGCTTTAGTCCGTAGAATGTTATGCAGAATATCGAGATCACTGTTGTCTGCAAATTTATCCCAAATTCTTCATCGTTTATCTCCTTATAAGAACAGACAACAGTATTAGAATGTTAATCTATGAAATTCAACCTTATGTTTTAAATTATATCAATTCCTAACACCAAATCACCACTAGGGATATGGATTTTGGCAATACCGAATCAAAATTGGGCGTATAAGTAACCCTAAAATGTTAATACAGAATATGCAACATTTCTCACAAAATTCTATTCTTACAATTCCATCAATAGGCAATCGACGAAAGAATACAAGCAAAACATATGGAATCCAGAATCATATAGCTCAGACCAAAAGCAAACTTTCTGAAATATAACGTAAAAACATATTGAGGAGCAAACGAGCTAACTTGCCTGTCCCATCATGAATTGAGATGGTCGACGTGCTTCAGAATATATAACAATGGGCTGATAAATGGGCCGATAGATTCAGCTATAAAATTCAATAGATAAAGAGGTAGATATTCTCGGTAAATTCGACTTGTATATAGCGGTTGTGACTGGTGATGGATGATGCTTAGACTAAGTTTTATTAGCAATCAGCCCAAATCCAATTACTTAACTACTCAATCTTTTTTAACATTTAATTATTATTTTTTTCTTCAACCAAATCACCTACTTTTGATAGTTTATCAATATTACTCCAATCATCCAATTACAAAATTATATATAATTAGTTTATATTATTTTAATTAAAATATAATTAATTACAAAAAAAATAAATTATAATTATAATAAAATATGTAACAAACAAAAATCATAAATTAATAAAAATAGAAAGTATGAAAAACCAAGAACATAAATTACAATAATTGAAATAACATAAATTACAACAATTGAAATAAAAATTGGTACTTCAAATAAATGACAGAATTTACACATTCTATTATCATTACCAAATGTTTGTCACTCATTCTCGATCTAGTCATTTTTAAGAGCGTTGTGAGTTTCCATATTGCGAAGTTGTGACCTATTTGTCACATAATTGGATAGACTTGCAATCCACTATGTAGAGAATTCAAAATTTGGATTAACATTATCTTCTTCATCTCCACTTTATCTGCTATTAGGTATATTTCAAGCTTCCATAAATTCAATGGAATCACGGTAGTTTAGGTAAGTTGCTTGTTCATCTTCCTTATCATATTGTGCATGATTATGCAAACAATCATTATTTCACCCATCATATCATGATCTCGAATAAGACATGGCGGCTTAATAAAAGCAAAACGAGCTTGTAGAATGTCAAATGTTCGTTGAACATCTTTTCAAGGAGTCTCTTGATGTTGAGCAAACAAATGGTGCTTTCGAATTTGTGGACAATTAATAGATTTGACAAATGTGGATTGGTACCATCGAGGATATATCATCAGTCATATTATTCTCGTGGTCATTAACGATATAACTAACCTTTGGTGCTCGGCCTTTCAAAAATAGCATTAAAGATAGGAGATTGTTCGTGTACATTGATATCATTTCTCATACTTGGATTTTCAAAATATGCTTTTCGGATCCATATGTCTTGAGAGGACTACTTCCAAAATGATTGTTGGCTTGCCACTTCTTCTTGCGTATAGCACTGCCCAAGCAGTAGGATAATTTTTTCATTCACAGTGCATATAATCATACTACCTAGCATACCTAGAAAATCATGTTCTTTGTTGACTTATAGAAGATATGTCATGTCTTCTTCAGTGGGTTTTCTCAGGTACCATCACCCGAAATTTGAAATTACACCTTCAACGAATTTCTAACCACACTTCGATAGTTTGTGCACTCATTCGTAGGTAATCATCATGTAAGTTTGCTCATGTTCTGTAGGCGAACACCCTTATAGCTACAGTACATTTTTTTGAAGGCATACCTAGACGCCTAGTGGCATTACACTTTTGTTGAAAATATTCTACTCTCAAACAATGATTTTTGCATTTGAAACCTAGCTCGAAAAACTTTTAGATGATAGATTAGATCATTTGAAAAGTACTGCTTGAACAAACTTTCATGGCCCTTCTCATGTTTCCTGTCAATAAACTGTCGTGTTGTTCTAATTGTTTGGTCTGTTGGATGTAATAAATTGATTGTTGTATGAATGGATTCATCCTCGAGGATGCGTTCAAGTCGTCGATTTTCTTCAGCAATGCGTTCTTCCCATCCATCAAATTCGATAATATAGGAAGCATCACAACTAGAACTTGATGATAATTTTTTTGGGAGTGTGAATTTGATATTTGAGCTGGAAAAGAAGATGCAAAAATATGTGTTGGGGGAGATTTGCGTACAATCTTGGATGAATTTCGAGATAAATATATGAGTCTTATCTCTTTAATTATTTGAACAATTATGGGAATCTGTAAAAGCAACAAAAACCAAAAACCGGCTGGGATAGAATTGGGTCAGGCTGAAAATTTTCGGATCACAATTCCTTCCTATCGGGCACAAAAAAGTATATTTTTACGCACTAATAATTTGGCCAAACTGTTTTTAACAGTTCTATAATTCAGTCGGATCAATTCAATCTCAAGATGCTTGCTATATGACAAATTCATCAATTGGAATCTATTTTGGTTGAAATTTGTTGAGAGGATCTTGTATATAGATTACAATTTTAATGTGGACTATGCTACTTATACTGGTCTTTTTTGCATGGTATGATTTTCCATAAAAGAAATATTCTCCAATTTGTGCATCTTCAAGACTTTTCATGGAAAACCAGTAGGCAGATTTTTTAAAAGCAGAACGTTGCTCTTCCACAAGTCTTGTTTAGCCATAAAAAGTTTTGTCCCTTTATTGTTCTTCAATGTCTATTTTATTGCTTGCATGTAAATACTTGTCTGTTTTATCTTAGCTGCTAAAAGTTCCTGCCACAATTCTTGAATCCAAATTCCAAAATTTAGCTAGAAACCAATCATTCCAAACCCAAGTATCATTCATTTCACTTACACAGATGTAACCACAATTTCATCAATGTCTCCTAGTGGCTAAATCAAATTCTAAAGTAAAACTTAATTTAGAATTTTTTTCAATTCTTATTTCCGAAACATAATAGGAATGAAGCCAAGCACATGGTGGCCATAGAAGTGGTGGACCATAAGATCTCAACTCACCGTGGACATTAGTGTCCTTCAACCGACCAAATTGAGTAAAAAACACTAAATTGTAGCATGATGAACTTAAATAATAAAACATATTTTATGTTTTACAATATGTTTCGGAACTAGATAGATGCATTATGAGTAGCTCAATGTAGAAGAGATTTAAATGATGCATTAGTTATTAGGCAGTCGATTACACTAAATCACCGTAATGGGAAGGAAGTACCAAGTTTCCTTTCTTGGAATTTTTGTTTCCAAATATATAATATATTTAAGGAAGTCGACATTCGAACTGATACTACTGCATTGGCAAATCAAGAATGTGCAGAGTCTCGTAGTCGAAGATTAGCTATAAAATTAGCTATTCTAGTGCCATCTTTATGCAGTTTTATTTTTATTTTTATTTTGCTACTTGAGATCACATACGTGGCAAAATAAATGATTATAAAAAAATCAAGATAAAAGGGTTTGTTGGACTATAAATATGGTTTCCAAACCACCAGCATAAATTTGCAGTTATGATCCACAGTTTGCCATGTTTTGACTCTACTATTAATTAAATAGATTTTTTATTAAGCAATGATTTTAAAAAGATTAAACATTAAGTCAGGTAGTGCATGAATTTCCGGCAAGGGACAAAAAGCATGAGATCCGGTTAGCAGGTGAAGAAAGGGACTCCAAAAATCTTTTCAGTTTAGTGTTATTACTATACTATAATGCTGCCTCCACAATCCCACCCCAAAAAGAGGAAGAAATTGGCAGCATGACAACAAAACCTAGTCTTGAAATTGATGTGTGTTTCTTATTCCTCTTTCTGTGTGTGTGTGTGTGTGTGCGTGAGAGAGAGAAAGAGAGAGAGGGTTCTGAGAAGAAAGAAACTTTCATCATCAAATCCATTGCTGTCAAGGTGAACTGAAACAGACAAAAGCTTCACAGAGTGCAAAAACTTGCAATTGCTTTTGGCATCAAAGCCAAATCCAGGAATCTAACAGCCATTCTTACTGTCACAACTCCACTTCCATCATTTTTATTCTACTGGAATAATCAGTGAGTGTCACAACTACCTAAGTATAGTAAATTAAGTTTTTTTTTTATTGCACCCCCAAAATTTAGCTGCCATCAAATCTTGATACTATGCTTAACTTGTACTTTATGAAACAAAATATTAATGACTAAATACATGAAATTTTCTTGTGAGATAGAGAACTAGAATGTTTTTTGGCAATATTTAAGAGAATTACAAACAACAATTCCTATATCCTAAATAGGGGTAGGAGCTTATTTACCTATTTTTGAAAAAATGTGTGTTGTCAATAGCCATTTGTAAAAATAAGTGCAATATATACCCATTTCATTATTTTAATATATTTTCCTCAAATCAATTACACGGAAATTTGTGCCGACTAAATATTCAGTCAAAATATTCAGAGAGAAAGAGAATCTTTTCAGCTTTTGTCTGGCTTCGAATCACATGCAATTTTAATTGAAATTTTGCAATTTTAATTGAAATTTGCTTATAAAAGAAGACTCTCTCACACCTCTCACCCTCTCTCTCTCTCTCGAGCTATCTCTCTCTATCTCACTCTCTCTCCGCCCTCTCTCTCTCTCTCTCTCTCTATATATCACCCGGCCAAACGGCCAACCCTCTCCCCGCGGCCAACCCTCCCGCTGCCAAGCCCCACCGCTGCCAACCCCCGGTGAACCCACCCACCGCCAACCCACCCCACCCGCTGCCAACCCTCCCCACCGGCCAACCCACCCCACCCCGCGGCCAATCCCTCACCGCCAACCCACCCCTGCCAACCCTCCCCATCGGCCAACCCACCCGCCCTCATGCCAACCCTCCTGATGGCCAACACTTCCCGATGCCAACCCTCCCAATGCCAACCTCTCCAATGGCCAACCTCCTCCGGCGGCCAAGCCCACTCACCCAACCACTCCAGCCAACCTCCTGCTGCCAACCTGCTCCCTCCTTCCCCGGCGGCCAACCTCTCCCGGCGGCGATGGCTTCTTCTTCACAGGTAAGGTTTTGGTTTTTTTTTTTTGTTTATATTCTAAAATGCAAAAATGAAAATAGATATAATTGTATATTTTTCAAATTTAATTATTATGTGCTGAATTTCGAATTATATTGTTAATTATTATATGCTTCGCTAATTATGTTGTTAATTATTATATGCTTCGAATTATATTGTTAATTATTATATGCTTCGAATTATGTTGTTAATTATTATATGATTCGTTAATTATTATATGCTTCGAATTATATTGTTAATTATTATATGCTTCGTTAATTGTATATTGTTTATTTATATTGTTAATTATGTTTTTAATTATTATATGCTTCGTTTAATTTAATAGATATATGCTTCGTTTAATTTAATAGATATGCTTCGTTTTCTTTGTTATATTGTTAATTATGTGTGTGAATTTCGAATTATATGCTTCGTTTAATTATTGTTAATTTCGAATTATATGCTTTATTATATTGTTAATTATGTGCGTGAATTTAATTATTATGTTTTCAATTATTTTGAAAATAGATATAATTGTATATTTTCAATTATTATGCTTAGTGAATTTCGGATTATATGTTTTGTTATATTGTTAATTATGCTTTGTTATACTTCGTGAATTAGCAAATTTCGAATTATATGCTTTGTGAATTATTATGTATTATTAAATTTAGGATCATGAATTTTTCATGATATATTGACAAATATATTTCTTTTAGTTAGAAATTTTAGATAGTAAAATGCTAGAAATTTTTATATATGTAGTTGAAGGCGTTAGGCGATTAAAGTATAAATGAATAAGTTTAAGCTTGTTTTAAATTCCTAAATGTATATTTAAGTATATGATGATGATTTGGGAGTTTGGGATGAATTTGGATGAGTTTTGATTGATTTGGCAAATCATATTATAAACGCTACTCTGCGAAATTTCGGTAGAATTGCTTATTAATAAGACGCTTTGAAATTATAAGCGGTAAATTGTTGATAAGTAGTTAAATGATAAGTAAAGTTACTAAATTCAATGATAATCTTATGTTACAAGGATCAACAAATATATTTCTTTTAGGTAGAAATATCCACCAAGTAATTTTTAGGTAGAAATTTCCAATTCTTGCATCTATGCTAACACACAAAGGTTGTCTAATGCAGTTTACTTCCCTTGTAATTTTTGTGAACTTAGAAACAAAATATATAGTGGATAATGTGCTCCATGGGTAAAGTTCTTAAGTCCATCCACAAAAAATTAGTCATAGGGAACAAAAATTTCCAATTCTATGTTAATCAAGACACAAAAAAGTTCACCACCAATTCTATATAATTTTGGAATTAATTTCACAATATGTGTGAACACACTAATTGACATATTTCTTAACTAAGCATAGTTTATTTTTTTTAATAAATAGGAAATCGAGTTCTTAAGGCCCGAGACCATCAATCGTCCATCCACAATCAAAGACGCACTTCAAGCTAATTATTTAAAAGGGTCATTACGAGATTGAGAGATATAGGCGGTGAAGACCGGTGGATAGGTTTAAGCAAGGTGTTTCGTCACTTTGTTGGTTGGGAACACGGATCCAAGTCAAACATGAGTTTGCACCATGTGGTATCCCGATAGATTAAGCCCTCCCAATCAAGATCGCGATATGGTTTTTATTAATGGGATGACAATTTGTTTTTCCTTCGGATTTTGCGCCGTGACGGGTTTGAATTTTGGGACGCCATCTTCGATCCTACACCGAGTACGATCCGCAATCCGCTGAGGTTTATCAAAGGTTTGTTAGTGGCGGAGGAACTAGTATAGAGAATCTAGGTATGAGATTCTTTGATACGGACCATCCGATTGATGATGCTGACGTCGTCTATATCTCCATGTGGCCCACATCTTAGTTCTTTACGCATTCGTCTTAGGTATGGACTTGCCCCGACCTATGGATCCGTGGATTTGGGTCTTAGTCGACGATCTGGACGTATTTGCCAGATTTCCATGGGCTGCATATGCATATAAAATTCTACAATGCTACATGTGGAATATGAAGACCAAGGCCAAATATCACTTCTACGGACCGTCGTGGGCATTATATATTTGGTCACTCGAGATCATTCCGGATCTTGGAACAGACGGTTGCAAGTATGTCCAGGGGGATGCGTATCCTAGATACATGAGGTGGAAGTTCACGAAGATGATTGACGTGGATACACAGCCCCTGTTCGATGGTGAGGGGGAACCATTTTGGGGGTTAGTCCCGGACGACTATGAGATGAGCATGCCGTACTATACGTCATCTCTATATCCGGGTGCATTGGGAGTGAACTACAGGAGACCCGTTCCCATCTGTACGCCCGGGGAACAACCCCCGCCCCGCACTAGACAGCCTCGTTCTAGAGCAGGGCCTTCTACTGACGTGGGGGTTAGTCGGTGATCGGTACGCAGTACGAGGGCACGTACTGCGTATGTTGAAGAGATTGATGAGGAGCCTGAGGAGCATGAGGAGCCACCACGTCAGTCTGTGGGGATAGAGCGTGCGTCGGACGAGGGACGCCGATCTGATATAGGGGGACGCAGACAGGATACGGGGAAGCGTACGAGACAGCTATGTTCCTCTTCATCTAGCAGCGGCGGTGAGCACCACACACGTCTGAGTCGGAGGGATCGTCGTTGGATCACGCATACACGATCAATGATGTGGTTAGAGAGATATTCAAGGACTCGAGACGGGTTTGAGTCTATGATAGAAGGGTGTCGATGTAGATGTTCGCATAGATCGAGGCATATCGCCGTCCGTCGTGGAACTACCCCACGGCGATGCGGGTGACGATCGTGACCGTGGCCTCCTACTGCACTCCTACATCGATGTACCCCATCGACTCCTCTAGCAGATCCGCGCCTCTCACGACACCAGCCGTAGTATACACCTCATCGCCGGTCTCTACAGAGTATGGATCTACCTCCGGGTTCATTAGCCCATCACACATGAGGATCCACTCGTCATTCCATGCCGAGATGCCGATACCATTGGTTAATTATCTTATTTTATATTATTGCATCATATTTGATATGTTTACTTTTTCTAACTCGTTGCTTAAACAAAAATTAGCCAACTCGTGAAGCGAACGAGTAAGGTTCGCTGCGCCTGCACTGAGGTCACCGTAACGTAATAGCCCTGTGCCCCGTCCTATCCCCGATAGTGTATACGCTTCTTATGAAAATTTTCTTGAGGCGAGGACGGGTTCGGTGATTATTAGAGGCGGTGGATGCACGATCTCTGATGATTTTGTTCGCATCAAGACCCTACCGACGATCTTGACGTGGGGGTAAGTATGACTTCTATTTCTATTTCTATTTCTATTTTCATATATGAAATCGTTATTTAAAAAATAAATTATTTATTGCGCACTCTTGATTTGTACATGATGCATCTGAGGATCAGATTAATAAACAGGCAGGACTTGTTGAATGGGGTCAATGAGTCGAGCACTATTATTTTGGACACCGATTTCTTTGTAAGTATATATTTCGTATTTCTTATAGATGTGAATATATATATATATTCTTTATATATATTAATTTCTATTTCTTCTTGAATAGTTGTATATTTGTCGAGTGGTCTGCATATTTTGAGAATATCAAACGCAGCAAAGAGCTAGATCATGGTATATCTACGTGGCTCCATCTACTAATTGGTATCGGGCAATCCGTGGTAGTAGCGAAGGGGCCAAAGTCATAGATCATGGCTTCTTCGAATGTAACTTGCTTATACATTGACTAATTATAAAATATATTTTGTTTGTGCCTTTACAAAATTGAATCTCTTTTCTGGTCATCATCCTCGTTTTAACAGAGGTCGATCATTTTGGCTCGAATGCACATGACGAGCGGGGTGTGAATTGTTCATCCGGTATGTGACGGCCGCCAATCCAAAGTACGGATTAGACGGGACCGACACTATTAATGGGGGATTAAGAACATAATGACCAACAACTTTTCCAAAACTTCAAACTATTATAGATAAACGCACGACAGTTCCATACAAACTAGACCAACAGACCATTAACAAAATGATTCAACTGATCTGGAGGTGACGTAAGCAATATCCAAAATAATATAATAAAGTGTTTTGAACATCGGAAAGCATGTGAATGCATATATGACGATATACATTCAAGGTAAACTATTAGCGACAAAAACTCCATCGCTCAACACTTGTCCATCCCATCGCCATTTCAACCGCACATTTAAAAACAAGCAATGCAGGCTAAGTACAAGATTGCACTTAGTGGACTCATGCGAAAATAATTTCATCAATTACATCGCCCGTTAGTATAACACGAGGATTTTAGTTGAAATAACTCGTGAATACCAAAATACTTTAACATTTCTCAAAAGATTCGCCTGGCCAGGCATTTTCTGATTCGTATGATCCGTATCATTCACATAACTTTTCATAACTGATCTCACGTCGTAGAAGTAGGCCTCCTTCTACCGACGCCGTGATCGGCCGAAGATGTTGCTAACGGCTCACAATCACATAGTCAGGGATTCTGCATCTGACTAGGATCCATGACCGGCCGATGATGTTGCTAACGGCTCACAGTCACAAACTGGTGTACACGTTAACCTTAGCCAGGAATTCTGCATCTGACTAAGATCCGATATCGATTTTAAAATTGGGAGCTACCCAATAACTGATTCACTTTCATAGTTGGCTCGCCCAACCACATGATAGGATACATACGTTAAAACATAAATATTTTGGGCATGTAATTGAATAACAGTTCATAATCATTTTCAACTGAAAGCTTGTAAATAAATACTTTTCGAAGAAAGCGTCGTAAATAAAAGGGTTTTCGAGTAAAGCCCACCTCGTATACGAAGGTCGTTATACTACGGTCTCCTTTTCCTATGTTAACGTCCCGTCCAAGTATCACCTTTACGCAAGAATCATTTTAGTACGTCGGTTATGTTCGATAGAGACGAACATAGTCTATAACGTTCTACGCATCAAATAAGGCTAACGCCGAACTTATTTTGACGTTTCCTAATCAATTAATGTCGATTATGAATTTCCTTAATTTATAAGAGATATTCTAACTTTTTAGTATATAATGTACGTTTTAATGTACTTACGTAACGTAAGTTACATTCTTACTAAACGTACTACGTCACATTGATCACGTATTATTGAATTGCGTGCCCATTGACCTTGGTCAATGATTTTGGTCAACGATTTTGACCAAGTCAACCAAAAGTCAACAATTTTGACTTTGGTCAACGAAAGTCAACAATTTTGACTTTTTCAACTATTTATGAAATTCTATCATTTTATGTGCAATTCTTGTTCCAAAAATTCCTATAAAATCATACTATGTCTTAAAACATTATTTTAGATCATATTATGTAATTATTCTTGATAGAATAATTTTATATCATTAATTCATATATTATAAAGTTTTCGGCTATTTTGAATTAAATAGCTTAGACTTGTGCAAAAATTCTTATAAATTCACATGTCACACTATTTTATTATGTGATTAATAATATGTAATTACTTAGGTCAAATAAAATTTATACACCTTAGTATTATAACATATAGTTTTCTTTCTCATAAATAACCCATCAAATGATTTTTAAAAATTCCAATAAATTCATATATCAATTAATCACCCTCAATTATGCTTACTATAACATAATTGTTATTTATTATGAATTATTGAATTTAATTTACCTAAGTCATATTTGAAAATTTCAACTTAGGTCCAAATAATATTTATAAATTTCAATAATTTCTCACAACCATATATTATGAATCTACACACTTAATATGCTATTATATCACTTAAATATGAATTATATCACAACACTATAACATATACATATATTTTCGGTATTCATCAAAATATAAGCTATAGTTTTCCAAAAATTCTAAATAAATTCATATAAGCATAATTAATATCCTAGATCATGATTTCATGCTCAAAACAACAATTAAAAATCATAATCACCAACATATAGTACCCCTAAGTTTTCGGTCCACATGAATAATTTAATAGCATGCTTAATTTCATGATATAATTAATATACATGCTTAATAACATAGTATAAACATAATATCTAAACATATTAGCATGATATCTAAAATTTTCGAAAATTGCATAATTATACTAAGCTTATAACATAAATTCTAACGGACGAAAATCGAAAATTCTAGCATGTATACGAAGCTCGTAAAATTTCTAACCTTTTAATCGGTACGGATTTTAATCGGCAAGGTTTATATGTCTAGGATTTGGGATGGAAATTGGATGAACACTCCTCAATTTTTTTAGCAAGGTTTCGGTTCTTTAGGTTGCAAAATGGATGAGTGAAGTGCTAATCTTATATTTATAAGCCTAAACAACTTGTTTAGCAATTATTACTTGAAATAATAATTATTATCCCACTTTATTTTGTCAACAAAATCGGCACCTCCCTTTACTCCAAGACAAAAATTTTGATCTTTATCTTATACTCCTCATGATGTTACCTTATCCCTAAATTAACACTGGATCATTGTTGTCATGGTTTAATTAAATAACATTAATATATATATATATGTGTCGGCTATACTTATATAGCCTAAGATTAAATTTTCATTTTCACCTATATTATATAATTTATTATGTCATATAATATCTAAATTAATAATTTATATCTCAAATATTATGAAATAAAAGATTTATCACAATCTATATTTCTTATGAAATTCTCGCCAACTCCTACACTTTAGACTAGGTTTTTATTTAATTTTATATTATATACTATATTATTATCATATTATTATTATAGTATAAAGTTGCTTTAGAAAAGTCAAAATTTCAACTATACAAATGGCACTATTATATAGTATGAAATTAAATATTTTTCAACCATTTTTTTTTCCAACATTTCGGCTCCTTCATTAATCAGCATGAGATTACTTGTTTTAATTGTCTACTATCACTACTTTACACTTATAATATGATAGGATCCAACTCATATTTATTTATTAATTATAAGATAATAATATTACATAAAATCATACTAAAATAGCTAAAATTTTCGCCACTTTTGGCACAAGTGTGATCCCACTTGTGCAACTTGTAATACACCTCATTTTATCCTTAATGACATCATAATGATATAATAATTATCATATATAATTAATTGAATAAGAGTAAAAATTTAATTACACTTAGGAAACCCTAATTTCGAAATTTACTAAGGTATTCCCAAACATTTTATTTTCTTGTATAAAAAAGCTATTATATAATTATGTGACATATTATATGCCTTAGATAATAAATTTAATCATAGAAAAGTATTTAAAATAATTTAGGTCTTAAAAACCCTAATTTCGAAATATAATATTTCGAAAATCACAAAATGGGGTACATTCTATTCTTTAAATTTTCTAGCATTATTTAATGATAAATAATGCCTTTATATAATAATATAAATATAGAAATTTGAATTTTATAATTCCGAGATCGTTTGACCGAGTTATCGACTCATCTCTAAAAACCGACGTTTGAAACGTCTCAAAATTCTTATAGACGAATTATCTCTAAAACGTTCAAAATAAAGTTTGTTACAACTTTATTTATTCCTATAATAATAGGAATTTCGAAATTAAGCTTAACTGCTTAATAATACTGTAAGACGTAACCGTCGAATTTATTTGACGTTAGAAAATTACGTTCGAAGGAATATTAGAAATCATATTCCTTAATTCACTAAGTATCAGTGAATCTTATACAGAAATTATCCAATTATGCTTGGTCAAAATCAAGAGTTGACTAATTAAGATTTTAATTATTGAATTAATAATACTAATTACGGAATTTATTATCGTAATCCGATATTAAAATTACGGGATATTACACGGTACATTATTCATTAGACCCCGGCGACAAGAGGAGCGCACGATGAATGGATCGGCTTGAGGATGTTATTTACACGCCTTACCGTAACTCGTTGGTTTGAAGATAATGACTCGGTGTTCGTGCTTTCGCGTGCTCGACGCTTTACATTTGCCGCTCCTAATGTACGCTTTAGACAAAGAATACAACGTCGTTGTCGGAACGATACATGTGCATGTACGCCGAACGATCATTTCGAGTTCCCGAGCATCCCGTGGGGTAATGAGAATGTATATGCCTACCGAAAGAAAATAGTGGTTCTATCTTTGAATTATGTGAACGAGTCATAGATAGAAAGTGGTCAAACATGTTACTAATTATTATGTAATAATCTTATTTGTATTTGAGTGTATTTTCTTGAATATTGTAATATTTGTATTTGAGTATATTTTCTCGAAGGATATCACGAGTTTGGTTTCAACATAATTCACAAATCAAAACGACCATTCAACTCAAGAACATTTCAACCAAATATAATAAGGAGTTCGACTCAACATTTTCAATTAATCGCTTAACAACTAAAGCAAGCATCATTCTATTAGTATACTTTTAGGTATATCAACTATTTATAATCACTTAACAACATATAATCTAATATCTTTGTCATCAAGTTTTCATTTCAACATAATATGTTTATAAAATTCAACTTTTCATATTCTTAGTTCTAAACTCCTCAATTAAGCTTCATTACTCCTTACTTACATAATATGTTCACAATTCATAAGATATATGAAGAACAATATTAAAAATTCAACTTCTCATTTTCCTATAAATTTCGAAAATTTCACTAACATATACATAAATTATAATTTCCTTTAATTTCTTCCCAACTTCTTACTTTAGTATCATATGTAAGCTTAATCATCAATATTAACTTTGACATATATATATATATATATATATATATATATATATATATATATATATATATAGCAATTAAGCACCTAAACTAAAAAATTCAATTTCAACATATGAATTTAGAAAATTCTAGTAAATTCATAGAATGCTTAAATTATCATATTAAACTCATATATCAAGTTAAGTGAAGAAAATAAAAATAATATCTCATTCAATTAATGGGATGGTAAATAAGGACATGATTGTCGCGTGTGATCTGCGGAACCACACAAGCCACACCTCCTACGTGCACGACTTGTCTTCGCTTGACCTCATTTCTCCTCCACCGATCTTCGATGGGGCGTTCGGTTGGATGACGATGGCGCCCAACTTTCGAACGACCCGCTGTTGGACCACGGTGGGCGATGCTTTCAACTGCGACATCGGTGAGGAAGCATCCAACCGGATTGGGGCGGAACATGATTTACTCGTATGAGTAGGCTGACTAGCTTCCGGCGTGGTAGTATTCTCCCACATAGCTGGAAATTTGGTCATCTTTATGCATGCACAAATTAAAATTCAGATAAAAACAATGATAAAGTTGTTAGTTATAAATTGGCATACCGTACTAAAAATTATATTTAGTATGTAGCTCCATACCGTATAGTTAGAATCGCACGAGGACATAGGATCAGATCCATGTCTCACTCCAAGCACGAGCACGATTCCGTCCCGAGATTGACATTGAAGGTTTGGTTTCTGTCCTTGATTTTGAATGTATCGTTACTTTTGGGCACTATAGTACACCGACGTGATCTCTCTCGCTCCGCCCGTATCTTGCGAACAGCTTGGGGGTTAGGTCAGGTGGGGTATGTTCTTCCGCTTCAAGTCTTTGATCGAACCATTTTCTATGATATGACGAATCGCTTCAACCATAGAGCAAATGGGCAATCGTCTTGCCCACAACAACCGAGCATTGAAGGACCGGGCAATGTTGGAAGTCAAAAGGTATATCGCCTCACGGGGCACTTTGATCCGCCCACTTCTCAACTCCGACCTCCGACTTGCCATATGCACCACCAATAGGTCTATCTTTAGCACGAGGGACTTTAACATGTTCATTGCTTTGTCAAACTCCGCCTCCCGATATGCATAAGCCGCCTACCGTACAATGCCACGACGGTTTCCCAAAAGGCGTGATTTTTTCGCAGATGGTAGTAGCATAAGCCGTGGGCGTTCTCCTGAAAGACATTTTCACAAAGATTGGATATCGACGCGCGCATCGACACAATCAACATCTCGTAATTCGATTGGTGGCGGTCTTCACGCTCCCGAAACCAAGTCCATGATAAATCATTCTCGATCGGACCAATTCCATAAGCCATGGAAAAACTTGCTCGCTGTCGCCCTTCGTAATAAAGAACAAACAATATACCCTTATTGCGCCCTTCAGTGCGTGCCATCCACAACAATAACAGGCCTCATGCACAACGTAACCGAGTCGGCCGGAACCGAGCGCTACAAAAGGTGGCGAAAATGACCATCGGTCCAATATCTAGGTTAATCAACGAACCGTGATTAGTTGTCCGCAACATGTGAAGATAACCCGGTAGATCCGATAGATTGTTCATACCCACCATATATCATCTCGATTGCCTATTACGAGCTCTCACCGCGACAAGATATGACGCCTGCCGCCATACTCGTTGTAACTCGCCATAATCGATCTCGCCTTAATGACTTCACCGTCTCGCGTATTTTTCGCTATGTATGTTGCAATCACACGGGCTTTGACCTTGCACGCTTCGGTATTCACGAGATCATCTACACAGTGTGTATGGCATAAAACTTGCGCACAAACCAAAACCACCACATTGCGATGCGCGCAATAAAACGGACACCGATCACGATATCTCGCATTTGAATGTAATCCGGTCCGTCCGATCGCGGAATAATAAATTACGCTCTTTGTTCCATGTGCCACAACCCGATCGATATCTTAAGGTCCACCTTGTTGTCGAAGATGGAACCTTCGCCACTCATCGGGGTTCTAATAGAGTCAAGAGGACTAGCAAAAGATTGTTCAAGCCTCATGAGGAATAACAAGAGCTAGCCAATTGCTCATCTCTTCCATTTGTTCTACCTCGAGTCCTCCGCCACCCTTGCGTGTTGCTCTACATAATCATCCCAAGCAATTTTTCTATTCCACCCTCGGCGTATCCACGCATCAAATTCTACAAACGTGCGGAGATCACATTTGCAACCGCGACGCCCTCTTCCTCCTCTTCTTCATCGAGACAATGTTTGTTCTTCACCGTCGACGACGTATTCGCCATCATCACCGCCGTCAACGATCGCGTCGACCACTTCGCGCACATGTTGCGGCACTTCGAGGTGTATCTTGCTCAAACCAATCATATGCTCCAAATTGTTGTGAATGACTCATCCAGAGATGAGTATTGTGAAGTGTAGTCATCTGTATCATCATGGTTGTTCAATGTGGCATATATGCTTGAGTTACGGTTGGGGCCGACGCCCGTATGTGACATACACCTCGGTTGGGCATAAACCTCGCACAATCGAGCTAGGCGATCATCGGTAGTCAAAAGTGATTTGATAAGTATACCACTTGAGATCTCGATATATAATGTAGTTGGTAGTCGAAAGAATTTGCTCCTGAATGGAATTAATGCTTTCTCTTAACTCCCAAATAAGTGCATTATCATCCGAACATGGGTATATGATGATGCACCGCCGCAGTAGTTCAAACAATCATCCCAACATCCTCCATATCTAATGATAATATTCTTCCACCCCGACATCTAATTAAATCATACAAATGCACAATAATTAATTAAAAATTCATTAATTATAAAACAAACATATAAACTAAATAATACAAATTAAATATAAAAACAGTAACATTGATCACGAATGTTTAATAATAAGAACAATAAATTATAAACTAAACTAAACTTAATGAAAAATTCAAAAATGAACGTGTATAAATCGTGATTCACCTAAACTAAATCAAATAATAATTCACATAAACTAAATAAATAATACAAATCAAATAATAATTCACATAAACTAAATAAATAATATAAATACACAATAATGGACGTGTATAAATCATCTAACATTAAGTATAAAACAAATCTCTAAACTAAATAATAATTAAATATTATAATTCATCGGGGACGGATTTAAACCATAATTCACCTAAACTAAATTAAATAATAATTCACCTAAATTAAACTAAATATTATAAATTAAACTAAACTAAACTACGCTACCAACCCCTATCCCAAATACTAAATGAAAATTCAAAATTAAACTAAATATTATAAACTAAAATAAACTAAACTAAACTAAATGAAAAATTCACCCTCATGCCAACCCCTACCCCAAATAAATGAAAAATTCAAGTGCAATGGTGCGTGATCTATAATAATTAAACTAAACTAAACTAAACTAAATTAAACTAAATTAAACTATAAAACTATAATTTAATTCAACCGCAAAATAAAAATTTAATTCAACTTCACCCCACGGCCAACCCCACCCCCCAGCCAACCCCACCCCAAATGCAACCCCATCACCTCATGCCAACGCCACCCCACATAATAAACTAAAATTCAACTACACTAAACTAAACTAAACTAAATTAAACTAAACTAAACTATTTAATTCATCTAAAATTCATAATACACAATAAATCATACGCACAATGGTTAATTAATTATTCATACAAATGCACAATGGTTATACGATGCCCCTAAATAATTATTAATTGAAATTAATTAAAAATTCACATAAATTCATCTAACAATAATTAAGGAATCATATATATAACAAATACACCAAAATATTGAAATTACCTTTTATGATCCACTGAGTGAGAGCGAGATATTTGATAAAGAAAAACGATTGCAAATATAGATATGCGTAAGATGAAAGTGAGTGATTCAGTGAATGAAAGGAAAGAATGAATTATATAGGTAGAATTCCGATCAAAATTTTATTCGTCATTAATGGTGAAGTAAATTCACTGCAAAAATAGTTGTTAGTGAACACTGCAAAAAGTTGTTGGTTTATTTAATTTTCATTAGTACGAAAGTTATTGGTTTATTTAATTTGCAAAAAGTTGTTGGTTTATCTAATTTTCATTATTACGAAATTGTTGGTTTATTTAATTTTCATCTCTATTCAAATTCAATTTATAATTAATTTATAATTAATTAATAAAGTCGATATAATTAATAATTAATAATCAAATTCAATTTATAATTAATTATAAATTAATTAATAAAGTCAGATAATTAATAATTAATAATTAATAATCGTGATTTCAATTTATAATTAATTAATAAAATTAGCGGCCAACCCCTACGGCCAACCCACCCGCCCACCCCACCCCTCACGGCCAACCCCTAGGCGGCCAACCCCCTCGGCCAACCCACCCCACCCCACCTCACATGGCCAACCCACCCCGAGCGCCAACCCACCCCACCTGCCAACCCCACCCCCACGCGGCCAACCCTCCCACGGCCAACCCTCCCCAAATGCCAACCCCACCCCACCCCGCTATTAGATAACTTTAATTTAATTTAATTTAATTTAATTTGTATGTAATTATAAAAGCGGTTTTGATTGATTTTGATCGATATTTGAAATGATTGATTAAATTCATAAAATTCTATAGAAATCCTCCAAAATATATTTAAAATTGGTTTGGGTATATTGACTCTCTTTTTTGTTTGGATATATACTTTCAACTTAAAAAAGGGTATTCATATATATTTCCACATATTTTAAAGCATTTTATCGATATATAAACTAAGATACAATTAAAAGATGAGGAATATCGAGTGATAGGGGAAAAAGGGTAAAAACTACACAAACATACGCAGCTAGAAATCTAACATACACTTACATTTTCCAAATTTTTTCGTCTTCCCGTTTCTTGAAATTAAAAAAAAAACTACCACTTTTTTCTCTACCTATGGCTGCAGAAATCCAAGAGCTTCTTCCTTCCTTCAACAATATCATCGAAGAAATCATCAAGCTGACCAACGATATTTTCAGTCCCACCCCTCAAAATCCCGAAACAGCCCTTGAGATTCTCCACTCTATCTCTAACCCCAACCTCCGATTCCCACTCCACGATCCCCTGCGAGCACCGCTTCTCGAGCTCCCCCCTCAGCTCGTCCATGGCGGTCTTCGACCGCCTGAACTCGTACAGCAGTACCCCCGGCCGCGCCGCCATTTGGCCGATCTCCGCCGCTACCCTCTGCTGCAGCCGCGCCGTCGATATCATGAGCGACGATCCGAACAGGACGCAGTCGTCGTATCCGTTATTGGGAGAATTCGATTCCGGCCAGCAGTAAACCAAGCCGTTGAGCAGAATCATTAGTAGAAGGGAACTCACATTCCTCATCGCGTATAGAACTCCGCGAAATCCGTTGAATCCGTGCAGCCGCGATTCGACGGAGATTTTCGCGTCGAATTTGAGCGAGAGAGGTTCGATTCTCGTCTCCGTGAGTGACCGGTTTTCTTCCTGCAGCCCCACCGCCTCTCTTCTGCATCCTGATATGGCGCGGATTACCTGTTCGGCGAAATGCCCGATGAAAAACTTGAAAATAGAAATCCAATCTTTCTCGATGATTGGTACTTGGTGGCTATGATTTTACCTGGCGAGAAAGCTGGGGGCTCAAATGGCGGTGGCTGTCGAGAGAGGTGATGATGTTGAGGCCAGCGGAATAGTAGTTCTCCATGCCTGAAATCCCAGTTTTGAGGATTTGGCAGACCTCCCAAAGCTTGGAGCTTTCATCCATGTATTCATCGAGCCATTTTTCACCGACGGGTAAGTGGAGTTTTTGCACCAGAAGGGTGAGCTGATTGTGGGAGGATCTTAGGAGGGTGAGGACTCTTTGGAGGAACTGGATTGACATGAAGTTGGTCGATAAAAAAGCTCGTTCGAGCTCGTCTATGCCTCGAGTGAGGAAGTTGTAGAAGCTATTGACAGAGTTGGATGAAGAAGCATCCATCATAGGAAGGATGGTTAGAAACTTGAAAGGGATGAAGAAGGAGGAGGAGAATAGTTGCAAAGATTGTGATATTTAAATTGGTAGGGGATGAGAGAGAGAGAGAGAGAGAGGGACGAAATGGAATGGAAGGGAAATCAAATCTTGGAAGCTCACAGGTTTCTAAGGTTGAAAAGAATTGTTGGGAGCAATGATGAGTGTTTCCTACAGAGGGGAAAGGATGATTAGTAATCTGCCATTTTCATAGTTTAATGGACAGGAAAAAGGAAAAGGAAACTTAGAGGGAGATGAGAGCAGGGGAAACTTGAGGGAGATGAAATTTTCAAGAGCTCTTCTTCTTTTTATTTTGTTTAAGAGAGCGAAGGGCTTTGTTTTATGCAACAAAGTGGTTTATCATTATTGATTATGTGGAGATGGGAGGAAACAAAAAAGGAAAAGAAGATAAAAACTGTGTTAAAGGTGTGTGTGGTTATATATTATTGGCCCTTTTTTTCTAATCTTATTTATGATGTTGGATTGAGTTCATTGTGGTGTAACACCATGTTGACTTGGATTCAAAACTGTTTTTTTAAGGACTAAAATTCCATGAATTATTACTTCCTTAAAATTCCCTCATCCTCTCATATTCTCTACACCTCATAATGTGTTTTCTTCTAGTCCATGTTTACAAGATTTAGTTTCTTTCCTTGTTTTCTTCCTCGAGCAACTGGAATTGTTCCTTCAGTTTGAGTTTATGTTCTTTGCCGGTTCAGGACACTCCCTCTTTTCATTGAAATTTGTGGCGTTTTGCTTTATCCTAGACTAGATATGTAGTCTTTGCCATACCATCTTCATATTTTCTTTTGTTTTCTTGTGTTCTTTTAAAGGGGATTTTGGAATGATGGGATTCTTTGTATTTGCATTTTGTACCTTTCTACTATGCAACAAATCAGTCTTTTTAGGCCACCTAAACTCACTCTTTCTTTCTTCCATTTGGGTTTCTTTCTTGAAATTATCTTTTTTTTTTCTTTTTTTTTCATCCTATAATCCTCTCATTTTTTGTCGTACAATGTGTAATGCATTAATGCTCCCCTAGACCATACAATGAACAATCCCACATGATTCTTGAAGCACACCATTTGATCAGTGGCCCCCTCGACCTTCAATCATCTTATTGGGGCCTATGCCAAGCTAATGGAAATTTTCACTTGATGTAGAGAGTAAAAGAAAAGCCATTCCAAATTTATGTATATATTATAAGTATACGTTTTTTGTCATAATCGTAAATCGTATAAAAATCAAAAATCAATTGTACAAATTGATATACACCCTTGAGCAAAGTGTTGAGACATAATGTAATTGGAATAATTTTTACGTGCTTTGTATTCAATCGCTTCTTGTGGTTATTTTAAAATAATTTTTATTTTTGTGACAATCGAACTGCTCAAGATTAGTGACGATCTTTTTCTATTACATTGAATGTGGTAATAAATAAAAAAAATCGAGCAATATATGTGTGTAGGGATGACTAGTTGGTTGGGTCAGGTAGCCAAACCAGATTTACCGCCAAAACTGACATCAGATTCCGATTGGACTAAAGAAATCCGGTATTCGAATACCCGATTCGATAATCCAAAAATACCCCATTAGTCAGCCTTAGAAAGCACCTTTAAAATCAAGAAAATAGAAAGAGACTAACCCAGAAAAGCAAAGACCGAAGATAAGATTTTGCTGCAGAAATCAATTAAACCCATGTTGGAGTAACCAATAATTGGGTGCTTATAATGAGAATTACTTCAAGAGGACAAAGCAAAGAGGCAATTTTTGTGTTGAGGTGGAGCTCAATCCTTAAAACCCGTTTTGCTGCCCCCAATTTACGTGGTCTTCGTGTCTAGGTTGGACTTATTTACCACTGATAAATCTGGTATATGTAAATATGCGAGATTTAGGAAAAGCGGTAAAGAACACAAGAGTTTTTACGTGGTTCGATCAAGAATAAGATCTACGCTCACGGAGGTGATGATCCTCAAGGTTTTCACTATAATCGATTACAATGAGTATCTCTAAAAGCTCCAAGATTCAAGAATTTGCTAACCCTTTTACCGTCGACCTAACCTCTATTTATACATGAACGTGGATCTCGATTGATCCTCGATTGGTGGGATCACGATCCTTCCATAACTGACCATGATCTTCACCATAATTGCCCACGATTTCCGCCATAACTCCACGATCTCGGCCCTTGACTCCGTCTTAATTAGGGTCTTGATTAGGGTTTAGAGGCTGGGTTTTAGGCGTAACCACGTGGGGCCGTCATTAGGTTAGGCCCAGCTTGTTTGGGCCTGCCAGTGGGCCTGAGCGGTTGGACCATATCCCATCATAGCCCCCCAAATAGTCGAGTAACAACTATGCCGAGGTGAAGTAAATAGCGCATTCTGCCGAGGTGGGTTGTTGCTCGGCTGAGGTTGTTGTCGAAGGTCTTCAATCTGTTTGATGTCAGGGTCGATAGGTTTGCCTAGGTCCGAACTGAGGGGTGGCGCCTCTATGTAGGAAGCCGAGGACCGACCTGCACGGCGGTATCCGTTGGAAGGACGCCGAGGTCCGGCCTGAGTGGCAACGATCATCTGGAGGATGCAGACGTCCGAGCTGGACGGTGATTGCCGAGGTCCGACCTGGCTCAAGATATCGAGGTCAGAGCTGGATAGAGGTATCCACCTTGATGATGCCGAAATCCGATCTGAACCTTCTGATGCTAGGCGGCGATGTCCTTTGAGGGGACGTTACCGAGGTCCGAGGTCAGAGTGATGATGACTTGACTAGACCGACATGTCAGTGTATCCTAGACCACGTCACACGCGCCAGACGGTTGGTAGGCGTTCGGGATGCGTGCGCGCGTAGAATCTAGTTGTGGCTAGATCGTCGTCTCGTGGCCAGGTGCCAGCTCGGGGGCAAGGTCGTAGCTCGGGAAGTGCCAGATCAAGGAAAAATACCAGGTCGGTTGGAAGAGCATCAGCTCGGCAAGGAAGTGTACCAGCTCGGGGACGAGGTGGCAGGACGGACCGGACGGCGAACCCAAGAGGTAGGGGTTCGACCTCGGCCATAGGAGTACCTTCTCCAGGTCGGAGCGTCCCTGCACCTGTTGAAGAAGCCCCCGGAGTAGGTCGTGGTAATGTTGACCTCATCGACTGGGTCGAAGGCACCGAGTTCATTCCAGGTATTCATCGCCGACCTGGAGATTTTGTGCAGAACTGGTGTAGCTTCAGTGAGACACGGCGGGGTGGAGCTCGGAAGCCCGAATAATTTGTACATAGCTTAGGACTTGGTGTATAGTCATAAATGTATTTAGACTTTGTACCGAAGTGTGTATTTTTCCCCTAGAGAGGTACAAATATAGCTTATGACTTGGTGTGTAGTCATAAATGTATTTAGACTGTTTACCGAAGTGTATGTCTTCCCAAATAAAGGGGTATAAATTAACGAGATCCGATCTGGACGTCGTTTGCATGTAGATGTTTCAACTTAATGAGTAATCTGTATGCGTGCATGTAGACGTTCAATTTAATGAGTAGTCTGTATGCCTTGCACATAGACGTTCAATTTAATGAGTAATCTGTGAGTGCGGCGCGCGCTTTAATTGAGTACCCTACTTAGTGGGTTTTTCATCTTCGTAAAGGACGTCCCCTTGTGAAGGTTAAATATGGTATATCCGAATGGATGTTCACATAGGTATAAGACGAGACGAAGTGAGATACTTATCAGAAAACAAATGTTTTATTGAACAAGTAAACAACATCGCACTTTGGGAAAGCAATAAGAGGGCTAACATGATACCGATCTGAAATCAAAGCTATGTAAAATACCTCCTCAAATGAGTGATATGCCAGGTTCAGGGAATAAGTGCACCGGAGAGGTGAGCAAGCTTATAGGCCCCTTTGTCGAGGTCTTCGTGAACGCGGTATGGACCTTTCCATGTCGGATCTAGCTTGTTAAGACGCTCGGCTCTACTGGCTTCATTGTTTCGTAGGACTAGGTCGCCTACTTGGAGTGTGGAGGCTTTTACCCTCTTGTTGTAGTACCGTGCGACCTGGCACTTGTACTTGGCTTCGTTTATGAAGGCGAGCTCGCGTTTCTCCTCGAGAGCATCAAGGTTGACCCGTAGGTCCTCCTCGTTGGCGTTTTGGTCGAAGTGGAGAGTACGCGGGCTCGGTGCGCCGATCTCAGCTGGTATGACAGCCTCGGTCCCGTAGACCAAACTGAAGGGGGTTTCTCCGTGCGAAGTCCGAGGTGTCGTCCTGTAGGACCAGAGGACTTGAGGGAGATTTTCAACCCAGTCACCTTTAGCTCGGTCTAACCTCTTTTTTAATCCTTGTGTGATCGTGCGGTTAGTCACCTCGGTCTGACCGTTCGCCTGCGGGTGTGCGACCGAGGTGAAATGTTGCTTGATCTGGAGCTCTTCACACCATTCCTTGAAATTTTTGTCGACGAACTGGGTATCATTGTCCGAGATCAGAACATGCGGTATGCCAAAGAGGCAGACTATGTTTTTCCACACAAAGGTTTGAATTCTTCTGCTTGTGAGGCTCGACAGTGGCTCCGCTTCGACCCACTTGGTGAAGTAATCTTACAGCTACGACTGAGTATCGAAGCTGACCTGGTGCCCGGTCAAACGGACCAACGATGTCGATCCCCCACTGCATCAAAGGCCACGGACTCTGTAGGCTACTTAGATCGGTCTGGGGTAGCTTCTTGACCGCGGAGTGAAGCTGGCATTTTGGACACTTTTTGACGAGCTCGGCCGAATCTTGGATGAGGGTGGGCCAGTAATATCCTGACCTCAGCGTCTTCTTCGAGAGAGCTCGTGACCTGATGTGACTTCCACAAGACCCTCTGTGGATCTCGTTGAGCACGTAGTCCGCCTCTTCTGGTCCGAGGCACCTCAGGAGGGGCTGAAGGTATGACTTCCTGTAGAGAGTGCCCTCACGTGTGAGGTATACTTTTGGGACTTCACCATCATCTTTTTGGCTTCGAGCCAATCTTGAGGTAGCGCGCCATCTTCCAGATAGGCCTTTATGGGAGACATCCAGTTCGGCTCCATCTCAGTGATGATGCCGATGTGGGACTCCGCAATGCTCCTGGAATGGACTTCTTCCACCGGTGGATTTGTTGATGGCGATGCTAACTTACTGAGGATGTCAGCTCGGCTGTTCTCCCCTCGTGGAACACGATGAATTGTGGAATACCTGAATGAGGTCAGTATCTCCTTTGCCTTCTCAAGGTACTGCTTCATTCGATCCTCCCTGGCCTCGTATTTACCTAAGACCTGGTTTACCACGACCTGGGAATCTCCGAAGATCTGGATCTTGTCCACCTTCAACTCTTTTGCGAGGCGGAGTCCTGAGATCAATGCTTCGTACTCCACCTTGTTGTTTGTGGTCGGGAAGGTAAACCGGAGTGCGTAGGTCACTTCTTGTTTGTCTGGGCCGAGGAGGAGGATGCCTGCTCCGCTGTCCGTTTTGCATGATGCTCCGTCCACGTACATCTGCCAGCAACCATTAGGTGGGTTAAGGACAGATTCCTCCGCAGTGGGGGCGGGAGTTGGAGTGACCTCGCTAGTAGGATCGACCTCGGTAAACTTGGCCTCCACCAGGAAGTCAGCGAGAGCTTGCCCTTTTATGGCCGGCCTGGGGGAGTATGAAATGTCGTGCTCGCCGAGCTCCAGTGCCCACTTGGCTATACGTCCGGATGATTCTGGTTTTGACAAGACTTGTCTCAAGGTTAAGTCAGTTAGCACCAGGACGGAATGAGCTTAGAAGTAAGGTCGGAGGCGTCGCTTGGCGTTCACTAGTGCCAATGCCACCTTTTCGAGGCTGGTATACCTTGTCTCCGGGCCTTTGAGAGCTCGGCTGATAAAGTAGATGGGGAGTTGTCGTCCCACCTCATCTCGCACTAATATCAAGACGATTGCCTCATCCGAGGCGGATATAAGGAAAGGAGCTCGCCTACTTTGGGCGGACGATGTTGGTAGATCGCGAGATACTCCTTCGGTTGTGTGAAGACGACGTGGTGCTCTTCCTGCCAGGCGAAGTCCGGAGCTCTCCTCAAGATCTTGAAGAAGGGAAGCTGCTTCTCGGCCGCCCTAGATAAGAATCTGCTGAGGGCGGCGGACACCCGTGAGTTTGTGGATCTCGCTGATGGTCTTTGGCAATTGCATGTCAAGCACTATTTTCACCTTAGTGGGATTTGCTTTCAGACCTTCTTGAGAAACCCAGCATCTCAGGAATTTACCCGTCTTCACCATGAATGTACACTTCTGGGGGTTGAGCTTGAGATTGGCCGACCTGAGGAGCTGGAGGATAGTTTCGAGGTCGGTGGCGCAGAGCCTCGCTTTTTAAATTTTGACTACGATATCGTCGACGTAGACCTCGACGATCTCCCCTATATGGTCTTTGAATATCGCGTCCACCATCCTTTGGTAGATAGCTCCGGCATTTTCGGGCCGAAGGCATCTTCCGTAGTGAGACACAAAGTCGGTGATGAACGCTGTTTTGGGGCATCCTCCGGCTCATCGGGACTTGGTGGTACCCTCAGATAAATCCAGAAACCGAAGATCTCATGGCCCACCAATGCCTCCACCTTCTTGTCAATGTTGGGGAGGGGGTAACAATCTTTTGGGCAGTGTTTGTTGAGGTCGGTGTAGTCAACACACATGCGCCATCCCCCTCCTAGTTTTCGAACCACGACTGGATTAGCCATCCAGGTCGGGTATTTGACCTCGAACAGGATCTTGGCCTCCTGGAGTTGAGTTACCTCGTCTCTTATGACCTGGCTGCGCTCCGCGGCAAAACTTCTCTTCTTCTGCCGAACTGGTTTAGTGGCCGGGTCGATGTTGAGGCGATGAGTGATGAGCTCGGGCGAGACCCCGGTCATGTCGAGTGGGGACCATGCGAACACGTCCCTGTATTCCCACAGAAGCTGCATGACATGCTGTAGAACATCAGTTGGACCCTGGATGCCAACCTTGACAACTTTGGAAGGGTCGTCGTCGTATAGCTGAAGATTCTCAGTCAGGTCGTCCCGGGGCACCGGCTTCTGGGGATACTGTAATTGCTAGGCCTGAGACGAGGCCGCATCCTAGGTTGAGACTCGTAGGCATTCTTTGGCTGCCGTTTGGTCACCCTGGATGCTTAGTACTCCCACCGGGGTGGGTATCTTGATTGTGAGGTGGTACACCGAGCAGACGACTTTGGTGGCATCTGACGGTCTACGCCAGATGATGTTGTATGGAGAGGGGGCTCGGACCAGGAAGAATTGGATGGCCTTTGTGACCGACACGGGAGCACGCCCCACAAGATGTAGGAAGGTAATGACACCCTCGGGTTGAACTACCTCTGCGTGGCTCATGAATCGACGCGGTGCGGGATGCACCAATCCTCCTACTCAAGTTTATCCAAACACTACGGAAGATGATGCTGACGGAGGCACCGATGTCGATGTAGACCCGGTGGATGTTTTTGTTGACCACCACGGCTTGTATGGTTATAGCGTTTTGGTGGGGCATGATTCTGGGCACCGGGTCGTCTTTTGAGAACACGATATTCTCGTCATCCCTGAGTCGCTTGTTCTTCGGCTCCTCGGGGACCGGCCTCCAAGCTTCATTCTTTAACAACGACCTCTTCATTCCTATAGGCAGTCCGGTGATGGCATAGACCTGCTCCATAGCATTGGGACCGTCGTCCTCGTCGTCTTCAGGCTGGGTCGTCGTCGAGGTCGGCCCACAGTTGTTGCCACCGCCATTCCTTCCTCTGCGCTTTTTATTCCCCGGCCCAGGTCGGCCGAGGTACTTCTTTAACGCTCCTCCTTTGACGAGCTCATCGATCTGCGAGCTCAAGTTTCTGCAGTCTTCGGTATTGTGACCGTACCCTTGGTGATAGTCACAATACTTCTCCGTCAACCTCTTCTTGGATCCTCCTTTCATAGGGGGGGGTTTCGGGAAGAGCTCAGCGTGGAGCTCAAATATCTCTGCCTTTGATTTGAGCAGATGAGGCGCGTTGCCGCCAGGGTTTGGCCGAGGTCCTAGCCTGGACTCCATTGGGCCCTTCTTGATCCTCTCGAAGGTACTTCGGCGATCAGCGCCTCGACCTCGGTCATCCGGCTTCTTTCTTTCTGCCCTCTGCTCCTCCCAGATCTCTCTCTTCTTTCGATCTGACTCGTCTCCCTTGACGTAGTTGTCGACTAGAGTCCAGAGGCGACTTGCCGTCTTCGGTTTTTCCTGGGTGATCTCTTTATTCAGTGCGCCAGGTCGGATCCCGTTCTTGAACGCATTGATAATGTAGAGATCATTACTCTCATCAATTTTGAGAGATTCCTTGATGAACCTCGAGACGAAGTTCGACATCGTCTCGTCCCGCCCTTGGCGGATGGTGAGCAGATCGGACGAGGGTTGTTGAGGTGGCATCTTCTGGTAAAAGCGCCACTTGAACTGATCCATAAGATCCTTGAAGCAGTGTATGCTGTTTTGGCAGAGCGAGGTGAACCAACGTCGGGCGTTGGCGACCAACACCTCGGGAAGATTTTACATATGAAAATCCTCCATTCCTTGATTCGCCATGTTGGTGGTGTGGCGAAAAGGAAGTCGGAGGGTCCCAAGACCATCGTGGCGGCGATGTTGGGTGCCTGTGTCGTTAGGGCAAGGTGTGTCCGCATTTCTCCGGAGAAAGGAGAGATAATTCTCCCGTACCGGTCAAACCCAGGGAGATCGTTTCCATATCTCTCCGGATGAGTGGGAGATCGATAGCGTCGCCTATCGTCTCTTTGAGGAGGAGTTCGGCTCCGTCTCTCCTCCCTTCTTTCCCACCCATCCGCGTGGGCGTTATGCTGAGGTGGTGAGCGGCTCTGCGGGTGGTGCGGGGGCGAGTGGTTGCGGTGGTTCGACTGCGGCGATCGGATTCGGACGTCGGGACGACGTGCGCGTTCTCGGCTGTCACGTCGAGGTGAACGCTGATTGTTTCGGAGGGGAGAGCGACCTCGGGCGCCCGTAATCACCAGCTCGGGCTCTCTTGAGGTGCCCGCTCCATTCGTCCTCTGGTGGAGGAAACTTTGGAATTGGCCGAGATTAGCATTGAGAAATTCCGACACGGCTCGACCGAGGACCTCGTGAGACCGGTGGACCGCCTGTTCACTGGGATTGTGATCGGCATCTTCCTCTTCGTCAAGGCGGCGGTCCTGAGGGTGTATGGGAGCGTTCTCCATGTAGCCCTCAGGCGTGTGACCACTCGCGGCGTCCGCAATCCCCTTCCCACGGCGTTGAGTGACCACTTGGTCGTCTTCAGCGCGGTTGTTGCCGACATCGCCGGCGGTGCTAGCGTTTGCACGTGTTCTTGCCATTAAATCGTAGAAAACAAAGCTTTTTGTTCAAGTTGTTCCCACAGACGGCGCCAATGATAAATCTGGTATATGTAAATATGCGAGATTTAGGAAAAGCGGTAAAGAACACAAGAGTTTTTACGTGGTTCGATCAAGAATAAGATCTACGTCCACGGAGGTGATGATCCTCAAGGTTTTCACTATAATTGGATTACAATGAGTATCTCTAAAAGCTCCAGTATTCAGTAATTTGCTAACCCTTTTACCGTCGACCTAACCTCTATTTATACATGAATGTGGATCTCGTATTAGATCCCTTGATTGGTGGGATCACGATCCTTCCATAACTGACCATGATCTTCACCATAATTGCCCACGATTTCCGCCATAACTCCACGATCTCGGCCCTTGACTCCGTCTTAATTAGGGTCTTGATTAGGGTTTAGAGGCTAGGTTTTAGGCGTAACCGCGTGGGGCCGTCATTAGGTTAGGCCCAGCTTGTTTGGACCTGCCAGTGGGCTGAGCGGTTGGGCCATATCCCATCAACCACACTCGGAAACTTCAATACAACAGACACACACACACATATATATATATGTAACTCAATCTGCAGACTCACTCTGTGTTATGTCTCTGCTTTTTCTAACCGTTAGAGTCAGTTACGTGTATAAGGTTTAAGCTGCTGACTGTTGTTGCCCGTCGCTTACCGGAATTGAGGCGTGACGGGCGGGGCAGAGAGCCGGAGGCGACGGCGGGCAGCCGCCGGCGGCGCGAGACGACGCGAGAGAGAGACGGGTCTGTGTAATTCTAATTCTCTTTGTTGTTGTTTTTAATTTATATTTAGATTAATATTTAAAAATATATAAAATTAAATGGTTATCAAATATTCGAATATATCTGATTACTCGACAAATATATCCAATATCTACAATTTCGAATATGTCATATCCGATATTAACCCGATTACACGATATATATAGTCGGATAGTAACCGGCACCTGATTAAAAATCAGGCTGAATAATCTTGTCTATGTTGCAGTAGATTTGTGTGAAAACAATAGTGATAATAATGTATGTGACTAGATATACATATAATTAAAGAGACATGTCTAGCATGGAAATTATGTAGAGGAGAACAGTGATATACTTAAATCTATACTTGATATTTATTAATAGGGTATCGAGTAATACTCAACTACCTGTCGAGTACACTTGATAACGAAAACCCCTTAAATATCATACCTCTTTCCGATCATATACCCGATTTTCAGATAGTTAAATATCCAATATCCAATCAAATATGGATCGAATATCTAATACTCATTACTCGATATCCTAATAATCACCTCTATCTACCTGGCTAGCATTCAAAGTTTTTTCGTGTCAAAATGACTATTTAGACGCCAATTTCTAGCCTAGCTATCTAGCTGGGAAGTTGAGGGGAACAAGAATTGTATAATTTTTTAAATTATTGAATTTATTATATTAATAGAATCGGTACGTTTTAGAAGAGGGTGCTCGTGGGTTTTTGAAGAATAGGACATTTAAGAGGATGTTGGTCCTTTGAGATTTTGTTGGAAAGTGTATTAGTGAGTATGGTCCATTATTTAAGGCCGTTGATTTGGGCGTCCCCTTTCCCTTTGCTGCCCACATCACCTGCATCTAATTAAGTAATTATAGGATGAATCTTCTTTTAAGTTTTTTTCTATATTATATTTACATCATAATTTAATACACGATTAGCTAAATTATACGTGCTATACATGTTTAAGTGAATATTTTAAATAATATATATTAAGAATATGATAAGTTTGTGTGTATTAAATCGTTAGTCTGTCCTTAAAAGGTAAATGAGTAAACATAATGTAGGTATAATCAAAATTTATCAGAATATGTACTTTTATAATAGTAACAGATAAAGTGATAAATACTGCATCATATTATATTATTTTCCTTAAATTATATATAAAAATAGAATGTAATAGACAAATCAAATATTTAAATCAAGATTCTTTCATATTAGATATAGCTTGGAACGGAAAAAAAATCATTCATCACACTACAAAGTTTACTGATGATAATAATAATAATAAAAAATAAGAAAAAAAACATCTGTAACAAAATTACTTAGATTTTATTTTCTCGAAAAAGGGAAAAAAGTAAATCTAATACGAGGGGCTGAACATTTTGAATTCATCTAATTTTAAATTATTCTTTCCGACCTAATTCAACGTCGAAGCATGTTTTATTGAACAATTTTGTAATAATTAACACACTTTTTCAATGAAGCTTACTTTCTACTCCAGCCGATATAAATGCATATTATGCAAAATAAAATATACGAATTTTAATTTTAACGTATAATTTTTGAATTATACTATGTTCTAAAATTAGGTGGAAAAACAGGCCACCGTCATTTTCCATCCTAATAAAGATGCCATGCTGCATGCTCTATAAATTTCTTCAACAAGAATGTTTCATTTTCTTCTTAATGAACCCTAGATGGATCCAACTGTATAGTCCATATCCCCCTCAGCAATGAAAATGATCTCATGCATGTATATCTGGATTTAATCATTTGAAAATAATAACTCATCAAAATTACATAAGAATGCATTAATAATGTATCCAATTCAACATCATATCCTAAGAAGTGTCTTCCGCACATATTTAATTAATTTATGTGCGGAATAGAGTGAATATATTTGGATGTTAGCGTGGACATATGCACAAATATTGGTTACAAAACTAAATATATGCATAGATGAACAGAGTACATCGTGTTTTAGATGAATAAATTTTTCACAATAAAGTGAAATCAACATAAATCATAATAATGGAGAAACCACTTAATTCTAAAAACAAATACCTGTATCAATTAACAACTAATTTTTTTTAGAAATTTGGGATTCATATAATGCTCAAAATAAATACCACCATAACAACCTTATTACATATTAAATAATATAAAAATGGATAAAAATCTACACTATGATAACCATTAATAACCATTAATAAAGAAAATACAATTGATAAACTTGTTCTTGTTTTGTAAATAATGAGTGTATGCACATGAACCAACTCATATATATATATGGGAGGTTAATGTAAAATTCATTTTTATCATTAGAACGTGAGAAAATAAAAATAATGAATTCGCTGTGAAATGTGATAAATCCGTTGAAAATTTTACGAATCCAAAAATAAAATTTTAAATCTCATGGGATTGAACCACGGTGAAAAATTACAATTTTGGATTCAGAACTTTCACAATGGATTCATCAACTTTCATAACAAATTCATTTGGTTCTTAGTTTTTAGGATAAAAATGGTTCTTATTTGAACCTAATTATATAGTCATAGAAATAGGAGAACAAGTTTTATAGTCATGTTCATAAAATAATGAGTTTTATACTCATTTTGGATGAACAAAATAAATCTACTAAGTCATTCAAATTTTGAATTATTAGATTTTTTTTACTCTCTTTAGGCAGCAGCTTTTTTTTACTCTCGCTCGCTCTTAATTTTTTATTTATTTATTGAAAACCTATCATTTTAACTCTCTCTCTCTCTCTCTCTCTCTCTCTGATCTCTCACAAGACAACAAAGCTTGAGCATGAACACTAAACTAAAATCAACCGTGTTGTTAAGATGAGTAAACCGGCTACAAAATCGGACCATCATTACTCGTCGTATGAGGTGGAGCAAGCGGTGGCAATGAAAGACGAGTTGTCCTCGTCGGAGCACATGCAAGCACGACATAATCCTCTGTCGGATTTTGAATTGCAAGCACTGTCCCCTCTAGTTAGAATCCTCCTTAAAATTGCAATTAATGATGTTGGTGATATTCTTTTAAATTTTGAAATTTTGGGCGTTGTTATTCGTGGAGTACACAATACACAATTCTAGAGTACATATAGTTTCATGAGTTTCATGTACCATGTACTTATGAACCGTGTACCATGTACATTGTACACTATTCATACAAGGTACACGGTTCATGAGTACACCATAAATGGACTGTGTACCATGTACACACATACACAGCTCATGCATACATGGTACATGATTCACAAGTACACAATACACGATATATGGGTCCATATACTATGTATTCATGAAGTTGTGTACCATGTACACAATATTGTTCATGTGTACATTGTGCTTTTCATACGTAATGATGTACATGAGATCTATTTTTAACATATATTGAAGCACGTGTTGTCTTTGTATTTGGGTCGACTGCGCTTCTCATTAGTCCGATCCTTGCTTGATCTTTCTTTACAACTCTTATCATTGCTGCTTCTTTTCTTTCGGTACTTGTTGTACCTCTTTTGTCGGGCCTCCTTATTCCGAATCTTTCAACCATTAGCGTATACTGAGTCAGCAATTTATCATTGTTTCACTCACCTTTGTCTTTGGTTCTCTTCTTGGTTTTCTTGCTCTTGTTAGCTTTAAGGGCAACTCCTTTGCTCGTGCTGACTTGAGCTTCTTCTTCAGATGCATCAACTTTAGATGACTCTTATGTGCTTCTGATGTCGTACTCATCAGCTTTCGGAGCTTAGAAGAGTTTGTCAGTTGACATCTTGTTGAATCCAGCTTTCTTCTGAAGCACTACGGTGTAGACTTTCCAGTCAGTAGCTGGGAGTGCCCATAGGACTTTGAAGTTGATCTCTCTTTGCGTATATTTATCCTTGCATAAGATTGAGATCTCATTAATGATGGTTGTAAATCTGAGTTTCATATCATCAATGGATTCTCCCTTCTTTTGCTTGAAATTATCAAACTTCTGACAAGCTATCGTCAGTTTGTTCATCTTGATTTCCTTAAAGCCAGCACAGAGGCTCTCAAACGCATCTCACATCTTCTTGGTTGTTTCACATTTAATCAACTCCCCAATGTGAGATTTGGAAACTATTCTGGAGATGATATTCTTGGTCATGTTGTCGAGCTCATCTTGTTTATGTTCTTCTGACGTGAAGCCAGCTCGATCCTTAGGCATGTACTCGTAGGTAGGATCATTTCCCAATTTTATGCTTAATTTTGTGATCTTTTCTTGGATTATGATTGGTCCGTCGGTGATGAGGTCCCACGTACGGTAGTGTTGAGCAGTGAAATAGCTTTTGAGTTTGAATTTCCAGATCACATAGTTGTCTAGCACAAACATGGGGATAGAAGTTGACACGCTGTAGTTAGTTACCATCACAGCAAATATGTAGCAGTATGCCAAAAATATATCAGTTGAGCTCTATTCGAAAACATCGACCACTATGATATACAGTACTTTTTGCAAACAACCTGTTATGATACCAATTGATGGACCCTTGGGGTACGTACTGGTGTATGGGGGTCCAGTTAGGCAAATTTAAACTTTTCTTTTTACAAGACTAGACTGGCTACTATAGCAATATATGTCGGTTAATTTATGATAGTTCAGTACTGATGTCAGTACTGCTGGTCAGTTCAAATAAAGAGAGTCTTGTTCAGAGTGATATCAGTTAGCAAACCTACTGATTGCTGAGGCAGCTGGTCAATTGGACTGATAAATGATGTGCTTGCGGAGTGTGGTGGTTACTGGTTTGCCTTTATAGAAAACTTAAACTAGCATAAAACACTTAGTTAGATAGTGGCTTAGTTAGTTTTCAGTTTATCTTTATAGATATCAAACTGATATTGATAGAGTGTTTCAAAACAATATTGTGTTTTTGTGTGCTAGTGATGTCAGTTCAAAAATATACAATGTAAATACGATACTGAATGTAAAGAACTAAAAGTAAACAACACTTGGTTTTTACGTGGTTTGGAGAGATCAGCTCCTACTTCCATGGACTGATTACTCAGTCAATTCACTAACAATGATTTGGTCTCATTTACGGGTACAAGATATAAACTTAGATATAGACTTAACCTTACTGTATCCCGTCGAACTTGGCGTTCCTCCTACGTTCACGTGTGCTAGAATTCATCTGACTGTTTACGGGTGCAGTTGACCTAACTTCTTACTTATAGGTGCAAGATAACCAAGCTTTCAGTAACTAAAACTTTGTTGCCTACTTGTCGAAACTTCTACTTAAACTATAGGGTTTTTCTTAGAGGTTTCCTACTAACAGATGAGTTGTCACAGACAATAAACTTAGGAACTCTAGACTTGAGATATACAAAGTAGTATCCTATAACTTAAAGGAGTATATGCTGAAACATTGCTGATAAATATATTTGAGCTCTTAGGTTTACTGATAATTCTGTAAACTTCTTTATTCAAAATCACTGGGTATAAGTTCTTGAGCTTTGAGCTTTGAATGCTTTAGATAATTCAAATACGCAGTATTTTGGTAACCTTCAAAGGTTGGATTATTTGCGATTTATGGAGGAGACGATGATAATATCGTTGGAAGGAGCACCAATCACATCCATTCTATTCTTCGTTTGAATTCTTCCTGTTTGAATCCTCATACATCGCTATCAGGATCTACATCATCATACATTGTAGCTCTATAACTTTGAACAGTGGTTCTGGCATATCAGGATCTTCTGCAGATACGCTAAGACACGTGGTGAGTTAAACACTCAAGGCTTAAATATCTCCGTGTTTATCCAGTTGAGTTGACTCCGTGTTTTATCAGTACATTGACTTCAGGTTAGGCTAGTCGTGTAATAACCCGAAAAATTTAAAACCTTAATTGGTGATGCTTAGACCAATTATTTGTAGTGGTTAGTCCTTAATTATGTTTAAGGAAACCAATGAAACGAATTAGAATCGATTCGGAGATCGAATACTAAAGAAATCAAAATCGATAACTAGTCCTCACGGATTAGGATTTTCCGAGTAGCCTGAACATAGAATGAAAGATCGAGAATGAATCTCCATGAACGGATTTCATTTTTAGAATACTCACACGAAAACATGTGAGAATGCAAAGAATGAGAATTTTCGGGCATACTTGCCCTGTTAGTCTTAAAAACACTATTTACGAGCCGGAACAACTTCCAGTCCGTGCTAACCGTAATAAATGATGATAACAACCAAAATCATGAAGGAATAATTTATTATGAATTTAGAATTTATAAGAATCAATTTCTGGAGGGAATTCCTGAAGAACTTAACCGAACGCCGGGTAAAATATACCGGGAAAACCCTAAATTGATCCGAACGACCCGAAACTCGAACCGAGGGTCTAAATCAATAAAATATTCTTTATAAGACTCAAATTATTTATGAAAGCTCAAAAATTTAATAGAATTTTGAATGGCATATTTTTAATCGTCGAACATGGTTTTCGCGATAACTCGGAATTGACTTATCGGACGACGTCCGAACTTCGTGAAATTTTTATGAAAATTAAAATAAGTCTTTTAAAGGCTATTTAATAAGATAGAACCTTAAGGTTCCGAGAAATCAATCGAAAGCGCGTTAAAACTTAAAGAGTCGGTATTAACATACCAAAACGGGTAATTTGACCAATCCACCTCCCAACTACCACCAAGACCATTCCAAAATGGGAAAAGACAGCCTTTAGGTCTGTAATATAAGGGGGACGTTCAAGGCAGACTTCATTCACCCATTTGCATTTTTCTTCCATTTTCAAATTCTCTCTACATTCTTTCAACCTTCCAACACTAAATCCTCCATTCCCAACCTCTCCCACTCTCAAATAATCCTTCTAAGACCATAAGAAGGTATTATTCATCATCCTCTTCCATCCTAATGTAGTGGAATATTTATTTTGAATTTTGGGGTTTAAAAACCCTAGTTTGCTCCTCATTTATTTTCGTGACTTTAGAGCCTTCAAATGCTCTTAATCCATGAATGAAAAATGCTTATAATGATGTTCTAAGGCTACTGTAAAAATTTCATAATTTTTGGAGCATGTTTATTGTTTTTCAATTTATGCTTTATTTATTTTTAAATATGTTAAAGCATGATTTTGTGAATGTTATTTGATATTGTTACTTGCTAATGTGTTATAAGAATGTAAAATAAATATCATGATTTTTCTGTGATTTTGAATTTTTTAAAAAAGCCGTGAGTTATTGGCTTTATTGAAGCTTTGATTTTAATTTTTTTTGTGGAAAATAGTTGAGATATGGTGTTTAATATATGATGTGAACATCATATATAAATCTTAGGATTTTGAAACACATCTCCTATTTATTCTTGAAATGACCGAATACTATATATATATATATATATATATATATATATATATATATATATATATATATATATATTTGTTGTTTGATTTTGGTTGAGGAAAATAGTTGAGATATGGTGTTTAGGGTATGATATGAACATCATACATTAACCTGAATTTATTCAAACACCTCTCTATTTTTTTTAAAGGAACCGTGGCTTATATATATATATATATGTAGTTATTTATTTGATTTTATTGTTGAAAATAATAGGATGTGTAATATTATGAATATTGGTAAATGTTTGGTGTTAATATTACATGCTATTACATATATAACCATATTGTGCAAGATTGGAATTTATTTAAAATGTATATACATGTTCATGTGACTACGAAAATAATTAAGGGAGAAAGCATGGTTTTAAATTTTAATGCATGATATGAAGTGATATTTCATGTTTAGTATATAGTATAAGCATGAAATAATTTTGTGGAATTTATTGAACACCAAAGCTTGTTGATTTGAAATTGCGAAAGTTATAAAATTTTAACCTATGGTTTAAAATTTTATATGATGATATTGAGTTGATAATTAAATTCTATAGTATGATAGGAGTATAACATGATTTTATTGGAATTTATTGGATACGTATGCTAATTGTTGCTAATTATCGAAAACGTAACAAAATGGCTAAGTATGAGTTCGATTCTAATGTTAAATGATGCTATGATAGTTAATTATAAACTTAGAATGAGTGATTGTGATTAGGGTGGATGAATGGAACACTTATGCACACTTACACAATGATTGTGTATTACATTAGAAATTAGGGTTTTCTAATGCTTAGTATAGTTTATGTTGTGTATGGTTTTGTTGATGTTGAATGTTTATATTTATGTTGAACCGACAAACCAAAACCCCGAACGTGAACAACATAATACTATATGAACGAGAATCCAAAAGAAATCGACCAATTTCAATAACTTAAGACGGAATAAACGAGAATCGAGTTAGACACAAATTATGGTTTTTATTAATGAAAGGATACTCAAACGTGAGTTCCTACGTTAGAAAAACCAAAAGTCGAGCTACAACGTTAATATTCAATAACGACAACTCAATACGATATTAGTTGGACGTAAACACAAATCGATAATGAACAACGATTATACGACATATGTAACCTCCGGCGAGTTAAGTTAAATACACAATGTCGTAATGTGTAAGCAACGATTCGAACATAAGATGTCGATCCTTATGTCTCAAAAGCCGAGTTAATATTCCCGAAGTACTTCATTTATTCTTAAGTACTAATTACTTACATGATAGCATATGTCCACTTGAATTGTAAGTCAATATTCCTCTTTAATTATCGTGCTAACACGACAAGTCGTCGAGCATAACCTACTAGGGGCGTAACTAAAATTGTTAAATCTAGTTAGTGGCTTGAGAAGATCCTAATTTACCAATCATAATTTGATTACCGATAACCTATAACGTAAAAACGTTATAATAAAACTAAGGTTAAGAGTCAATGATAGACTCGGAATATGTGATTCATAATTGAAGTTCACCTATGAACGATGAGGTAATATAGCTTGGGAATTAGGGATGTAAGATAATAGAAATTATCTTAACACAATCACATAAAATCATAAAGAAACCCTAATTGGGAACTTTAAAGTCGTAATTTATAAGCGACCATCGATCGATAGAAAGAATCTAAGAACGGCTATTTTCTTATGAAGGGTTCGATCGGGCGTGAGTTGAGGAAGGATACTCACCCTCGCTCATTTAGAACCACTAAGCTTTGGATTAGTAGGTGGGCTTTCTTGAACGAAATGTTATGCATATCTCAAAGCATGTTTTACAAAGCTTTATGAAATATTATCACATGAAATGTTATTGATCGCCAAATGTTTATATTTTGTTGTTATCTAACCGAGATTGGTATATCAATGGCCACCAACGTTAAAAAGGGTAACGATCGAGACTACTCCGGATTGTGTACACGCGATTTTGTCGGTTAGCTACCTCGAATGTGTAGACTCCATAGTCTTTGAATGATCGGTTTGGAAACAACGTGAGTCGGAGTTCGACGCTTTAGAAAACGATTGTTTGATAGGCGAGTCTTTATAAATAGTCATCTTTGATTTTTTTGACATCAACTCCATCGAGTACTTTGACTTATTGTTACCGATGATGGGTGCTTTGACTATTTTGATGCAATTAGAAAGGTTTCTAGAACATGACGTATGCATGTCATATCTTATTTGCGACTTCTTTATTAATATTTTGATTATAACCGTTATTTCAGTATTGAATTGGAGGTCGTACTGTACTTTAAATTCACCGATTGGGTTATGTTGAACCTGAACCCCTTTCGACAAGTCCTTCTACGACTTGAGTTAGTATTGGATTGTTTATCCTTTTAACCTATGCATTATTAAGTAGTTGATCTTGATCTTTATCGCCTTGATTAGCTATGTTTATTTCATTGCTTTATCATATCGGTGACGATCCATTGATCCGTATTTCATTGACATCGGTCGTCACTCTTCAGTAGCTATGTTCATCATCATCGTTGGGACTTAGTCGATTTTCATAAATAGTCATCTTTGATTTTTCATCAACTAGCTGGCCTTTGACTTAGTCTTGACACTTAGTAATCTTCGACTCTTGCTTCCAGAGCTTTTCTTCATTTGCATTCGGTCTTGACATCACTCTTGATGCTATGTTCATATCTCGCTATCAATTTTCATCGCAGTTGGCCCGGTCTTTAGTAATGCGATCTTCAATTAGAGCTTTTCTTCATCATTGCTTGAACTCCACTAGTTTTAGGTCTGTCCAAACTGAAAGTTCTTCTGTTGGACCTGTAACCAAAAAGGCCAACTCCCTAACATGTGAGCAGCACTAGTTATATCAGCAGGGTAATCATCAATAGGTTTTGAGATAAAATCAAACACACATTTAGAACATAATATTTCCAACAGTTTACAGAATTTTTCCAACACCCATTCTTTCATTCAAAAGAAGGTTCACGTGCGATTTGCTCTCAAACACTAATATACTTTGAAACTTATTCCTTGATTTGGAATCTAACTTGAGTGTCGGAGTCTCTTATCGGAGAACCCGTAATGTTGTTTTGCAGTGTTTGAGGAGATTAAACCTGATGTGTTGGCATTCCCAGCGTTCCGATAGCTCAATTGTGTCCATCTACAACAAGTCTATCGTCGCTACATCCAATTCAAGGAAGATTTCTTGTTAAATCTCCAACCTTGATCTAACATAAACATTTGAGTTTTAAAATTAAAACCTTCAAATTGTTGCAAATAGATTAGTTTTATTATTAGCAAAATTTCTTCGGATTGCAAATTGACATGAGAAGATGCAAACTTATTAGTTGAGAGAATGTCGAATATATGAAAAAGGAGAGAGAATATATATGTATGAAATAGGAGAGAGAAATGTTGTGAGGGAAAATATGTTTAATTTGATAGAACCAACATAATTATATGGATTATGATTTATTGATTTATAGAAAATAAATCATTTATAGAAATGGTGGAAATGAGTTCTTATTTCCTATATAAAGAGGATTTGTAGAGTAACCCAACTTTATATAATATATATATGAGATAACAACAAAATTAAGATTTTCTCCATAGATTGATATAGTTGGTAGATTTATGAAATAATAACTTAAATATTATTGTTTTGAATCTCACTAACATCGTTGGCATTTGGCTGAATAAGATTTCATAACTTTTTCAGTCATAAGATTGTCAATCTATCAATTAGATCAGTCCATGAAACGTGTAAATATATTATTAATTCAATAAAAGTTGCTTCTTGGGACCACATTTATAATGTAGATAATAATGGGAATTAAGAAATTGAAACTGATAAATCTAGTTTATGTTAATATACGAGATTTGTGTAAAGCAATAAAGAACACTAAGAACTTTTACGTGATTCGATCGTGAATAAGATATCGTCCGGAGGTGATTCCTCAATACTTTCATTATGGTTTGATTACGGTGAGTATTCTTAAAAGTTCTTAGTATTCAACAAGTTCTTAACCCTTCTTCCTTCGATCTAACTCATATTTATACATATCGAGGACCCCAAAGGCGTGCCCCATCCCTCGATTGGTGGGGTTGCCCACCCTTGATTGGTGCGGACTCTTCCTCTTGCATGTAGGGACTCTTAGCCTTCCGTGTAGGGACTCTTAGCCTTCCGTGTAGGTGAGGGCGATTAGGGTTTGGAGGTGGGCTGAACTTAACCGTGGGCCGTTATTAATGTCGGCTCACTGTTTGGGCGCTGTCGATGGCGCAGCGGTTGGTACGTCCCATCGAAACCTAAGATGATATTTCATGCGCGTGGATTAATGGGTCATGCACTATGTTTAACTACTTAAGCAGGAAAGTCGCGAATAATTTAGATTATGGCCACAAAGCTGTTTCTGTTTTTATAGTTTCAGCAAATACAATTATTTTATTTTATTTTTGGCGCATACTTCGGGTTAGTATCAAAATTCTGCTTAGGTATACTATGTGTATACTATACTTATATTTTCTCACCCACTTTTGGGTAAAAAAAAAAAAAACAAGAGGCAGTGAAGGATGAAAAAGGCATAATGAACAATGACGGTAGATTGTACTTTATGTTTCTGTAATTGTCGTTTCAAGCAACAGTCAATTGATATTCTAACAGCTGTTATTTCATAATCTACCTTGTCTCATTTCGGGCATGCGATTATTGCCAAATCCAACACTTAACCATGCTTTTTTCCTGTTTCGAATCATCAAATTCCGCCACTCTTGCAGGTGAGAAAGTGAAAGAGAGAGATGTGGGAACTTTTTATGGTTAAGAATGGAGTAGAGACCAGTCGTCCGTCGATTCCATAATATACGTAATTTTTTATATCGGATTCAAAATCACTGTTATAAATTGTTTTTAGAAATAAACCGGGAACGAGCAAGACTCATAGCTTGACCGAGTACAAATTCTATCGTTTCAATTCTTTTTCAGCTCTTTTAATTTTTAGTTAATTTTTTTCATTTTAGGCCTATAACTAATTTGTTAACGAATTTTAGGAGATTTTTCAATAGATTTCCTTTTTGTTATTTTTTTAACATATAGTGTTCCGTGCGTGAGAGAGACAAAACTACAATTAACAACCAGTTGAGAAGAATTAATGGATTGTGGCAGCAATAAAAAGTGTCCCTTTCAGTCTTTTCCAGCACACAATTGAAAATATTCCATCGCAAAACCAATCATTGTGAGAGTGAAAACAATTGTGTTGCTGTTATTTAAAGATATCATATTATGTCTTCCATCAATTGAGTAATAGAACATAAATACACTTCCCTTTTGCAGCTAATTTTCTTTTAGCTACTCACGTAAGTAATTTATGTGATGGATTGATCGAAAAAGCTGTTGAGACAATTTAAATTAGCAATTATTTTAGTTTAATAACACATTTAAATTCTAATTAATATTTATTGCTTATTGAAGCTTAAAAACTATATCCCTCAATTATGAAATTAACAATTCTAATAATCAATTATTAATTTCAGAAAATGCAAAAAATAATTATACATATATACCCTAAGGTAGTGTTTACATGATTAGGTTGGATAGATAAAATTAATCAACCTAATCAAAGGATTAATATTTGAGGATATCCCAAAGTCCGGGATTATTTTAATCCTTCATTAATTTTATCCAACTAATATAGGTAGGATTGAAATAATCATTCAAATAAAAGGAGAATTATTTATCCCATGTTTAATCCTTCACTAATCCTTTGTAGTAAACAAAGGATTGATAGATAAAAATTATCTTATCACACATTAATCCATGAAATAATCAATCCTTCAAAATACTAATCATGAAAAGTAAACACTACCTAACTGGGTATAATCAGTCCTAGCTAGCAATTATAAAATTAAACTAAAAACACAAGAAATTAAAATTTAAGAAAAAAACTGAAAAAAAATAGTGTGAGACAAATAAAACACCAAAAAGTGGGATAGAAGAACTCGCTATCTCAGTGTATTTCCTATTTTTTTTCCTCAACGAATGAATGTTATGAGAAATATAATTCGTTTTAATCCATATTAAATAGAGGCGTACTAGTAAAAGAAACATCAAATCTATCTTGATCGCATTATGTTGTCAATAACTTAGTCTCGACTGCAAGTTTCTAGGAAAACTTGATCTTGACGGAAGAATATAGAGAATTGATTCAAGGACGAGATATGATTGAAAATATACATAGAATAAAATTAAATAAAAAGGGTCACAAACAATTATTGCAATTATAAACCAAAAAGAAAAAAGAAAAGATGTGAGATATAATGATGAGATTGTGAAGAGAAAAGTAGAGCTAGAAGAATAAAATCCCATAAACTTATAAGTTCTTTTACATTTGGGTCATGATATATTTGCCCTTTTTAGGCTAGCACTAGGAAGAAGGTTAGTTCTTTACTAATATTAATTAGTGAAGGTCCACTTTGAGATTCCTTCCACTATATATGCGCCATGCATTTCTTCAATCTTGAAAAGATTGATTTTATTTTATTTTATTTTATTAATTTTATCATATGTGTAGTGACCATGTTACCTTACGTGTATAAATACGAAATATAAAATCAAATCAGAATATAGGGGAAGAGAATGAATAGGGTAGGCTATAGAAAATGAAGTCAGCTTCTAAAACTTTACATAAATGCATAATAAACTAACAAAATGCCTAGACTAATAAGCATTTATATAATCTAGTACCACAAGTGGTTGAATGTTTTAATACTCTATTAATAACACCATTGAGATGCTTTTTCAAGATTATTCTTATTAGGATCATTGAGTTAAATTTATAAAGTATTCTAATTGAGTTAAATTGTGGGAATACGTACGAAATTATTCTTGTATATAAATTAAATGGATGACTCTACAAGCGTCCATAACGGTGAAAGGGGTGTGGAGTCAAGATTACGTAAAACTTAGTTTAGCATCATAACATTTAGTCCATATCATTTTTTTTTTATTCTAACGTCTTATCATTAAATTAAAATCATCAGATTTATAAATTACATAAACATTAATGTTTGATTTACTCATGTTTCTCTTTTAACTTTAAAGAGATGAATAAAAGAACAAAGTGGACGTAATTTTTTATATAATTTACAAATTTGATGATCATGATAACAATTTCAAAAGTTAGAAGAAAAGAAAATATCAAAAAATAAAAAGTGATATTGTAAACTAATATCAACGATGTTCATAGAAGATGTTTATAAATAATGAGCGAAATGTTATCCTCTTACATTAATAATATATTCACATGATAAAATATCTACGAAATTGAACGAGTGAATTAGGTTGGGAGGGGTGAAATGTCACATATAAGAGCCCTGTGTCAATTTTGGCAATTTACCTACGTTGATTTGATTGGCTAATGTATATGTCACAATTTCTTGAAATGACATATCTCCAACCAATTGGATGTTGAATTTTTTTTCTATTTAGTGGTATTGTTTTTGGGACTAGTCTCATCCCCATGATAATTACCGCACGAAATGTTTATTGATCGATACTTTTTTTACAAAAAAAATAAAAAAAAAAAAAAAAAAATCCAGTAAATAATGCAAAAAATCTTGGGAGATGGCCTTTCACATTAAATTCATTATTCACCTGTTCCATGGATGTATCTTAATCTCCCCTATCTTAGAAGAATGTCGACACACGTGTGCTTAAATGGTTTTGTGGCCAAGACTTGCCATTGAATTGATCACATCAAAAATAGGACTAGTAGGCGAGGGCATTACACCAAGGATCATATCTCAAGCCAATTCGTCATTTACTTTACCATCATAATATTCTATTTTATTTTATCAATATAATATATGTTGTGTATAAGTGCCACGATTCAACTCATGTTACAATAATTAGATTTCACCCCTACCTATTGGGAATTATGTCAATACATTGAATTCAGTTGGTTTTCTAATTCCCACATTGATAATGAGTTTAGATTTAGTTGAAATCAAATTTGAAGTAAATATGATGTCATGATCTTGCACATTCAAATGAAAAGGTATTGGGTAATTGCATATTTGATGAATTAATACTTAAATATCAAAAACATGATAGAGAACCCCACGAATCTAATATGCTAAAAAAAAAGTAGAATCTAACATGTCTAAGCCCACTTTAAGGAAATATTTATATTTTCTATCAAGTTTAATGGTATGTAAAGTAAAATAATTAATTCCTAAAGTCATGACTCATGGCCCTAATTTTAAGCGTGAAGCTTCATTTCATATTGTGTTTCATATTTATGTATTGATGAAATATTTTAAAGAAAAAAGGATAAATTACGTATAATAAGATCACTTTTACTCATTTTCTAGTTTATAACAATTTTTTTAAAATTTTAGCACCAAAAAATATTACATTTATAATTTATGATTTACTACATCCATCGAAATCAAATAAAATTAAAGGCGGAACAATTGTCGTAAAAGTACATGTGTCTAGCTACTCAAGCAACTTAAATGACGTTGCAACTTTTCTACTTGTACAACTAGTTCATGTGTCCTTTTCGGACAGTCATGTCAACTTTAGTTTGATTGGAAGTAGACCAATTTTATAAATTTTAACGGTCGTTCAGAAATTAAAAATCATTTTATAAATCAATTTTCTTATTTTGTTCAAGTTGAACATAAATTATAATAAACTACAATCAATCATGATTCTCCTTTTGTATCATAAGGATGAAAGAATATCAAAGGCCGAGTTTAAATTTAAAACATAGATTGTATATGTGGTTGCAAGTTTAAATTTAAATTCATAAATTTACTTGATTAGATTGCAATCACATATCATGTGATTGGGATCTGTGATTGCAATCTAATCAAGTAAATTATTGTTTTTCCAAATTTATTTATTTTTATTTTTTTGGTCAATTTAATACATAAATTTAAAAGTCCGCGTCATGGTGGACACGAACCCGAGACCTTTACAACTAGACCAACACACACACAAATTTATTAACATAGGATTATGTGGTCATAGTATGAGTTGCATTTTTCTTCATGAATAATGGAATTTGGCCCCAAATTTAATAGATATACAATATATATTAGTTAGTTATGGGCATTTCCTACTCAAAGTAGGATATGGACCAATTTGTCAGTCACTCGAGAGGGCCTTCTCACAGGCTATGAATTATATGTAAAAGGCACAAATTATTTTTCAAATTCAGTTTCAAGTAAATAAAATGATGATATTTATTTATTTTTTATCCGAAAAGATTTTTCCATTCAATGCCAAACCCCTTTCAAGGCAGAGCACGGTGACTATTTATATGTCGGTGGGGATTTTTTATTTTTTTGTTGTCTCGATTTTATATTTTTAATTAATGTCTTTAATCAGTGATCTATTAACATGTCGCGTTGCTATTAATTAGATTGAAACACAACAAATAATAAATTATCCCAAGGTATGAAGTTGAATTGACTAATTTATATATATGTTTTAGAAAAAGTAATTAATGCATGTAGAATGGCATAAATCTTCAACTATTTTTGACATAAAATGATCACAATTTTTTGTTGCTTTGTTTACATAATTATTAGCTTTAACTTAATCATGATATCTCATTAGACTATGGAATAGTTCCTGCCACTCAATAGGGCTTTTCTATTTCTATAGCCTGTGAATTGTCTAAAATTAAACGAAAATTATTTTTCAATACTTAGATAGGAAAAAGTTTTATTTTTATTTTTTCCATCCATCATAATTAGTATTTTATCATGAAATAAAATACTAATTAAAACACAATAAAAATTAACCTAACATTGTCAATTCTATGTACATGTGAACTTTAATTATCCAGACACAAAACATATCGAGTCTCATAAATATTCACAAAACCTCATACGTCTGTCTGCACGGTACAAACGGATAAAATTATCATTTGTTATTAAGAAAAATACTCCTCCGTCCCCAAATCCATTCCTAGGAATCTTGGGTACAGATTTTAATAAAAAATATTGAATGTATTGTGAGTGGAATAAGGGTCCCACATTAGTGTAATATTAAATTAGTTAGTTATGTAATATTAAATTAGTTAGTGGTAAAATATACAAATAAATTGATTGTTGAGGGTAAGAAAAAGAAATAATAGTGAGTCATGGATGGTAAAATGTGAAAATAAATGATATTATTGAGGGTAATAAGTTGGGAAGATATTTACCATAAATATATATGAAGAAAATTAGGAATATCCCAAAATGAAAACTATGAAGGAAATTGGGGGACGAATGGAGTATCATTTACATTAAAGAAAATTATCAAATACTTAAATATCATTTATATTAAAAAAATATCAAATATCATTTAAATTAAAGAAAAGTATCAAAATCCGTATATAATGTACCAAAGACGACTTCATAAATTTTTAGTCATCTACGACTTGTACACTCAATATATTGTTTTATGAGTTATCAATTGCTGGTAGATATAAACTTTTTTGGCTTAAAAATGTCCATTGTGGTTTCAAAATAAATACAGTAAAACCTCTATAAATTAATATTCGATAAATTAATAATCTCTCTAAAATAATAAAATCTTCCGGTCCCAACTTGGGCCTTTGTAAAAAATCATCAATTTCGATAAGATAATAAAATAATAAGTTTTCGAAAAATCCCTTTATAAATATTAGGTCCCATCAAAACTATAAATTAATAATTCATAAATATTACAAAAATTATAAATATCATGATAATTTGCTAAAATATGAATCAATTGTTATTTGATTTTTCTTAAAATTTAAATCTAATTGGATTTCATCCCTAACTTTTTTAATGGCTGCCAAGAGTTCCTGTCGAGTTCTCTAGTCGCAACAAAAATTGTGAAGAGTTGTTGTCGCTCAAAGCCTCCTTTCTCGTGGTTGGTTCCAGTGATCTTGAGTCATCTTGACCTCGTCATTAGTAGGATCTTCAATAATATCAGCAATAATTTCCTCTAAATTTTGAACCATTGCACATTCATCATTTTCGCCCGGATAGTCCACCATTTTGTTGACGTCCATTTTATTGCGATAACCAACATCCTTGATCATATTCTCAAGCTCATGTAGACTTACTTCAAAATTTGTCTCACTTGAGTCGCGTGAGATTTCTTCATTTGAACGGATTTTGCAATGCCTAAAGCAATTTGCTATTGACACTTGAGAAATATTGGTTGTCCAAGCGGAGACTGCAAAATTGATGGCATCTAAAACATTAATCTTTTCAGGATTAGGTAGCCCCAACTCATGACCTTCCAATAGATTTTTGTAGAATCTCTTACGATAGTGCATCTTGAAAGCTCTAATTATTCCTACATCACATGGTTGAATCTTTGATGTCATGTTAGGTGGCAAAAAGAATATTTCAACATTCTGTAACCCTTCAATGTTTTTTGGATGGGTTGGACTTGTCAACCATCAACAAGATTTTTCTACTATTCATTTTGTGATCAAACCACCGAACATATTCTTCAAAAAGCACACTAGTCATCAATACCCTCTTGTTGGCACGATAATGACAATTGATGTTGCTCATGTTGATGTTTTTGAAGCAACGAGGCTTTGCATATTTTCCAATAATCCACAAAGGAATTTTTTCTGAACCATCCTCGTTGCAACAAATAACAACTGTAAGCCTCTCTTTGTCTTGCTTTCTTCCCTCAAGTTGCTTGGTGGCAAGAGAGTGATCAGCTTGTAACCTGTAAAACAGACCTGTTTCATCCAAATTAAAAACATCCTTCATGGAAAATTGGTTTATTTTCTCCCTTATGGCCTCCAGTTTCATTTCCACGTCCTGCATGTCAACCGAACCACTTTCTCCAAAACGACAAAATGATTTAATACAATGTCTAACCTTGAATTTTTCAAGCCAACCTTGAGAAAATTGATGTTCAGGAGGGTGTTGGGGATACAAAAGCTTCATTGTCTCCTTTGCTTTCTCCAAAATAAGCTCTCCGGTCGTGTTGACTCGATCTTGTCTTGAAGAAACCATTCATAAAGAACCTTCTTCATATCCGGATATTTCACGATTTGTGTCGGTTAATATCCCCACCCTTCTCAAAGTTGGCTGAAAAGTACTCTGATGATCTCTTGAGAGTGTTTGATATTGTACCTTGACTAAATTTCAAACGATATTTTTCTTCAACCTTTTTGAGTGCATGTGGGATGATCTCTCTTATACTCACATAATGTTTTATGCATTTGATCATTCATGGATGATTTTGTGATGCCTTTTAGATGAGAAGACATAGTTGAGACTTGGGTGATATGAATTAGTTTATTTCCATATCGAGATTTTTATAGTATATGTTTCCTTTATGATGCATGAATATATTTAATTGACAATAAATTGATACATGTATGTAATTGTTAATTGCATGAATATATATTAAAGTAGATACACAATGAATTGGTTGTTGATACATGAATATAATTAATTGAAACATAATAAATTCATTTATTTTCAATACATGTACCAAATTTGATGAATTTAAAAAGTTTCTATTTTAATTAATAAATTATTAATTTATCGATATATTAATATCTCTCTAAATTAATAAAATTCCATAGTCTCAAGGATATTAATTTATAGAGATTTTATAAATAAAAAGTTTAATAAGCCCATTAGTGGGGCCCACATAAGAAAAATGAAAATATGGCACGCCCAGTGGGACTCGAACCCACAATCGCCTGATTAGAAGTCAGACGCCTTATCCATTAGGCCATGGGCGCTTATGTTTCAAGTAGTCACGTTTTGTTTTATCAATTAATTGACCTCTCATTTTCATATCTATAAACAGAATATGTTTAAACATTATTCTTTCCTACCATACCATTATTTATTTTTAAAAAAGAAATGTGAATAGGAGTTTATGATTTAAGGGTAAAAAGTAAATGCACAAGTAGTAAGAAGAGCAACCTATAATTGAAGGACAAGAAAAATGAAATTGTGAACTATTAGTGTGACATAGGGGGGCACGCCGTAATTTTTAATCATCAACGTGAAATAAATACAGATCTAAAAAATTAAGATAAAACTCGTTTTAAATTTTTAATTTTAAATATTTGAAGATTTTATCAACTTTTATCTGCTAAAAGTTTTGACTTCAAACTTCACACGCAATACAAAAGAAGAAAGGAAAATTAGTCTATATTCAATAAGTAGAGCTGGCGACCATACAAACCCAATATGCTCATGCATGACTTCTTTTACACTTGTTTAATATTTCATTTAATTTTGGATTAATTTTCGGAAACAATATTGAGTTACTTAAACTGAAATTTTCACACTAATTCAAAAATATTTAACTAAAACACCGTTTTTTGTTTAATTCTTTGCAATTACAATATTTCCAATTTTTTGTCAAAGTGTCTACTATGTACCAAACAAATGTCATTGTTCTAATTAAACGATGTAGAGGGTGTTTGGCTGAGTTTATAAACTTATAAGTTGTTTAGGAGCTTATAAGCTGTTGCAAAGTATTTGGCGAAATAAACTCCTAAACAGCTTATAAGCTGTGAAAATAAGCCCCAACAGCTTATAAGTTTCCCTAAAAATAAGTTAGTCAACCTTAACTTATTTTTTTCATAAACTTATAAGCAATCATGAATTTATCAAAATAACCTTATTATAATTCGTTATTTCTTACACATACATTATCAACTTCACATTTTGTCAATTTTATCTCTAACTATGATTTTCTCTCTCTAAATCACGATTCTTTCTCTCTAACTCACGATTCTTTCTAAACATAAGATCAATTTTCTAAACACTTTAACAACTTGTAAGCACTTGAGACATTACATCTTATAAGATCTCTAAAATAAGCTTAGTCAAACACCCCGTAGTTCCAATAATTAAAAAAGGAGAATATTATAAATTCTTTATATATAGTTACAGTATTTTAAAAATTGTGTGACAATTACAAATTTAATTAATCGTTGTATTATTTCTAGCAACGAAATACGGCCTTAGAACAGCAATCTAAAACGTTATGGGCCTAATAACAAACTTGTATATAAACCCAGGCCCAGAATGTCCAATTACGAAATCAGTTAAATGGAAATTTCGTGTAATTTTCCACAATATAAGGCAAATATCTATGAAGGCTATAACCAAAAAAAGGAGAGACTTTTACAAACGTAATATTATTAAATATAAATACAAAAATTGTATTTGTTCTGGTGTTCAAGATCTTTATATGTTGTAAAAGTATTTCTTTAAATTTGAATTTTCTGGAATCTGTTGACCACTGTTGTTCGAGCTATGTTTGATGAAGAAACAAGAGAGGTTATAGAGATGGCGAAAGCAGAATTTGTTTTAGTATTTCTCATATATTTTGATCTGCGAAATCGGCTACCACATTCTTTGGGAATACTGTTTAAAAATTAATTTTGAATCACATTATATACAACAAGGAGCGTAATTTTATTTATTTTTATTTTTAATTTAGGCTGAGATTGGATCTTCTGCTTCCAGAAATAAAATATTTGAAGCAGAAAAAGATTGGGTTTGGAGAATTATGAAAGTGACATGAAAGTAAACTATCCACTCTCTTGTGTAGATAATGCAATTTTCTTTAGCTCAAAGGATGGGACCAAATTGTGGGCAATATATGCTTTGTTTATAGGCAAGTTGCAATGCTGATATCAGCATATATCGAGATAAGGCAGTTGGAACTTGGAAGTTTGGAATAGAAAAAATAAATAAATGAAACGAATTTTAATTAATTGACCTTTGGGCTTTGGCCTTAAATATTCGAATCCATCAAAATAAAATGACATATATGTTGGAGACAGTCTCCGATGAAACCGATTGCCCAATCATATATTGGGATACATTATCTCATATTCGATTTGAAGGACGTTTGGCTAAGTTTATAATTTTTAATTCTAATTTATTTTTCATAAATTTATAAGTAATATTGAATTAATCAAAATAACCTTACTTTGATTAATTGTTTCCAATAACCATATATATCAACTTCATTACTCTTCAAATTTCTCTTTCTAACTCACGATTCTCTCTCTAACTTGTAACTTATAAATTTAATTATTCAAATACTTTGACAACTTATAAACTCTTGAGTCATTACAACTTATAAGTTGTTGAAACATCTTATAAATTGTTGGATCTTCAAAATATACCTACAATAACGAATTTCATAAATCAAGATACTTGTTATTTGAAACGTATTGTTGTGTTTATAGTTCGGATCCACCAGAGGGATCTTGGCCATTCCAGTAATTAGACGTAAGAATTTGTATTTTATATTTGAGATAATTCTGAGGAAGTTTTGATAGTTTGTATGATGTATAGTTTGAGAGGAGAACAGCTATTAAGGTGTTGACCCAACCAGAATCCACTAACATAGTAACATTGGATTTCAAGTTTGTTTGAAAGAAAATTAAAAGTTGTATTTCAGTTTATTTGACCACCTATGGAGTCGGGATTTGATAAAAGTGTAATCAAATTACATAAGGTTTATATATGTGTCGTCATGTATTTGTATACTTTTTTCATTTATGTCTGCTTAATTATTTATCTCGAATCGAGAGTCAAACATAAAATTATGTCCAAAATTTTGTTTTTATTTTTCTGTAAATTCAAATTCAAATAAAGTAAGTACTCACGAGTACAAGTGTTACGATCGGCCTTCACTAAAGATAGTTAAGCCGAAAAAACGTGACTAGGGAAGGAAATTAGAAGCAAGGTTAAAAATGATATTTTGGTATCCGGATCCAAACTAAATACTCAAATAAACCTAAAATAAAATACTTGATTAAACACTAAAAGATTATGAGAATCAACAATGTCTACTGAAAAGGGATTGTAAGAACTATACCCAAACAATAACATTGTATGTGATTGAACTAATCATAAGCAGTATTTTGCAGCGAAAAAAATATAGCTGAGATACATGTATCTTGAGGTATCTTCAACTAAACTCGACTCAACTTCGGTATTAAATAGGAAAGTCAGCAATTGTTCTCTAGTGAAATGAATTAATTTATGTTCTAGGCTGAACATGAGATAATTAATTCATTTGATCCCATCTTTATTTCTTGTATTTGATCTGTAGGCTGGCCCATCCTATTACTTAAGCAATTTTTGATCATCCCCTAGGAATCTCACTGTGATTTTGTTCTGATTATTGTATTATTTATTTAATACATTTACTAGTCTATATAGATATTATTTTATATTATTAGATATCAAGAGATAATTATTCTAGAAATGAATTATCTTAAAGAAAGAAGATAATTATTGTATTTATTAGATATGTCAGAGTCTTATCACATTAGGATTCTAGAGAGATCATTATAAATACATGGTATGAGAAAATCAGATGATCTATCTCCTCACAGTATGATTTTCGAAAATCACAGATGTCACGGCCCGATTTCTAGAAATAACGGAAGCTCGTAAATCGAGACGCGACGAATAAAATAAGGAGAAATATGAAGAATAAAGTTAACTCGAATGATCAAGGCAATAAACCCTTAGGATTTGGGAATAGCTTCCTAAATGAAAACGGAAGACATCGAATGATGAAACCCAATCAAAACGATAATTATCCTCAGGATCACAAGTTTAGTTTCATGCTTCTGATAGCCAATATACACAAACAATACTAACATCTAGGATTCAGAGTCTAAGCTCAATTAAAAGAAACTATTCAAGTCGTAGACAAGAAGGAAAATAAAATTAGAGTTAATTCATCAGCGGAAGTCTAAATACGGAATAATCCGTCAAAGTACGGAGTGAACTCAAATCTCAGCTCTGCCCCGTCAACACCCATTGATCATCCTGAAAACATTTGAAAAAAAATTTGGGCTAAATACTAATGTACTCAGTGGGCATACATTTTCATAAACATTTCATAAATCCGTAAAAGCAGTTTATCCAATCATGATAACATAACTTAGAAGGTTTTAAAAAGAGAAACCATTTATAAGCATGCAAAAATATTTCATTCATTTGGGCCCATTGTCACGACTCTTCTGTTACTCGCTTTGATTTCGGACCTCTAGCCACCGTCGGATCACATGGTCCCATTATTGCCATCGGGACGAACCCGGACAATTCATGATGTACTTGGAACGATCCAGACAAGCACCATAATAACATACGCATCTCTAACGCATCCGCACAAGCACCCTTATAACGCCTCACGACTTGGTTAGTGCCCGGTGGAGATCAACCCACCAAACAACTAACGGTGTACACAATTCTCAATTAATGTATAAGATTAAGAGAACCTCGATCGATTCATATCGAGCCTTAAATGCAGTAGAGCGCACAAAACATTTTATTGGATAAACAACAGCATTTCATGAAATATCGTAGCATATAACTCAAATATACTTTTGTAAAGTAAGCCCACCTCGATAGGACAAAGCACAAGAAATCACAATAATATGCGTCTCGGAAAGCGGCTAATCCCTTGATCGATGAAACCTACAAGAAGCACTAAGCTTAATAGGTCTCGAAAAGCTAGCCTTAAATTCATAGAAAGGAGGATACTAGCTTATGATTCGTTAAGCAGAGTTTTCAAAATATAATTAAATTTGAAAACTAATTTATATCGGCTAAGGCACCAACAATACCCTTGCTCGACTTTTTGTTTAAAAACAATTTAATTTCATAATCTTCTTTTGTTAAATACTTTTTACAAAAGTATAATGCAATTAAATTGCATACTAAAATCATATATATATATTAAGGACTCTCGCTTAATATAACACATAATATAATTATCAAATTATGCACTTGACTAGCATAATTTAATTTATTTAATTATTCTAACTTAATTAATTTCATTAAAAGAAATTAATTATATTAATTAAAGAGGTCTTAATCATAAATTAAAGATAATTTAAACTTGACTTAACCTTATCTTAATCAATCAATTAATTAAACTTAATAGTAATTAATTAATTAATTAATTATCTTACCATAATTAAATAATTTAAACTTATATTTAAGTTTAAGTTAATTATTTAATTAATAAGACTTAATATAATTTAATTAATTAAGTCTTATAGTTAAACCTTATTTATTTAATTAATTAAAGTCCAAAGATTTAATTAATTAAAGCAAGTCAAGTAATTTATTAAATTAAATAAATTAAAGCCCAATCATTAATTAAATCTAAGCCCAATTATTATTTAATTAATTGAAGTCCAACTATTAATTAATCCAAGCCCACATTTTATTATATTCTGGCCCAAAACATTTAATAAATAAATAAAGAGGTCCAGCCCATACTTAAATTAAACTGAGCCCAACATTTAAAAAGAATCGGCCCACATCACATAGTATTCTAGGCCCAACCCATTTAATTAAAGAAAATAGCCCATTTGATTTAAAACAACACAAGTCCATTTAATTTAAAAGAATAAGCCCAACATTAAATCATTTCGGCCCACAATACAAAGCCCAAACATTTTATTTTATTTTTTTGAACAGCCCAACGATTTAATTAAAAAGGTAGCCCAACACCTTTAATTTAAAAATGGGCCCAACCATTTTAATTTAAAAATGGGCTCAACTATTTTAATTTAAAAATAAAAAAACAAGCCCATTTAATTTAAAAATAACACAAGCCCAGCCCAATACTTCACAAAACCCTAAACCTAATGTTCAGCACAATTTTCCAACTAGCTTTTTCGGTGCCGCCAGTCATGGAGGCCTCAAATTATATTTTTTTTTGTCTCTCTCGCCTCTCTTCTCTCTCTCGTCTCTCTTCTCTCATTCAACACACACACATGTGCGGACCACACACACGCACTGCACGACGTCGCCGCCGCCTCCACGTCCGGCCAGCAACGTCACCGGTCGTGAGCTGCGCGGTCGTCTCCGCCACGGCCTCCTCTCTTCTCGTCCCGACGACCACACATGCACACACACACGTGATGCGCACCTACACACGCTCACGACGGACACGCAAGCACACACGCGACGCCGCTGTCGTTGCTCCGACGACGTGCGTCGTCGCCGTCTCCTCTCGGCGAACACACGCACACGCGCACGCAACACATGAACACACGCACACGACCACAACTCACACACATACACGAACGCACACACAAGCGACGACGCACACTTACGGCCGACGCTGGACTCCGGCGTCCCTCGCACCGCCCAGCGTCGCCGTCGCCGCCGCTCCATCTCTGCCTCTCCCTCACTCACGTCCCACTCACAGCACACACTCACCACCAACTCAACATACAACATATACATACATACATATTAAATATTAGGAGATTAAAATTTTCAACCTTTGTAGATCCCTTTTGTTGTGCGAAACGAAAATGAGTGAGTGAGAGAATGGTTTTGGGGGCTAGGGTTCACAAAGGGATGAGAGAAGCCGTTATAGTGTAGGGTTTGGTTGTCCCATGGGCTTCACTTTTGGGCTTTGTAAACTAAAGCCCATTAAATTATTATTCGTACGGGTTCAAGTCCGATCTTAGAGATTATAAATTAATTAAACCTTGACATATATTACTTATACAATGATTTATAAATATATATATAAATCATATTCAATTATTATATTATATATAATAATTCTCGTAATCGCTTTAATGAAATAAATTTCTTTTCGTTGGAATTTAAAAAAATTCTTTCATTGAGCACGAATCATTTTAAGTTCTAAGTTCGAAAGTCATTCTAATCTATTGAGAAAGACGGATATGACATCCTCCATCCTTATAAAAATTTCGTCCTCGAAATTACATACCTTGATAATCTAGTTCGGGATACTTAGATTTCATTTTATCTTCAAGTTCCCACGTGGCCTCCTCCGTACCATGATAGTTCCATTTTACTTTGACGAGAACAATTTGTTTGTTCCGTAAAACTTAAACTTTTCTATCCAAAATTTGGACAGGTCTTTCTTCATAACTTAAGTCCTGAGCTAAGACCACTTCATCGTGTTTAATTACGTGTTTCGGATCAAACACGTATTTCCTTAATGCGAGACATGAAACACATTGTGTACGTCTCCAATGCTTGGTGTCAAAGCCAACCTATGGCTACAGCGCTATTCTGCTCAGGATCTCGAAAGGTCCTATATAGCGGGGTCGTAACTTTCCTCTCTTACCAAAACGTATAATTCCCTTTGAAGGAGAAACTTTAAGAAAAACTCGATCCCCGAAATTGAATTCTAAGTCTGATCGACGTTTGTCGGCGTAAGACTTTTGTCTGTCCTGAGCTTCTTTGATTCTTTGCTTGATGTGATCGACCTTTCCAATCATTTGTTGTACTCGATCTGGACCTAGTAACTTTCTTTCACTCACTTCATCCCAATAAAGTGGTGATCGACATTTTCGACCATACAAGGTCTCGTATATTCGAAATCAATTATGCTCAAGCATAATTCTAAGGGTTGAGGTATAAAGCGAGAGATTTGTTAATAAAGATGCTATCATTCCTTATATGTCCATTGAAAAGAGTCTCGTGCATCACCAACTTTAAACATGTCCAACCTACTAACGAGGTCTTAAGGACAATCAACTATCTTAAAGATAAGTTGTAATCTCTCTCTTTATAAAATATTAATATGAGATTATTTCCCAAGAGTATCAAATATTTTCCTTTACTTACTCTTGCCTTTGAATGCTAAAGAGTATATCATTCATAACTTTATTTTCATAACACTCACATGAGAGTATAACTTCTCATCATCGGTATCCATAAAGCCCATCAAGGGTCATCGTACTTAGGTGTTTCGAGGATTGAAGAAAACTTATCAAAACAACTTACAAGGTGGGGTTTGAAATTAGAGGTGATCGTACTTTTGAGAGTTTGAACCAATATTTTCCTTGAATTTAATAATTGGGATATAGGATCCGAAGATCGAATGACGACTCTTGAGATGTCTTTGGTCATATGGGCTGGCGGACCGTCATAAAATACTTCTCATCACATGAAGGCTTAGTTTCAAAATGACGCTTTTATGAAATTTTACGTTTGTAAACTTCTTTCACGAAAAGTGAAAACTCAAGTGATTTCCCAGTTGAAACAACCTCAATGACAGAACATGGGCAATAAATAAAATTTGAAATCTCATATTCGGATCATACGCTCGAAAAAGTACTTCAAACTCTTATGATCTCGTGAAGATTTCACACCGACTCCATAGAGGTGGTGTCTCCGGATCTTCAAAGCGTGCACGATCGCGGCTAACTCTAAGTCGTGAGTCGGATAATTGAACTCATGGGGCTTCAATTGACGAGATCGTATGCTATCACCTTCGGTTTTGCATTAGTACACAACCTAGTCCCAACTTTGAGGCATCCGTGTAAACTACTTAATCCTTCGTTCTCCTGCAGGATTGCTAACACTTTGGGCGGTGGTTAGCTTTGTCTTGAGCTATTGAAAACTCTTTTCACGGTCTTGGTCCAAATGTACTTGGTCCCTTTTCTTAAAAGCGGTGTCATTAGCCTAGCAAATTTTGAGAATCCTTCAAGGAATAAATCAGTAGTATCCGCCAACCCGAGAAAACTTCTGATCTCATTGGAGTTTGATGGTGTCCTCCATCCTTTGACGGCTTCCACCTTAGCAAGATCTACTTTGATTCACTCGGCTGACACGATGTGTCCGAGGAACATTACTTCCTTTAACCAAAATTCACACTTGCTGAATTTGGCATATAATTTCTCGCTTCACAAAATCTCGAGTACAACACGCAAGTGCTCTTCGTGTTGTTTCTCGGTCTTAGAGTAGATGAGAATATCATCGATAAACACTAAGGCGAAACTATCAAGAATCTTGATGGAAGACTCTATTCATCGGATCCATAAAACAGTGGGGCATTTGTCAACCCAAACGGCATCCCAGTGAACTCGTAATATCCGTAACGTGTTCTAAACTCGTCTTAGAATATCATCCCTTCTCATTTTGGTGATGGTATCCAAACCTTAGTCTATCTTGGAAAATACTCCACTCCTTTCGGTTGGTCGAACAAGTCGCTCATCACGGGAGAGGATATCTATTCTTAATAGTGAGCTTGTTCAACTCTCTCGAATCGATACACATCCTTAATGTTACGTCTTTCTTCTTGACGAATAGGATTTGGTGCTCCCCATGGCGATCGCTAGGTTGTATGAAACCTAGGTCCAACACTCCCTGAATCAATCTTTAATTCTTGTAATTCGGGTGGGGCCATCCTATACGGTGCTTTTGACACTGGAGCTGCTCCGGGTTCTAAGTCGATTGTGAATTCTAATTGCCGATCTGGTGGCATACCCGGCAATTCTTCTGGAAAAACATCTTCGTACTCTCGAACCACTGGAACTACTCCAATTGTTTTCTCCATCTCTGGTTTTCTTGTCAAGCTGACTAGAAATGCATAGCAATCTCATTTCTTCATAATCTTGGTGGCTTTCATGGCAGATATCACCGATACTCCTTTTCCCATTCTTATCCCATGAAAATTTGTCCCCTCATTTCCAAGGGTCTGGAATGAGATCTTTCTCTCGTTACACAAGATTGTGGCATTGACTTTGGTGAGCCAATCCATTCCTAAGATGATGTCAAATTCTATCATAGAGATGACATATAAGTCTGCCCTAAATTCTTCAGCACCTATGTTCAATTCTAAGTTCGAGACGATATATTCAGCAGACATTCTTTCTCCACCTGTTGTGCTAATCACTAAAGCTTCACTAGATGGTTTAGGAGTTAAGTCTAAAGCCTTACAAGCAGAATGTGAAATGAAAGAGTGTGATGCTCCCGTATCGAACAAAGCTATAACAGGTATACGAGTCACATTGATCATACCTGCCGATTCCCCGTGCTCGGTGCTGCTTACGGTTGAGCATAGGCCCTCGCATTTGGCGGTTGTCCTTGGTTTCCTCTGAGACCATGGATCTACCTTTGTTGATTTCCAGGGTTTGGTTGCTGGGGTGCTTTCCCATTTTTCTTTGGGCATCTTTGGAGCAAAATGGCGGCTTCTCCACAAGAATAACAAGCATTTTCCCTTCGGACATTTGCCTAAGTGGAATTTTGGCATTAGGGCAAGGTGTTCGACCCATCATTGGAGGCGGATTTGATTACGCTCGGATTACGATTCGAGGTTTCTTCCCATTTAGAAGTTTCCCATTACCCTCATTCCATTTCTTTTCCTTAGCCATTGTCTTAAAATGGCGCATACACGCTGTTTTGAGGAGCTTTTCTTTCTCTGCCGTGAAGTGACTCGATGGTAAGAGCCCGCTTTCGATGTGCGTGCATATGTAAGATCACCTTGACTTGCTAGGGAAATCGCTATCTCGTGATGTAATCCGTTTACGAACTTCTCGTAGCGTTTTGCATCGGTGTCCACGGATGTGGAGCATACATTGTGATTGGTTGAAAGCTGTCATATTCAATGATTGTTCCAAATCTACGCTTGATTCGAACTCGCTTACTTTTCTTGACGGTAGCATCCTGGTATGTACTTCTCATACAATTCAGTCTTGAATTCTTCCCATGTGAGGTTTTCGAGTTCCTCCTCCGTCATGGTGCGTCTCACTGACTCCCACCGAAGTCAGCTTCTTCCACCAGCTGGTAGGTGGCGCACTTCACTTTTTCCTGGTCTTCACATCAGATATAGTTAAAAATCCGTTCCATAGCTCGTATCCATTTCTTAGCATCCATTGGATCGCCTAGTCCATCGAACATCGGAGGTTTCTCTGCGGAACCTTTCTTGATCGTCTGGTTCGGTGCTACTTGTGGGTTAGGTTCACGATGGACAAAACCTCTTCCTTACACCGACCACGTCCTCGTCCTCATCCTCGCCTCGACCTTGGCCCCTACCATTCCCTATCGGTGCGTCTCTTATGTCATCTCCTATTGGTACGTCTTCCATTCGAAAAGATAACCCGAGTGCGCTTTCATGCGCCGGGTCGCTTCAACGCAGCGCCTGTCGCCCGCTAGCTCGCTCGCTTCGCTTGCTTGCGCCGTCCTCGCGATCGCTCGCTTCGCTCGCGTGGCGCCAGGGTCTCGTCGCGTGACACGCGCCCGTCGCCGCGCCCGCGATCGCCCTCGCGATCGCGAGCTTGCTCGCGAGATACCGTCGAGGGGCTGCCGAGCTACTGTTTTCCCGTCGTTTCGTTTCTTCGTTCTTTCGTCTTCGTTCTTCTTTACGTATAAGATTTACGAATAAAATCTAATCTAACCACGGATTTTCTCGTGGTGTAAAACAAAATCCGACAAAACAATAAGCGAGCCACGATGAGCAGCGGATCCATAATTAATCAAACGCACGTAATAATCAAACGTGAATTAATCCAGCAGCGATTACGATCCCGTGCTCGATACCAATTGTAGGAAAACATTTGTTAACCCCGCCCGAGGATCCATCTTGGGTGTTTAATTCACCATACATTGATTATAATCTAACATGCGTCTATATAATTAATAGCGACACGTTGGGGTTTTCGTGTTTACCTTTGGATGCATCGAGGTGGATCGAGCGGGATGAGCGGATTGAGCGGTCGAGACTCGTGCTTTGACCTTCCGGGCTGTATCCCTGATACCCAAACTCCAACGTCGGTGAGGACGAGCTATGGAGAATGCACCAAAATCACCCTTCCTCTCACCCAAACTCTCGAAAATTTTCTCTCAATTAATTGAGATGGCGAAAATCTTGCTTGTAATATGTGAGCATTAGCATAGACATTATCTCATACCTTATATTTATAATGCACTACCTTAATCCTATATGGAATATTACCATAATCCTATATGGAATATTACCATAATCCTATATGGAATATTACCATACTCTTGGATTATTTCCATACTCTTAGGATTATTTCCATACTCTCAAGATTATTACCATAATCTTATATGGAAAGGATCTATGCATATACCATAAATATAATTATATCCATGTGGATAAAGAGAATAAAATCTTGCCAATTGAGCAATAGGGGGAACCGATTTTCCTCGATTACTACGGGCTTTGGATGGGCCAGCCCAGGGATCAAATGCAAGGAATAAAGATGGGCCTCAAATAAATTAATTATCTTATGTTCAGCCCAGAACATAAATTAATTTATAAACATTCGATCATGCCACTAGAGAAAGAATGTTGACTTACCCCTTTATTACCGAAGTTGAGTCGGGCTTGCACTTAGACATTACTGAATCCCGTATTTAAGATATCGACGTCCGTTAATCATTTATAGCAATCATTTGCTTAAAGCGATTAATAACTTTATTTCCTTAAGTAGTACCACTCAACCTTATTATTGTACTTGAGCTAACTCAACTGCGGGTTTAGTACAATAAACCTTTGAGCTCCTTAAGGGGCGTCATCATCCTAAACGGATACGGTGACTCGTCTGAGATAACTAGCGTGACATACAAGACTTTGCCACCACCCAAGATGCGAGAATCTTGGGTTAGAACATATAACCCTCACTCATAACAAGTCAAAGTGATGGTCAAGAACTCATACTCACCTAATACCTTATCGAGGTTTAGATCATCGTAAGTCACCGAGATCTTGGTTCTTCACGACGGTCGTAGAAGAACTCGTCTCATCTGTGATCCTTCATACGTCGAGACGTACCAGCATAGACAAGCAACTAAGTCAAGTCACTTCTTATCTATCTTGCGGCCTAAACCGACAACTCGTCCTTAAGTCGTCTCACCAGAAACTTTTATATCTCATTAAGCTTGACCAATCATACGCACTTACGTGATCTTCTACACATCGTATGATCTAACTTATATATGAGATAAGGGGACACGATATATGCAATCAAGTATTCAAATCGGATAGGAGATTGTAATAGTGGTAACAGAAACATTGTATACAAGCTCAACCAAACCGCTTTCAAGATACAAATCAACAATCTCCCACTTATACTAAAGCAAACTTTTAGTATACAATGTGTCTTTCTACTAGCTATTACAAACAACCATCACTTTGCTTCTCCCACTTATACAAAAGTTTCCTTTCTAAGTGGGTGCCATCAAGCATAATCCAAGTCCTCTAACGTGTCCATCGTAGACTTTTTGCGGCAGTTTCTTCGTGAATGGATCCGCTAGATTTTCCGTCGTGTCAATCTTTTCAATCGACCGTCACCTCGTCTAACGATTTCTCGTATGACATGGTACTTTCTCTCTATGTGTTTAGTCGCCTTGTGGGTCCGTGGTTCCTTCGAGTTTGCCCATCGCACCGAGTTATCACGATGAACTATGATACTCTTGGGCAAACCAGTACCACATCTAGATCCACGAGGTAGTTCTTGAACCATCTGACCTCCTTAGAAGCCTCCGGGCGGCTACATATTCGCTTCCATGGTAGAGTCCGCAATGCATCGCCGCTTTGCACTCCGCCAGATACGGCTCCACCTCCCAAGGTAAACACATAGCCCGAGGTTGACTTTTTCTCATCACGGTCGACTTGGAAATCCGAGTCCAGATAACCCAAAGGCATTAGACTATCTCGCATGGTAAACCAGCCTATAATCTCGAGTCCTTTTCGGTGCTTGAGTATATGCTTTATCCGCAATCCAATGAGCTTGTCCAGGTTAGGCGATATCTAGCTACTATGCCACCGCATAGCGTATATCGTCTCGTGCATAGCATTGCGTATGAGACTTCTACGGCGAAGCGTAAGAACTTGTCTCATTTCTATCTCCTTTGCGGTCATAGGTGATTGCGTTTTAGATAAAGGAACGCCATGTCCGAAGGTAGCAATCCTTTCTTGGCGGTGCGCATACTAAAGCAGTAATTACGATATCAATGTAAGGCGCCCGAGATAAGCTCAACATTTTCTTCTTGCGATCTCGGTAAACCTTGATCCCAAGAATGTACTGCTGCATCTCCTAAGTCTTTCATTTGAAACTGATCGGATAGCCAACTCTTTACGCCCGATAATGACTTCACGTTGTTGCCAACTAGAAGGATGTCATCTACATAAAGTGCAAGAAATACCACATCACGTTGACATCTAACCGATACACACAACTCTCGCTAGGCAACCGGTAAATCCATGGGACTTTACTACCTCGTCAAAGCGTAAGTTCCATGATCGGGAGGCACGCTTAAGTCCATAAATGGACTTCTTAAGCTTCCATACTAGATGCTCTTCACCCTTTACCACATAACCTTCGTGTTCTTTGCATATAGATGTCTCTACCTTCCTCAAGGTAACCGTTTAGAAAAGCGGTTTTAACATCCATTTGCCAAACCTCTGGGTTCAAGTGGGCTGCTATGGCTAGAAGAATTACGATGGACTTGAGCATTGCTACGGTGAAAAGGTCTCATCGAAATCGATGCCCTCAATCTGAGTGTACCCTTTCGCCACAAGCACGGCTTTAAAAGCGAAACCTCTCCATCGGAATCTCTTCCTCTTGTATATCCACTTACTACCTATGGCTTCCTTGCCATCCGGTAGAGGTGTCTTTCATATACATCCATAGCCGTTATGGACTCCATTTCTAAGTCCATAGCGGTGTGCCATGATCTTGCATCAATATCTTGCATCGCCTCCTCAGTATGTCCATGGGTCGATTATTGCATGTTCGTCTGCGGGACCAAATCCAAGATTCACCCACGAACATAAATCGCTCGGGTTGACGAACAACCCTCCCACTACGATGAGGTTCTACAGCACAATGGCAACGGTGGGTGCGAGATACTTGTGGTTCTCTAACTTGCACAACTTGCGTGTGGGTACCACTCATGCGGTCGGTATCTCCATGGAACTCGACCCACTTCAATTTCTTGAAGTATCGGTGTCGATCCTCCCACTAGACTCGACATCTCGCACCTTTGGCCTAATCGGTGGTGGAATACGATCATCTTCTAATTCTTGAAGAATGATTTCAACTTTGGACTTATGATTTTCATGTAGTCCTCTTCTAAGAATCGAGCATTAGTGCTAATAATGACCTTCCGATCCTTGGGACTATAGAATAAACCACCTTCGTTCCTCTAGGATAGCGATAAACGACCTGCGTCGAGATCTAGCCTCCAACTTGTCGACTTTCTTGTTCAAAGACACGTGTCGGATCGCCCATATCCTTATGTGGCTTAAACCGGGCTTCGCCCAAACCACAACTCGAAAGGGGTCTTTTCGACCGACTTGGGCGGTACTAGATTTAGCAAGTATGCCGCCGCCTCTAAAGCATATCCCCGAATGAAATAGGCGATGTAGCATAACTCATCATAGATCTAACCATTTCCAAAAGAGTCCTATTTCTTCGCTCGACACACCATTTTGTTTGTGGTGTGCTGGGTGAAATCTTGTTGGGATGTAATCCCACACTTCACTAGATAGTCCATAAACTCGTTCTTGAGGTATTCGCCACCGCGATCGGACCCATGATGACTTGATACTCTTACCTAGCTTCGTCTCCACTTCCGCCTTAAACTCTTTGAATTTCTCAAAGCATTCGGACTTGCGGTGAAGCGGTATATGTATCCGTACTTGAGTGTCGTCGATGAAAGTGACAAAATACTGTACCTCCACGAGCTTGTGTGGACATAGGTCCACACAGTCGAAATGGACTAACTCGAACATTTCTTTGGCTCTATAACCGCCGCTTTGAAGGTGCAGTCGACATCTTACCTTCTATACAGATTCGCGGATGGGAACGAGTAACCGTGAGATCACCCAACGCCCATTCTTAGCCGCCTTTGGATCCTATTTAGATTGATGTGACCTAATCTAAGATGCCGAGAGAAAAGTAGAGTCATCTTCGAAGAAAACTTTCTCTTTTAGGGTTTGATGAAGATCTGACATAGTTATAGGTATTATGTTTTGCGAAATAGTATAAAGCGAATTATATAAAGTGCCAACACGAGATAACCGTCATTTCTTATGATAGAAACACCACTATCAAAAATAACGAATATCCATGAGTAAATAATTTGAAAGCGAAACAAGGTTCCTACCGAAAATCCGGCACATATAAAGCGTCTTTCAAAACTAAAGCTGTTATCCCAAAACATAAAGAACATCTTCAACTCGCAACGCTTGACTTTCGCCGCGTTGCCCATGGAGATCGTTATCTCGCCATCAAACGACTCCTTGTCGCGGGAACCCCTGCAGGTGTAACAAACATGATCGATTGCCAGTATCTACTACCCAAGAATGGGTAGAACAAGTCGCTAAACATGTTTCCGTTACTAAAGCAAACGGCGTACCTTGAGCCTCGAGCATAGGGCACTTGGCCTTCCAATGCCCGTCTTACCGCACTTGAAGCACTTGCCTTCTCCTTTGGCTTCTTCAAGCCTCCGGTGGCAACCATGTTCTTGTTCCCATTACTCCCACTATTTGCCTTGCCTACCACCTTTGGCACCCCTTTTCTATTTCCATTTTGCGATGAAAATTTTGGGCCCTTAGATGTGCTAGCAAGAGCATGTGCTCCTTTTCCCATAACACCTTCCGCAAAGAACGAGATCATTAAGCAACCGACTAAGTGTGAACTCGGTCTTGCTCATGATTGCATTCTGTGAAAGTTCTCAAAGACTTGGGCGGTGTGTTGAGGATGATATCGACCTTGGCCGTGTCGTCAATACCTCCTCCCAACCGATCAAGACTATCCATGAGATGAGTCGTGTGGAGACATGTTCATGGACCGAACTTCCTTCTTCCATCTTACACGCCAAGATTTCTCTCATTGTGTGGGCGGATCGTCCGATCCGATCGCCCAAACTTACTCTCGAGACTTGACCAAATGTCGGTCGCGTCTACCATCGATCGATCTTTGCGGTGCAAGCCTTTGGACATCGTAGTCATCATATAGCATTTAGCCATATTGTTTGACTTATTCCAAAGTGCCGCCGACTCTCGCGCTCATTAGTCGATCGTCGATAGGGCATCGGGTTTAGGAGTAGTGAGAACAAACATGTGTTCTTCAAATGATAAGAACATATTCCATGTTTCGTTTCCACTCGATAAAATTTGGACGGATAACGGTTTTGTGCGAGCATATTGATAATCGGCGTAAGAGACATATCTCAAACGATAATGTAAACACATAAGCATACGATCGCAAATAATTCGTAACAATAATATTGTAACCTTTTGATAAAACAATATTAATTGAAACCTCCAATCGCCCAAGGAATTCCACATGCAAGCCACGCGTGTGGGCGTTTACACATGAACCCTCGACTGGACTAAAATATACCTTTTAGTCGTTTAATTTCAATCCATGTCAACTTATCCTTATGACAAATGAAATTAATGATTGGACCTTACTGAACCACATCACTATCGCGAAGGGACTTGGCGGGAAGTTGAACTTGAGGTGATGTCTAAGCATTGACCACAATTTTAACAAATAGAAAATGAATTCTTAGAATTGGTATACTCACTCGGACCATACCGCCCAATTCAAATTCTTTTGTTATCTCATTTTATATCTATCTCAGAGAACTTATGAAAATCGCACATGCAAGCCACAGCGTGTGGGCGTTTACATGAAACTCCCGCCTCAATAGATTTAAAATGTTTTATTTAAAATCTCATCTAACAAACTTATGATAAGCAAGCAAGCAAGCCAGCGTGTGGGCGTTTACTCACGATCGTCTCACTTTGTTTAGAGATCAAAAGTGGAGGTCTTGACATTTTAATTTGAAAAAATTAATTTGTCGGGTTGCTTGCTTAGTCTTTTTATTCAAAAGGTTTGTCCATGCGGATCACGTAATCCTAGCATGCTTTTCTATAGAACTCGACATGTAAAACATGCTCGCAGAAATTCTAAAATATGCTTGATAAACGCGATAAACCTAGCATGCTTACTATGCGCATCCAATTACGTAAAACACTTAAAGGTTTGTCAACGTAATATAAACATACATAGCATGCTACCGCATAATTTAAACATCCACGACATGCATATGAGCGATAAAAATAAAATAAAGCGTTCATCGCGCTCCAATCGTGAAACACGCACATTTAAATCTAATCTATTACATAGATTTACAAAGTGCAATTTAAACTTGAAAAGGGCCTCGCGTGCACCGGGCACGGACCGGATTCAACAATGGGCCTCGCGTGCGCGGCACGGGCGGAAAAATCTGAAAACGGGTGCGGGCCGGGTGCGCCCAAACCGGCCGGGCGCGCTGGGGCAAAGCCCACCCGCCCCCTGACCTGCGCTGCGCCGCCCGCGTGCTCGCCATGCTGCCTCGCGATCGCAAAGCGACCGCGACCCGTCGAGCACGCTTTGCGCAGCCTTCCCCGAGCACCGAGCGTCGCCGAGGCGTCGTCGCCCGCCGCCAAAACTTCGCGACCGCGATGCGCTTTCATGGCCGGGTCGCTTCGCGAACGCGCGCCCGTCGCCGCTCGCTTCGCTCGCCGCTTGCTTGGCGCGGCCGTCCCTCGCGATCGCTCGCCGCTCGCGTGGCGCCAGGGTCTCGCGTGAACGCACGCCCGTCGCCGCGCCCCTCGCGATCGCCCTCGCGACCGCGAGCTTGCTCGCGAGATACCGCCCGGGACCGCCGAGCCACCGTTTTTCCGTCGTTTCTTCTTCGTTCTTTCGTCTTCGTTCTTCTTTACGTATAAGATTTACGAATAAAATCTAATCTAACCACGGATTTTCTCGTGGTGTAAAAACAAAATCCGACAAAACAATAAACGAGCCACAATGAACGACAGATCCATAATTAATCAAACGCACGTAATAATCAAACGTGAATTAATCCAACAGAGCCAAGATTCTGATCCCAGGCTCTGATACCAATTGTAGGGAAAACATTTGTTAACCCTCGCCCCGAGGATCCATCTTGGGTGTTTAATTCACCATACATTGATTATAATCCTAACATGCGTCTATATAATTAATAGCAACACGTTGGGGTTTTCTCGTGTTTACCTTTGGATCTGTCGAGGTGGATCGAGCGGATGAGCGGATTGAGCGGTCGAGACTCGTGCTTTGACCTTCCGGATCGTATCCGGATACCCAAACTCCAACGTCGAGTGAGGACGAGCTATGGAGAATGCACCGAAAATCACCCTTTCCTCTCACCCAAACTCTCGAAAATTTTCTCTCAATTAATTGAGATGGCCGAAAATCTTGCTTGTAATATGTGAGCATTAGCATAGACATTATCTCATACCTTATATTTATAATGCACTACCTTAATCCTATATGGAATATTACCATAATCCTATATGGAATATTACCATAATCCTATATGGAATATTACCATACTCTTAGGATTATTTCCATACTCTTGATTATTTCCATACTCTCAAGATTATTACCATAATCTTATATGGAAAGGATCTATGCATATACCATAAATATAATTATATCCATGTGGATAAAGAGAATAAAATCTTGCCAATTGAGCAATAGGGGAACCGATTTTCCTCGATTACTACGCCTGGATGGGCCACCAGAGGATCAAATGCGAGGAATAAAGATGGGCCTCAAATAAATTAATTATCTTATGTTCACCGAACATAAATTAATTTATAAACATTCGATCATGCCACTAGAGAAAGAATGTTGACTTACCCTTTATTACCGAAGTTGAGTCGGGCTTGCACTTAGACATTACGAATCCGTATTTAAGATATCGAACGTCCATTAATCATTTATAGCAATCATTGCTTAAAGCGATTAATAACTTTATTTCATTAAGTAGTACCACTCAACCTTATTATTGTACTTGAGCTAACTCAACTGCGGGGTTTAGTACAATAAACCTTTGAGCTCCTTAAGGGGCGTCATCATCCTAAACGGATACGTGACTCGACATGATAACTAGCGTGACATACAAGATCGCCACCACCCAAGACGCGGAGAATCTTGGGTTAGAACATATAACCCTCACTCATAACAAGTCAAAGTGATGGTCAAGAACTCATACTCACCTAATACCTTATCGAGGTTTAGATCATCGTAAGTCACCGAGATCTTGGTTCTTCACGACGGTCGAAAGAAGAACTCATCTCACTGTGATCCTTCAATACGTCGAGGCGTCAAAGCATAGACAAGCAACTAAGTCAAGTCAATTCTTATCTATCTGCAGCTAAACCGACAACTCGTCCTTAAGTCGCCTCACCAGGAAACTTTTATATCTCATTAAGCTTGACCAATCATATGGACTTCGTGATCTTCTACACACCGTATGATCTAACTTATATATGAGATAAGGGATACGATATATGCAATCAAGTATTCAAATCGATAGGAGATTGTAATAGTGGTAACAGAAACATTGTATACAAGCTCAACCAAACGCTTTCAAGATACAAATCCAACAAACAGTTCGTGAGAGAATCCATAACTTATTCCGATCATTTTAGGATATGAATCCAGAAATATCGTCATCAAACATTTTCATTTTTGTGAAACCTATTGTCATCTAGGTTCCAAAAGTCTCATGCATGATCGAAAAGATTTGAAAATCCAATTCGACAATCAACTTCATTTGGGTCGTTAAGGGTTCGGGTTGTCCCTAACACGACAATGAACTTAGTTATCTGAGTACAATGACTCACAATAACAATGTGAAAGCAATTAGGCAATTCACAAATCATCACATGAAAATAACTTGTAATCCACATGGAAACATTCATCAATGGCGTACATCATTTCATAATCTCACTTTGAAACATTTAAAACATACCTTTGTTGATCAGTTAGCGTGACGGTGAGCTGAGAGTCACTGAGTTTCAAGAAGTCTAGGGATACTATTCTAGACTCGCCATGAAAAGGTTTTGGCAGTCAGAGACACGAATGAAAACATGGCTCTGATACCACTCTGTCACGGCCCGATTTCTAGAAATAACGGAAGCTCGTAAGTCAGAACCGTCACGCCCGATTTCTTAAGATAACGGAAGCTCGTAAATCGAGGCCCGACGAATAAAAATAATGGAAAATATAAAGTAAATGAGTTGACTCGAATGATCAAGGCAAATAAACCCTTAGAATTTGGGAATAGCTTCCTAAATGAAAATGGAAGACATCGAATGATGTAATCCAAACAAAACAACCTCTATCCTCAGGATCACAAGTTTAGTTTCGTGCTTCTGATAGCCAATATACGTCAAAATGCTAAACATCAAGGATTCGTAGTCTAAGCACCTCAAAAGATATAATTCAAGTCATAGACAAGAAGGAAAATAAAATTTGAGCTAGCTCATCACGGAAGTCTAAATACGAGTAATCCGTCAAAATACGGAGTGAACTCTAATCTCGGCTCGCCTGTCGCCCATCGATCAACCCGAAAACATTTGAAAACATTTGGCCGAGTACTAATGTACTGGTGGGCATGCATTTTCATAAACATTTCATAAACCGTAAGCGCTTTATCCAATCATGATAACATAACTTAGAAGGTTTTAAAAGAGAAACCACTTCTAAGCATGCAAAATATTTCATTTATTTGGGCCCATCAGAACGACTCCTCTGTTACTAGCTTCGATCCCGGACCTCTAGCCACCGCCGGATCACATGCTCTCATTATTGTCATCGGGACGAACCCGACAAATTCATAATTCCATGACGCGTTTTAACGTATCCGCACAAGCACCATAATAACATGACGCATCTCGGACGCATCCGCATAAGCACCCTTATAACGCCTCATGATTATGTTAGTGCCCGATGGAGATCAACCCACCAAATAACTAACTAGTGTACACAATTCTCAATTAATGTATAAGATTAAAGAGAATCTCGATCGATACCTTTACGAGCCTTAAACAGTAGGCGCACAAAAAACATTTTATCGATAAACAACAGATTTCATGAAATATCGAGCATATAACTCAAATATACTTTTCGTAAAGTAAGCCCACCTGATAGGACAAAGCCTCAAGAAATCACAATAATATGCGTCTCGGAAAGCGGCTAATCCCCTTGATCGATAAAACCTACAAGAAGCACTAATCTTAATAGGTCTCAAAAGCTAGCCTTAAGTTCAAGTAAAGTAGGATACTAGCTTATGATTCGTTAGCCGGGTTTTCAAAATATAATCAAATTTGAAAACTAATTTATATCGGCTAAGGCACCAACAATACCCTTGTTCGACTTTTCGCTTAAAAACTAATTAAATTTCATAATCTTCTTTTGTTAAATATTTTTTACAAAAGTATAATGCAATTAAATTGCATACTAAAATCATATATATATATTAAGGACTCTCGCTTAATATAACACATAATATAATTATCAAATTATGCACTTGTTTAACATAATTTAATTTGTTTAATCATCATAACTTAATTAATTTCATTAAAAGAAATTAATTACATTAATTAAGTAGGTCATAATCATAAATTAAAGTAAATTAAACTTGAACTTAACCTTAACTTAATCGATCAATTAATTAACTTAATATTAATTAATTAATTAATTAATTAACTTACCATAATTAAATAATCTTAAACTTATACTTAAGTTTAAGTTAATTATTTAATTAATTAGACTTAATATAATTTAATTAATTAAGTCTTAGAGTTAAACCTTATTAATTTAATTAATTAAAGTCTAAGGATTTAATTAATTAAAGCAAGTCAAATCCTTAATTAAATTAAAGTCCAATCATTAATTAAATCTAAGCCCATATTTTATTTAATCTAAAGTCCAACTATTGAATTAAAATACTTTCAGCCCAACAATTAAAGTAAATTGAGCCAAACATAAAAATAAAATCGGCCCATTCCTTTATTATGCTTCCGCCCAAAACTTAGAATAAATTCGAGCCCATATCATTTTTTTTTCTAACGGCCCATCACATTAATTTAAATAAATCACCCATCTTATTTTTATTTTATATTTTTATTTCGCCCATATCTAATTAAATACCAAAGGCCCAAACAATTATTTAAAAGATCAAGCCCAAGACTCATTTAACTCAAAAAATTCAAGCCTTAACTTTATAAAATTTTCTACCAAACACACATAAGGCCCAACACATATTGTTTTATTTCTTTTAAACATATCACTAGCCCAACTTGTAAATAAATTAAGCCCATTAACACTCAAACCCTTAACCCTAATTCTGTCCATTTTTCTGCACCGCTTCCTAGTAGTGGCCGTGTCATCGCCGCCATACGCGAAATTCCGACGACACCATTTTTTTTTTTTTTCTTTTCCTTTTTCTTTCTCACACGATCTCTCGCCTCTTCTCTCATTCAACACACACACATATGCGGACCACACACACACACTGCACGACGTCGCCGCCGCCTCCACGTCCGGCCAGCAACGTCGCCGGTCGTGAGCTGCGCGGCCGTCTCCGCCACGGCCTCCTCTCTTCTCGGTTCTCCCTCTCTGCCTACACACACACACACACGAACGCACACACACAAGCGACGGAGACACACACACGCAACGGCGACCGCAGCCGCGGCCACCGCCGGCGCCGCCGTCTCTCTGTCTCTGTCTCTCCCTCACTCACGCCAGTACACACACCCACACGAAACCTATACAAAACACATACACGAACGCACACACACACACGGCTGCACACACACACATGAACGCACGCACACACCCACGGCGAACCACGACCGCCGCCGTCGTCGTCAGCTTGGCCGCCACGCCGCCGCCACCGCCTCTTCTCTCTCTCCTCTCACTCATACCACACACACCTAATACATACAACATATACACATATGCATAAACATACTAAAATAATAGAGGATTAAGAGTTAACCCTTTGTAGATCCTTTCTTGTTGATGCTTGGAGGAATGAGAGTGTGAGTTGTGAAATTGGGAGGCTAGGGTTTCCAAATGGAGAAGAATAAGCTTATATAGGGTAGGGTTTTTGGGCTTCCATGGGCTTTCATTTTGGGCCTCGTTAAACCAAAGCCCATTATACGATTTATTCTTACGGGCTTCAAGTTCGATTCTAAGACTATGAATTAATAAATTAATCGTTAACATGATATTATTGATATAATGATTTATATGTAAATATATATATAAATCGATTTGATTATTATATTATATATAATAATTCTCGTAATCGCTTTATAATATTTAGTGAAATAAATTCTTTTGTCGAATTTAAAATTTCTTTCATCGAGCACCTAATCATCTTATAATTCTAAGTTCGAAAATCATTCTAGTCATATTGAGGAATACGGGTATGACATCCTCCCTCCTTATAAAAATTTCGTCCTCGAAATTCCATACCTTGTAATCTAAATCGGGATACTTAGTTTTCATTTTTTTTTCCTCAAGTTCCCACGTGGCCTCCTCCGCACCGTGATGATTCCACTTTACTGACGAGAACAATTTGTTTGTTGTTCCTAAAACTTGAACTTTTCTATCCAAAATTTGGACAGTATTTCTTCATAACTTAAGTCCCTGCTAGACTACTTCATCGTGCTTAATTACATGTTTCGGATCAAACACGTATTTTTTCTTAATTGCGAGGCATGAAACACATTGTGCACGTCTCAAATGCTTGGTGGCAAAGCCAACCTATAGCTACAAGGCCTATCCTGCTCAGATCTCGAAAAGTCCTATATAGCGGGTCAGAATCTTCATCTCCGCCAAAACGTATAACCCCTTTGAAGGAGAAACCTTAAGAAAAACTCGATCCCGAAATTGAATTCTAAGTCTGATCGACGTTTGTCGCTGTAAGACTTTTAATCTGTCTTGAGCTTCTTTGATTCTTTGCTTGATGTGATCGACCTTTCCAATCATTTGTTGTACTCGATCTCGACCTAGTAACTTCCTCTCACTCACTTCATCCCAATAAAGTGATGATCGACATTTTCGACCATACAATGTCTCGTATATTCGAATTCAATTATGCTCAAGCATAATTCTAAGGGTTGAGGTATAAAGCGAGAGATTTGTTAACAAAGATGCTATCATTCCTTATATGTCAATTGAAAAGAGTCTCGTGCATCACCAACTTTAAACATGTCCAACCTACTAACGAGGTCTTAAGGACAATCAACTATCTTAAAGATAAGTTGTAATCTCTCTCTTTATAAAATATTAATATGAGATTATTCCCCAAGAATATCATATATTTTCCTTTACTTCTACTCTTGCCTTTGAATGCTAAAGAGTATATCATTCATAACTTTATTTTCATAACACTCACATGAGAGTATAACTTTACCGTCATCAGTATCCGCAAAGCCCATCAAGGTCATCGTACTTAGGTGTTTCATAGAGGAAAATATATCTTGAATTTCTCTACATTATCACTTGATGTCTATCACTTACAAATTCTGAAAACTTAGGTAACAAGATAGGTCAACCTACATCGTACTTATTAGTTTCGAGGATTGAAGAAAACTTATCAAAACAACTTATAAGGGTAAGGGTTTGGAATTGAGGTGATCGTACTTTTGAAAGTTTGAACCAATATTTTCCTCAATTTAATAATTGGGATATAGGATCCAAGATCGAATGACGATCACGAGATGTCTTTGGTCATATGGGCTGGCCAGACCCGTCACAAATACTTCTCAGTCACATGAAGGCTTAGTTTCAAAATGACGCTTTTATGAAATTTTCTGTTTGTAAACTTCTTTCACGAAAAGTGAAAACTCAAGTGATTTCTCAGTTGAAACAAACTCAATGACAGAACTTGGGCAATAAATAAAATTTGAAATCTCATATTCAGATCTTTACGTCAAGAAGTACTTTAAACTCTTATTATCTGTGAAAATTTCACACCTGACTCCATAAAGGTGGTGTCTCCAAATCCTCAAAGCATGTACGACTGCAGCTAACTCTAAGTCATGAGTCGGATAATTCAACTCATGTGGCTTCAATTAACTCTAAGTCATGAGTCGGATAATTCAACTCATTAAGTCTTAGAGTTAAACCTTATTAATTTAATTAATTAAAGTCTAAGGATTTAATTAATTAAAGCAAGTCAAATCCTTAATTAAATTAAAGTCCAATCATTAATTAAATCTAAGTCCATATTTTATTTAATCTAAAGTCCAACTATTGAATTAAAATACTTTCAGCCCAACAATTAAAGTAAATTGAGCCCAACATAAAAATAAAATCGGTCCATTCCTTTATTATGCTTCTGGCCCAAAACTTAGAATAAATTCAGAGCCCATATCATTTTTTTTCTAATGGCCCATCACATTAATTTAAATAAATCAGCCCATCTTATTTTTTTTATTTTTTTTATTTCGGCCCATATCTAATTAAATACCAAAGGCCCAAACAATTCTTTAAAAGATCAAGCCCACTACTCATTTAACTCAAAAAAAATTCAAGCCCAGAACTTTATAAAATTTTCGGCCCAAACACACATAAGGCCCAACACATATTGTTTTATTTCTTTTAAACATATCACTAGCCCAACTTGTAAATAAATTAAGCCCATTAACACTCAAACCCTTAACACTAATTCTGTCCATTTTCTGGCGCCGCTTTCCGGCAACCGGCGCCGTCGCCGTCGTCGGCGAAATTCCGACGACACCATTTTTTTTTCTTTTTCTTTTCCTTTTTCTTTCTCACACGTGTCTCTCGCCTCTCTTCTCTCATTCAACACACACACATATGCGGACCACACACATACACTGCACGACGTCGCCGCCGCCTCCACGTCCGGCCAGCAACGTCGCCGGTCGTGAGCTGCACGGCCGTCTCCGCCACAGCCTCCTCTCTTCTCGGTTCTCCCTCTCTGCCTACACACACACACACACGGATGCACACACACAAGCGACGGAGACACACACACGCAACGGCGACCGCAGCCGCGGCCACCGCTTCTCTGTCTCTGTCTCTCCCTCACTCACGCCAGTACACACACCCACACGAAACCTATACAAAACATATACACGAACGCACACACACACACAGCTGCACACACACACATGAACGCATGCACACACCCACGGCGAACCACGACCGTCGCCGCCGCCGTCGCTTGGGCATGTGACGCCTGGGACGTGGCACGGAGTGATCGCCGGCAGAGGCATGGACAAGGCGGCTCGATTAAGGCTTCAAAGCGGAGGGTACATAAATGAACCAAACACACCGAATGAGAGGATTTCGAGAATATGCGGTATGGATTGCATATTCGAGGAGAGCTTAAAGGATTTGATATGTGCTACTCATACCAACAAGATGCATCTTCTTTCTGGAGTCCATCTCATAAAACTCTAAAGTTAAGCGTGCTTGACTTGGAGCAATTGTAAGATGGGTGACCGGGAAGTTTTCTCGAGAGGTGTGTGAGTGAGGACAAAGACACCGAAAAGACGGTGTTGGTCTCATGGGTCACCACAATCCGAAAGCCGGGTCGTTACGGATGGTATCGAGCCGAACCTCTCCCAAGACGTGTGGTTCTGGGACGAACCAAGCGAAAGTTGGTGGGCATGTGGCGGGGTAGAAATGCGAGTGATCGCGGTCTTGAGGCATGGACGAGGAAATGCTCGATTAAGGCTTCAAAGCGGAGGGTACATGAATGAACCAAACACACCTGAATGAGAGGATTTCGAGAATATGCGGTATGGGACCGCATATTCAAGGAGAGCTTAAAGGATTTGATATGTGTTACTCATACCAACAAGATGCATCTTCTTTCTGAGTCTATCTCATAAAAACTCTAAAGTTAAGCATGCTTGACTTGGAGCAATTGTAAGATGGGTGACCCCCTGGGAGGTTTTCTCAGGGAGGGTGTGAGTGAGGACAAATCACACTGAAAAGACTCGTGTTGGTCTGTGGGGTCAACCGTCAATCCGGAAGCCGGGTCGTTACAACAGAGCCATCATAGAGGGCGAAAATTTAGGTGTTTTCCATATATTAGCCGCACTCGGTATTGGAAATCAGCTATCCGGGACACAGTCTAGAAGATCAAAGTTGGAGTCAGTCATTGATCAAATTTGCTAGAAATTCATAGGTAAACACGAGAAAACTCATATGTGGTGCAATTAATTATATAGGAGCATGCTAGGAATATAAAATTGTGTACAACGAAAACTTTCTAAATTTGTTTTGTTGTGCAACAATTTTAGAATATTTTCGTTTTGCACACCTTTATAGATTTTGCTAAATTCAAAAAAGATGAGTTATCACTAGATTCAACATATATATATATTTATATATATATATATATATATATGAAGGATTATATAGTACCAAAGCCTTAGGTAGTATATAATACTCAATTTCATCTATTCACTCCATGGATCCTATTGTGGAGATTTTTTGGATTTTTTAAGTCATTGAACATTGATCTTTCTATAGTAAAGATAGATTAGTAATTTGATTTGTTATGTCCTACAAAAAAATAAACCATGTATATTTTAAAACAGAAAACTGCATGTGTTTGAACATAAAAATGTATATGAGATTGATTTCTATACAATTAGACATAAAACTATAAAATGTTAAAAATGCTATGAGATTCATTTCTTCAAAATTTATTCTCACGTTTAGATCGATTATTTTTAGTTTCATAATTTGAAAAAAATTAAAAGATCAACAAAAAAAGTGTTTGTGCATATTGGATAAGGGAGAAAGAAAGACATCGAGGATGAGAAACCTATGATTTTCTATTTTAAAGCATGCAAGTTTATGTTTCGTAACATGTAATTTTGTATATGTTATTATTTGTAATATGCATATTTTTGTTAGCAAATATATACATTTATATTTTATAGTATGCATATTTACGTTTGATAGTATGCATGTCTATGTTTTGTGGTATGCTTTTTTATGTTTTGCATTATGCATGCTTCATTTTCGACAACAAAACTCTCCATCATCCTTTTCAGTCAGTTCCCCGCTTTTTTTTCGATTACTGACGAACTTTGCTATAAACCATCGCCATAACCACCCTATCTCGATCTCTCAACCTTCTCTACATTAAAAAAATTACTAACATTTTGCATGTAAAAATATTGTTATTATCACATTGAATAAATTATTATCGGTGAAAAATTATGTATCTAATCATATTGTTATCAAAAGTGAGTATTTTTATGTATTAATACTAAACAAATATCTATCAAAATTTGATCTAAAAGTTTAAATGAATGCAAAAAGATTTGCGGTAAGATTAAGAAAGATATGTGCCGGACCGCCAGTTCACATGAATTAAAAAAAAAAGGAATGACATATGGCTTTGCATTATAGGATATATAAGATTTTGCAGTACATTTTTAAATTAATTTTATGTTTTACTATCATTCGTGCATAATATATATAAATTCCATACCGATGTTTCAGATTACATTATAAATGCATAATTTATATGATTAATATAACGAAAAACCAAACTGAAAATAAATATTAACATCAATAAATATATAAATATAATATGCAACAATTTTATATGGCGAATCGGTACTGTCTTATATAGGGATTCAGATTTAACATTTACTTGTAATCAAATTAAAATTAAATAATAAGAATTAATGTATAATACTTTTCAGCATATAATATCATTATTTTTCAACGAAATTGTGGGCAGTCCAAAATTGAGAAAAGGTGTACAAGTTGGATAAGATGTCAGTATCTGCTCATCTTGACCTTTCAACCCAAAAAAAAAAGTTGCTTCAAATTTGAACAAAGTCATGGGTCTCATTTGCAATATTTGTCTGCCGAAAAGTCTCTCCTCAGCAAGTCTAAATAAAGTTTAAGAGCTCTTACGCGCCAAGTTTTTCTAAGAAAAATGTATAAAATTTCAAAAATAAAAATATGAATGTAAAAGCAGAAGTGAAGAACCTTACCCTTAAAATAAGTTTCTTTGCTGTGAGTTTTAATGATTTTACAATCTAAAAAATGACGGCATATCTGAAAAAACAAAATAGGGCAGAAAAGGAATATGGAACTAAAGTGCTAAATAACCAAAACTACAACTGAAAGTGCATCATAACCCATAACTCCGTCAACTACAAAAGAAAGGTAAACAACACCCAAAAAGAAGAAGAAAAAGAAAAAGAAAAATTGTATGAAAAACTCGATTTATAAGATTCAAAATTTGAATTATTTTTACCATATTTATTTAATCGTACGAAATCCTTAGTTTCAATCAAATTGACAATTCAAGAATTTTCCTTTCAAACTTTGGCTAATTTATTTGGTTAACAAATTGTATTGCATCATGCGTCAATTTGAAATCAACGCTTTCCAACGCAATGTGACAACCACATTATTACTTTTGGCTCGATTACTTCAAATCAGAATTGCCGTATAAAATAAATCTCTGATTTTTCAAAAAATATTATACTATGTCTTATAATATTTGTTGAAAAGGTCATTAACTTCTTATAATATATTATAGTTATATTTTTCAGCCTTATGATATTCTATTTATTATCATTAGCCAATTTTATATCGATTTTTTGCTTACGAAAGACTTTGTATTTTGAAACAGACAAAATATTAAGTTGTCATATACACTCCTAGTATGTATGGAGAACCTAGATATTAATAGAATATAGCATGGATTAAAATAAATTAAAATTGATACGCTTTACCAGCCCAGAATTTAAGGTTCGAAATTAACACATCTAGAATATTGACATTTGATCCAATCACTACACTTTCACAATATCCACTTTGAAAAAAGGTGCTTTCCTTCTGTTTCAAGTAGCCTATTATTCAATTGTCTAAAACAGAAAACAACAAATTCTTTTTAATCACCGCCAAAGCAAAACGAAGAAAGAAAAAGATTCCAAAAAAGAGGGAAACAAAATTGAAACAGAAATCTAATATCGACAAATGGTCAAAACTAAATAGACGAATTCGAGAAAGATTTTCTAATTTCTTTATGAACAAGTTAGTTCACATTGAGATGTAATAATTTGATTTTACAGGGGTAGATTTGTAAATTTAGATTTGCGGCTTATAATGCGACAAAGAGCCGCCTAGTAGGGGACTTGAACCGTGTCTACTGGTTCAAATGCGTGTTTTTAGCGAGAAAACATTATTTTCTTAGTAGCAGGCTAGCAAGCCCTCATCTTTTTGTTTTTTATATTTTCGCCTACAATTTATACCAAATTTCATTTCGAGTGTGAGGTTATCGATTTAAAATACATTTTTAATACATGAGACTTATACGATGCTATACATTATTATACGCATATATTAGTATTTTTTTTGGTCAATTATTTTATATTAATTATGGTATAAACTCAATAAATATAGCGAATTTAGCATATTCAACTGTACCTTTCAACCGAACAGAAGAAAAATTTAGGATAACGCGATGATTTGAAACCCTGGAATTATATATAGGAGTTGGGATGGTTTTTGGGTTAATAGTATATAATTATACCAATTGCAACACATTTCTTAAATTTTGACATAAAAACATGACTTTTATGACTTCTTTTAATAACATTGATCAAAATTAGACGAAATTGGTGTAGCTACTTGAAAAGCATACATGGACTAGTAAACCAATCACCTTAAAAAATATCGTTCTATAATTGCAGATCACATAATTATTCACATCATGCTACTTTGTTTCACTTAATTCTAATCAATGTTGTCAACCACACGAGTCATAAAGATCATGTTTTTATGCTAAGATTTAAAAGAAATATTATGAATCAAAAAAATAAAGAAAAATTGTATTATTATATGCAATCAATTCTAGTTTTTTTTTCCTCTAGAAAAACCCTGGATTTTTTATTAACATTTAACACTACATAAAATAGAATAAAAAAATCCTTTTGTTTTATTTTTATAAATTACTCGAATGCTAGGAAGTCCTTACTTCGTAGACCTCACTCACACTTCGTGCAATAATTTATTTACCATATTTGGTATGTGTATCTAATTCTTACATTTTCGGACACCATAGCTCTTCTATAATAATTTGTCGATTTTGATAATTTGAGTATGTCATTTAATAGGAATCATATTGATATGGAATAAATATCAACTATGACAAATTATCAAAATATATACGTGGATTGTCCATGTTTATCACATCGTGACACGAAGTTGCCATGTCATTACAACATGCCCATGATACAGGCTTGAAAATTAGAACCGGAGGCCCAGATCCAAATAATTTGGACCCTCCTACAAAGCTGTAAATGATGTCGTATATCTTAGCAACCAAAATTGTAAGGACTTTTGTCTCCGGATAGGAGTTGACTCCTTAAATATTCATCTGCTCCGGAATACACGACAAAGGTCTCTGAGGGTTTGTACATATCCTAGTCCAATAAGGTTTCGGATTACCTTGTCGCAAAGCCACTTCTACATCTATAAATACCCTCATCATTCAAAGGTCAAGTACGCAATCTTAAGATAATCAATAATCCTTAAACATATAAAATACATGACTGACTTGAGTGTCAGAGTGTCTATCCGGATACTCCATTCAGCTCTGTTTTGCAGTTGGTTCGATTATCATACATTCCGATGGTTTAATAGGATATTCTGACCACGTATCCGTAATTGTTACTCAGTCATTCATTTTTTATAATTATTTGTCAGATTTATAGGTTGAATATATCAACTATCGCCGTTTGTGGGAAAATTCACAAGTTAAGACATTGATGTTCCCCTGACATACGAGCTCATTTGGTAAAACCAAATCAACTCGAATTTCATCCTCATTTACACAAATCACGAGAACGAGACCCAAATCTTAGATATGGTAAGAGAATTCCCAAAGTAGGATCTTCGGGAGATGCGACCTTCACGCCTCAATGAGGTATAAATCCCCTATATCCGGCCAACCAATAATCCGATATAGGACATGGACCTACACTTGTAGCGCGGGAAAGTTTGGTAGCAGCGATCAAGGTGTTGTTGGAGGAAGCTCTGAATGCTAGGGATTCCCACCAAGTAACGCGACATCGCAACCCATCAATTTGGCTATGCGAGAAAATTTGGATAATAGAAAAGTACCACTGCAGAACCTCGCAGGTCTCAATAGAATATATAATCATGGTGGGGCGGCCAGAATAGATACACAATAGATATCCTTCACAAAGAGAACATAAGACAGTTGTGACGAAGAATATGAGGCTGAAACCAACCCGTATGAACACTGAGGATCATATACCAGACTCGTTGCCCCAGACATATTGGAACAACAAAGAGAGCTTTTACATCTACAACAACAAGAGATGAACGCTATGAAAGTGGAGCTAGCTAGTTTAAGGAGACAACAAGCAGAGATATTGGTCTCCAAGATCTATCGAAGAAGACATGATGACCCAGGGCATAAGTCAAAGATTGAATAATCATACAGATCGAAGAATTTCGGATATGGGCCAAGGATAATATATAACAACCCTTTTTCAGTAGTTGTACGGGCATATCCCCTACCTAAAACCTTTAGGCACATTAGTCACGAGTACCATGGGGTCATGGATCCCCAAGAGCATCTAATGTGATTCAAAAACATCGCCTTGTTACATCAATATTCGGATGGGGTAAAATGAAGAGTTTTTCTTACAATACTCACAGGACCTGCGTAACAATGGTTTAAACAACAAGCATCTCACTCCATACATGTTTCGAGGATTTGAAGATGGTCTTCCACAATGACTTCACAAGTGCTCGAAGATCAGCACATGGAACTCACCACTTATGCTGAATAATACGAGGGAAAGAGGAAACCTTGAGGTCATATCTAACTATGTTCAATGCAGTTGTACTTGAATCACAAGATATAAGATCATTGGTGAAAATGGATATTTTTACCCACAATCTGAAACATGGTCCTTTATTCGCATCCCTGATCAAAAGACTAGCACGTAGTTAAGATGAGCTACTGTCCCAGATATATAAGTTCATACACTTAGAAGACGTTGTTTTGGAACAACATCTAGAAAATACCACACTCAAGACACCATTCAAGACCAAGAATGGATGGAGAGAAATAGAGGACATAAAACTCAAGTCCAGAGAAAAAGAAACTAGAGAGATTTAAGTCATACACCCCTTACAAGAAAGCCTGCAGCTTTGCTCGAAATAGCCTCGAAGAAGCCATGATTCAGGTTTACTCGAACTGCCAAAGATACATCCCAAAAACCTAAGTCGGATAAGTTCTGCAAGTATCACAATGATTATGATCATAAAACCAATGAGTGTCGGCATTTAATGTTGGATTTGTATACCGAAAGCAGCATAACCAATAATTCATCCTCAAGTTATCTCAGTTGTGATCTTTTTTATATCTCAACTAGTTTAACCAATCATACAAACTTTTGTGATCTTTTACAAACTATATGATCTAACTTTTGTATGAGATAATGGGACAACATATGCAATCAAGTAAACAATTCAGAGAGGAGATCAGAATAATAGTAAAGGAAATATTGTGTACAAACTCAACCAATCAAATCCAACAAGAATAGAATGGGAAGATGAAGAAGACGTAGCAGGTCTGGATAATTGATTGATGGAGTCTGATATTATTGGGCACGATTTTAGTTTTAATTATTTTCGCAGCCCATTTAGATGTTAGATTAAATAGTTTCCTAGTTTAATTAGGTCTCTTATATTAGTTAGTTTCCTACTTTGATAAGGATTCATTCTTCGATAAGGATTATACTTCATTTTTCACCTATATAAAGGCTTGTAAGCATAGGAAAATAGGGAGCTTTTGATTTCCAATATATGTGAGTTATATTCTCTCTTCATTAGCTCTTCGAATTTCTTGAGATTTGTCAAGTAATTCATTTATCGACGTATCAACGAGACATTCATCCATCGTTTGTGTGTCATTCATCGTCCTCGAGTTGCTGCGTCAACATCACGTTGGGGTATAGGCGACATACTGACCTATATCACTTCTTGGGTTAGATTCAGAGGTTTTGGAATTTTTCCATCGATTCCGTTCAAAATCTTCCGTTCGCATGTCGTTAGATCCTTCATACCAGCGAGGATCGTATCATTTGGTATCAGAGCCATCCATTCGTCATCCATTCGTTCATCGTCCATCCGTTCGTCGTTCATCCGTTCGTCATCCATCCGTTCGTTCGTCCATACGTTCGTCGTCCATCCATTCGTCATTCGTCCGTTCATTCGTCCATCCGTCGTCGTCCAGGTTTTGTTTATTCCTTTCGTTTCGTGTCAAAGGTTATATCTAGGGTTTCTTTCTTTCGTTTTGACTGTTGTGACGTGGGTAGCGGCTAGGGTTTGTTCATCCGTATTTAGGGTTCTACCATATCTGTGATCTTATCCATATCATATATTATCCATATCGTTATCCCTATCATACGTTATACCTATCATTATCCGTATCATACATTATCTCTATCTTATCCATATCATACTTTATCTATATCATTATACATATCATTATCCATATCATACATTATCCATATCTTATCCATATCATACATTATCTATATCGTTATCCATATCATTATCCGTATCAATATTTTTTTTCGTTTTTGAGATTTTCCGCATCCACGTTCTGTGAGGATTCGGAAAAAAAAACCGAATCTTGTCTCGAGAAAATTTGTTCATTACGTTCCTTAGTACGTTTAGAGTCGTTTGGTGCGAGTTCTGTGTGCAATTTTTTCGAAATTCTGTTAAACCTCGTTGTGTTTTCTGGGTTTCTTGGGTAGTATAGGTCGTGTTGAACAAGTTTCTGCACAACGTATTTTCGAGTCTTCATTTTTTGATTATTTTTTTTCGTGTCTTTCATTCCGTGTCTTTTCTTTCTTATCCTGTTTGATTTGTTGGTATTGAATTCATTGGTGGATTGAGAGGATTAGAGACTTTTGAAGGAGAATTTGAGTGGTAAAAGGCAATAGTGTGAGATTATTAGAGTGAAAAAGAAGAAGCCAATTTTGAGTGATACACGAGTGCTGAGTGATTCATTTTGAGTGATACACGAGCGTTTGTGAGTTGGTGAGGTTTCAGTTATTTTTTTCTTTTCTAACGTTATCTGCAGCAATGTCTAAGAAGGTGGAGTCAGATGGGTCATGTCATAAGGACGACGATGACTCTATCGATCGTCAAACAAAATTCATGATGGAGGCCTTGCGTTACGAATTGGGAATGATAATCACAAAGAGATGGAGGAGTGCATGATCAATTCATCGACTTGAAGAGACCTCGTAGAAAGGAGCGACGTCGGTTAGATCCTATTGTGTATCAACGAGGTGGAGGACGAAGAGGAGGTAGAGGCGGCAGAAATTTTCATCAAGATAATAGATACGAAGAGGCTGAAAATGAGGAAGATGAGTTTTCAGATTTTGATGAAATGCGGCCTAGAGGAAGGGATCGAGAAGATAACAATCTGAGCAGCATCAAGATGAACATCCCTTCTTTTTAAGGGAAAAATGATCCTGAATTATATTTGGAGTGGGAGAGAAAGGTGGAGCTCATGTTTGATTGCCATAACTATTCCGAGCTCAAGAAGGTAAAGTTAGCAGCAATAGAGTTCTCTGATTATGCACTTTTTTGGTGGGATCAGTTGGTGAGTAGTAGGAGGAGGAATCGAGAGCAGCCTATCCAGACATGGGAAGAGATGAAGGCGGTGATGAGGAAACGATTTGTGCCTAATCATTATTACCGTGAGCTGTACAACAAATTGCAGAATTTGAGGCAAGGACCGAATAGTGTGGATAACTACTTTAAGGAGATGGAAGTAGCCATAATTCGAGCCAGTATTGTTGAAGATAGAGAGGCGACAATGGCAAGATTCTTGGCTGGATTGAATTAGGAGATTCGCAATGGAGTGGAGTTGCAACATTATGTCGAGTTGGAGGACATGGTTCACATGGCCATAAAGATTAAGAACGAACTCAAGAGGAAGGTTAATGACAGTAGTGGCGGTAACATGAAGCATAATCAGTCCAATTGGAGGCTGCCCCAAAATGTTAGTGGTTCTTTATCAAGATGGAACCAATGGAAGAATGAGGAGCATCCAAATGGGGAGAAGTGGCCGTTTGTAAAGCCAAGAACAAATCCTACGAGTTACACAACTCAAGCCAAACCTGACGGTACTCGGCATCGTGATTTGAAGTGTTTTACTTGTCATGGAATTTGACATATTGCAAGAGAGTGTCCGAATAAGAGGGTGATGATCATTCGGGATGATGGAGAGGTGGTGACCGATGATGATGGAGAAGCTACTAATCCGTAGATGTCGACCTTGGAGGATTCCGATGTTGAAGAGATTGAAGCACCGTGTCTAAGTGCAAGCCCGACTCAACTTCGTAATAAAGGGGTAAGTCGACATTCTTTCTCTAGTGGCATGATCGAATGTTTATAAATTAATTTATGTTACGGGTGAACATTAGATAATTAATTTATTTGAGGCCCATCTTTATTCCTTGCATTTGATCCTGGTGGCCTATCCGGGCCCTTTAGCTTGTATGAAAATCGGCGCCCATCTATGCTCTCTAAGGCAAGATTTTATTCTCTTTATCCCACAAGGATATTATTATATTTATGGTATATGCATAGATCCTTTCCATATAAGATTATGGTAATAATCACGAGTATGGAAATAATCACGAGAGTATGGAAATAATCCTAAGATTATGGTAATATTCCATATAGGATTATGGTAATATTCCATATAGGATTATGGTAATATTCCATATAGGATTAAGGTAGTGCATTATAAATATAAGGTATGAGATAAAGTCTAGGTTAATGCTCATTAATCGATGCTAATTTTCGTGCATCTCATAGTAAGCTTGAGAGGATTCTCGAAAATTTAGAAGAGAGATTGGGTGATTTTCCAAGCATTCTCCATAGATCGTCCTCACTCGGCGTTGGAGATTGGGCAACGGGATACGATCCGGAAGGTCAAAGCACGAGTCCGATCCGTTCGTCTGCTCCATCGACCTCTTCGATCCAAAGGTAAACACGTGAAAACCACTAACGTGTTGCGATTTAATTATATAGACGCATGCTAGGTTTATAATCAATGTATGGTGAATTAAATACCCAAGATGGATCCTCGGGCGAGGTTAACATACGTTACCTACATTGGTATCGAGCACAGGATCGAATCTTGGCTCTGTTGGATTAATTCGCGTTTGATTATTACGTGCGTTTTTATAATTGTGGATTTGTCGTTCATCGTGGCTCGTTTGTTATATTGTCGTTTTGTTTTTTACACCACGAGAAAATCCGTGGTTAGATTAGATTTTATTCGTAAATCTTATCTTTAAAAGAAGAAGCGAAGACGAAGAACGAACGAAACGACGGAAAACAGTCACTCGGCGGTCCACAGGCGGTATCTGTGGCGAGCGAGCCATGATCGCGAGGGCGATCGCGAGGCGCGGCGACGGCGTCGCGTTCGCGCGAGATCCTGGCGCCACGCGAGCAATCGAGTGATCGGCGATCGCGAATCGGTCGCAAGCGGCGGCGAGCTAGCGGGCGGCGAGGCGCGCGCGTTCGCGCGAAACCCGGCCATGCGCGCGACTTCATGATCGCGGTTTCGACGCTGGCGATGGCGTCTCGGCGGACGTTCGGCGCTCGGCGTGGCAGCGCAGCGTGCTTTCGAAGGTCGCGATCGCGTTAGCGACGCGGTAACCGCGAGGAACAGCGGGCGGGCGACGCAGAAGCGGGCGGCGGGGGCTCTCGCCTAACGCTGCCCCGGCGACGATTGGGCGATCCGCCCGGACCGTTTTCAGATTTTCCGGCCCGTGCGGGTGCGCGAGGCCCGTTGTTGAATCCGTCCGTGCGAAACACGCGAGCCGTGCCAAGTTTAATTACGTACTTTGTAAATCTATGTAATAGATTAGATTTAAATGTCACGGGTTTCACGTTTGGGCGCGATGAGCGTTTTATTTTATTTTATCGTTCATATGCATGTCGTGGATGTTTAAATTATGCAAGAGCATGCTATGTATGTTTATATTACGTTGACAAACCTTTAAGTGTTTTACGTAATTGGATGTGCATAGTAAGCATGCTAGGTTTATCGCGTTTATCAAGCATATTTTAGAATTACTGCGAGCATGTTTTACATGTTGAGTTCTATAGAAAAGCATGCTAGGATTACGTGATCGCATGGACAAACCTTTTGAATAAAAAGACTAGCAAGCAACCCGACAAATTAATTTTTCAAATTAAAATGTCAAGACCTCCACTTTTGATCTCTAAACAAAGTGAGGCGACCGTGAGTGGCGTCCCACACGCGTGGCTTGCTTGCACTATTTATCATAAGTTTGTTAGATGAGATTTCTAAATAAAACTTTTAAATCTATTGAGAAGTGGGAGTTTCATGTGTAACGCCCACACGCGTGGCTTGCATGTGCGATTTTCATAAGTTCTCTAGAGATAGATATAAAATGAGATAACAAAAATTTGAATTGGGCGGTATGGTCAGAGTGAGTATACCAATTCTAAAATTCATTTTCTGTTGTTAAAATTGTGGTCATTGCTTAGACATCACCTCAAGTACAACTTCCATGAAGTCCTTCTTGCGATAGTGATGTGGTCTAGTAAAGTCGAATCATTAATTTCATTTGTCATAAGGATAAGTTGACATGGATTGAAATTAAGCGACTAAAAGGTATATTTTAGTGCGGTGGGGGTTCGTGTGTGCGTCCACACGCTTGGCTTGCATGTGGAATTCCTTGGGCGATTGGAGGTTTCAATTAATATTGTTTTATCAAAGGTTACAATATTATTATTACGAATTATTTGCGATCGTATGCTATGTGTTTACATTATCGTTTGAGATATGTCTCTACGCCGATTATCAATATGCTCGCACAAAATCCGTTATCCGGTCCAAATTTTATCGAGTGGAAGCGAAACATGGAATATGTTCTTATCATTGAAGAACACATGTTTGTTCTCACTACTCCTAAACCCGATGCCACTAACGACGATCGACTAATGAGCGGCGAGTCAAGCGGACTTTGGAATAAGTCGAACAATATGGCTAAATGCTATATGATGACTACGATGTCGAAAGCTTGCGGTACTGACATCGATCGATGGTAGACGCGATCGATATTTGGTCAAGTCTCGAGAGTAAGTTTAGGCGGTCGGATCGGACGATCGACTTCCACACAATGAGAGAAATCTTGGCGTGTAAGATGGAAGAAGGAAGTTCGGTCCATGAACATGTCTCCACATGACTCGTCTCATGGATAGTCTTGATCGGTTGGGAGGAGGTATTGACGGTGAGGCAGGTCGATATCATCCTCAATACACCGCCAAGTCTTTTGAGAACTTTCGGCGTGAATGCGATCATGAGCAAGACCGAGTTTACACTTAGTCGGTTGCTTAATGATCTCGTTCTTTGCGGAAGGAGTTATGGGAAAAGGAGCACATGCTCTTGCTAGCACATCTAAGGGCCCAAAATTTTCATCGCAAAATGGAAATAGAAAAGGGGTGCCAAAGGTGGTAGAGCGAGGAAATAGTGGGAGTAATGGGAACAAGAACATGGTTGCCACGGAGGCTTGAAGAAGCGAAGGAGAAGGGCAAGTGCTTCAAGTGCGGTGGGCGGGCATTGGAAGGCCAAGTGCCCTATGCTCGAGGCTCAGTGCGCCGTTTGCTTTAATGTGAAACATGTTTAGCGACTTGTTCTACCCATTCTTGGGTAGTAGATCTGGCAATCGATCATGTTTGTTACACCTGCGGGGTTCCCGCGGACAAGGAGGCTGTTTGATGGCGAGATAACGATCTCCATGGGCAACGCGCGAAAGTCGTGAGTTGCTGCAGTTGGAGATGTTCTTTATGTTTTGGGACAACGGTTTTAGTTTTGAAAGGCGTTTTATATGTGCGGATTTTCGGTGGAACCTTGTTTCGTTTGAAATTATTTACTCATGGATATTACATTATTTTTGATAGTGGTGTTTCTATCATAAGAAATGACGAAGTTATACGTGTTGGCACCTTATATAATTAAGCTTTATGATACACTCATTTTGTTGCCTAGAGGAACGAAGGTGGTTTATTCTATAGTCCCAAGGATCGGAAGGTCATTATTAGCACTAATGCTCGATTCTTAGAAGAGGACTACATGAAAATCATAAGTCCAAAGTTGAAATCATTCTTCAAGAATTAGAAGATGATCGTATTCCACCACCGATTAGGCGAAAGGTGCGAGATGTCGAGTCAGTGGGAGGATCGACACGAGATACTTGAAATTGATGTGGGTCGAGTTCACGGAGATACCGGCCGTCTGAGTGGTACCTACATAGCAAGTTGTGCAAGTTAGAGAACCACAAGTGTCTGCACCCACCGTTGCCATTGTGCTGTAGAACCTCGTCGTAGTGGGAGGTTGTTCGTCAACCCGAGCGATTTATGTTCGTGGGTGAATCTTGGTTTAGTCCCAGTGACGAACATGCGATAATCGACCCATGGACATACAGGGAGGCGATCTGAGATATAGATGCAAGATCATGGCACACCGTTATGGACTTAGAAATGGAGTCCATAACGGCTATGGATGTATATGAAAACACCTAGAGGAAGGTAGAGAGCTTTGAGTTTGCGAATCCCTCGGAATCGCGGGGATTAGAGGCTTGAATTGCGATAGAAGGCACCCACTTAGAAAGGAAACTTTTGTATAAGTGGGAGAAGCGAGCAACGAGAGAACATCTTTCATACGAGGTGTCGTTATGGGTGAGGGTTATATGTTCTAACCCAAGATGTCGAAGATAAGGTGTGGGCATGCGTGATCATCGATGGTGGGAGCTGTACCAATGTGGCTAGCATGACCATGGTTGAAAAGTTAGGGCTACCATTAGTGAAGCATCCCAAGCCATATCGATTGCATTGGTGAATGATAGTGGCATTGTCGAGGTGACGATCATCGATGGTGGGAGCTGTAGCCATGGTTGAGTGAAGATTCCATTTCGCATTGGAAAGTATGAGGATAAAGTTCTTTGTGATGCGATTCGATGCGGCGAGCCATATACTATTGGGACGGTCGTGGCAGTTTGATAGAAAAGTGAAGCATGATGGCTTTACGAACAAATACTCCTCGAGTTCAATCAAAGAAAGTGTCACTTGTTCCTCTTACTCCAAAAAGTTTATGAGGATCAAGTCTTTGTTAAAAATAGTCGAAGTTGGTGAAGTCGGTTGGGCAAAGTGATGGAAGTAAGGAGAAATGAGTAATCCAAAAGTCTTGTCTTGCGAGGGCTAGTGATTTGAAGTGGGTGGTGAATAAGGAAAAACCATCGGTTGATATAGGTGACGACTTGGATTTGAGGAGAAATCCTTCTCAAGAGGAGGGGAATGATGGAGTTCGATATTGTTGGGCACGTTTTTAGTTTTAAATATTTTCACAACCCATTTAGATGTTAGATTAAATAGTTTCCTAGTTTAATTAGGTCTCTTATATTAGTTAGTTTCCTACTTTGATAAGGATTACTTCTTTGATAAGGATTAGACTTCATTTTTCAGCCTATATAAAGGCTTGTAAGCATACGAAAATATGGAGCTTTTGATTTCCAATATATGTGAGTTATATTCTCTCTTCATTAGCTCTTCGAATTTCTTGAGATTTATCAAGTAATTCATTTATCGACGTATCAACGAGACATTCATCCCTCGTTTGTGTGTCATTCATCGTCCCCAAGTTGCTGCGTCAACATCACGTTGGGGTATAGGCGACATACTGACCTATATCACTTCTTTGGTTAGATTCAGAGGTTTTGGGATTTTTCCATCGGTTCCGTTCAAAATCTTCCGTTCGCGTGTCGTTAGATCCTTCATACCAGCGAGGATCGTATCATTGATAGGCTCTTCCACAAAAGCCCAAGCAGCCTTCTGCATAGCTCCAGCCACCAAGGAAAGTCTCGAGCAAGGGACATATACGTAAAACCAGTTAATGAAGTAGTATTATGAAGGATTACAACTATTTGATCATTTATCAGCTCACCAAAAGCTCCTAGATACTCTCGAGCAGCTTTCAGAGTTGCCTCTATGGCATAACCCGCAAAGTGATACACTGCATGAGATATATGAGACATAAAGACAGGTGTGTGTGGTTATACTTCCATCATATCTGACTGAAGGATCTGAAGGAAATGCTGCCCAATGGGATTCACCAAGATCTGCGGATGACAGAACTTGACACCAGCTTCCAGACCACGGTGTTGCCCCTCTTCTCGACCTTGCTGGAGAGCATTGGATGAGGTAATGCACAAAGAAAATTCGTGATCAACCTTGCATTTTTCCAAAGCAGCTGCATGCTCCTAGTCAGATCGAACTAAGGTCTCCGATAGCGTGTGCACATTTGTTTTTGACTCAGTTGGAACATTTCTTCAACTCCGTAATCCGAGCTATCTCCCTACTCAACACCTGATACTTGGCCTTCAGCTCCTTAAAATAGCTCTGGTATCTATCACATGAAAGGTTTAGTTTTCGTTCATAATCAGATAATCGAGCTTGATCCACTTAAACGCCCAATATGATATGAAAAGAATAGCGTTAAGTATACGAGCATCCACAATAAAGAATAAAGGAAAAATCATTATATAATCATTACATTGATCAGATGACCACATATGATATTGTGGGTCTGGTCAATAGAATACTAAGCTATGTTAGCCATATCTACTTCAGTGCCCATATGTCCCAACAGCTCACCACACTGTTATCATAACAGATGCAACAACTCATTGGGAAATCTGATAGAGATAGACGAAGTGTCTGGCCAAGTTTCTATAGGTGAATTGCATTTCCCAGAAGGATTAGCCTTTTCAGGAGCAGAGCTGATAGGTTCATGAATAACAATTCCTTTCGCTCTTGAGTGATGCGAAGTAAGAGGATCAGAAGGGACCTCCTCAACTTTGCTCATGTTAGATTTGTATACTGAAAGCAGAATGGTTCAGATTGTGTACAATATTTCTTATTACCACTAATCCGATCTCATATCTGAATTATTTACTTGATTGCATATGTTGTCCCATTATCTCATACAAAACTTAGATCATACAGTGTGCAGAAGATCACATAAGTTTGTATGATTGGTTAAGCTAAGTTGAGATATAAAAAGGGTTACAACCGAGACAACTTGAGGACGAGTTGTTGGTATAGGCTACAGTATAGATAAGAAGCAAATTGACTTGGTTGCTTATCTATGCTAGTACTTCTTGACGTATTGATAGATCACATTGAGATGAGTTCTTCTATCTGACCGTCGTGAAGAACCTAGATCTCAGTGACTTTATATTGATCTAAACCTCGATAAGATTTCAGGTGAGTATGAATTATTGACAATCACTTTGACTTGTTATGGGTGATGGTTACATCAGATAACCCAATATTCTCCGTATTTTGGGTAGTGGCAATGCTTATATGTCATGCTGGTTACCTGTATCGAGTCACCGTATCCGTTTAGGATGATGACGTCCCCTTAAGGAACTATGTTCCAACCTAGTTGTTCTCTAAGTCGCTCACAATTTTACGAGGTCCCTATAGAACGGTAAGATCGACCCAGTCGTACTCTCAAGGAAGGCTTAACAGGGCTATGGTTCTATATCACGCAAAAAAACATAAAAAAACTAACATCCTAAAATAAGAGAGACTGTCACGGAACAGATAAAAACAGGAAAGAAAGCAGGAAAATGGTGTGCATGGACAACAAGAGAAATTAGCAGATACATGGAATTGGATATGGTGTTATAGGGTTCAAACTCTATCCTTGTTATCCATGAGCCAACGACTGACGCATAGTGCAGTAAAACCATCCACGATCTCTCACCTAACGTTAAACATAAACTAGTCTCTCGACCCCGTCTATGCTAGACTCGAAATTAATGACAACTAGCCTTCAACCCCGTTGTCATCAACTACGAAGGATAATAAAATACTATACAATCGATAGCAAACATCTATCCACATATATTAATCACTTAATGACGGACTAGTCTCTCAATCCCGCTTTCATCAAACTTATATTCCACATAAATCTGCTCTCGTATTAATTCATAATAAAACATATGCACATAATCAAGCTACACTATCCTTTCGAGCACGTGTATTAAGACCATGAAATAATCAATTTATCCGGATAAGTAATCTCAAATCATCAACACAATAATAACGATTCAAGACAGGAACAAATTCAACATTTATTTCATTATAAATCGATAATTCTTTCTCATGGTAGAAATTAATCCCATAGAAATTACATAGACATAATGAAATGAGAAAAACTTACAAACTAATCATTGACGAATTCGTCATACAAAAATCCAGAATCGCACAATCCAGTTGTTAATCCAAGTACAAGATTTAAAAAGAAAGCGAAAAGGAAAAGAAAAGGAAAAATTAAAGAAAAATGTGTATGTGAGAGTTGTGATAGGCGGCTGCTCCCCTCTTTTTAAAAACCCTCGAAAAAGCCCATAAAATAAACTAAATTGGGCATGAAAAGGCCTACCCTTTCAGGCCCGTCCAACGCTGGATGGGATGAAGCCGGCGCTGGGGATGTCTTCTTGGAGAGGTGCCGAGAGGGTGCCCTAGTACTGGACGGGATGAAGCCGACGTGGGGGATGGCTCCCTGGAGAGGCACCGATAGAGTGCCCCAACACCAGACGGGGGTGAGACGGACGTTGGGTACTGAGGCACGCGTGGTGGGGGTAAGGTGAGGCCGGTGCTTGGGGGTGGCCAACATTGGGTTGCAGGGGGAGGGAAGGGGCAAGGCGAGAGGTAAGAGACGAGGCCGGCGTTGGGTGCGTGGCCGGCGTTGAATGCAAAGTCATGCGTGGGGGAGGGGGCAAGGCGATGCCGATAATGGGGATCGTGGTCGATGCTGGGACGGGCGCATAACACATGGAAGAGGGCCCAGCAGGCGTTGAGGGGCACAGGGGGCAAGGTAGGAGGCAAGGTCGGCGTTGGAGCTGTGTGCGCGACTTTGTTGTTTTGCTCCGTTCTCCCTCGTTCGAACTTTGAATTGCGATGTGTTTGCACCTACAGACTCCTATCGAGATGCTCTTCAACATAGTGTAATTTTCACATCCATACTCGTTAGATCCATTTCCTACCATTTAACGCCGTTCCTACAAAAACTTTGAAGCAAACCAAATAAGTCTGAATCGATAAATACTAATCAAACCAACAGTGGAAATAAAACAAACCATGGGCAACGACACACAAAAACACACCAACAATAAACATAAAATCATACTAAAAAGCTCAAAAGGTTTGTTGTACTAAACCCTACAGGTTGAGTTAGCTCAATAACAATAATAAAGTTGAGTGGTACTAGTTAAGGAATTAAAGGGATTAATTATTTTAAACAGTCAGAGTGCTATAAATAATTAATGGAAATGTGATATCTTAAATACGGGGATTCTTAAGTCTAAATACAAGTCCGACTCAACTTCGGTAATAAATGGGTAAATCATCATTTATTCTCCAATGAAATGAATAAATGTTTATGAATTAATATATATTCTGAGTTGAACATAAGATAGTTAATTCATTTTATGCCCATTTTTATTCCTTGTATTTGATCCCTGGGCTGGCCCGCCCACCAAGGCCTTTTAACCATGATATTTTCGGCCACCCTAGGAATCCCATGGGAATATATTACGATTAATGAATTATTTATTTAATACATCTCCTAGTCCAGATAGATATTATTAAATATCAAGAGATAATTATTATTAGATAGGAATTATCTTCAGGGAAGAAGATAATTATTGTATTTATTAGATATCCCAGAGTCCTTCACAATAGGATTCTAAAGAAAGCATTATAAATACAAGGTAGGAGAAAATTAGATTATCCATATTCTCAAGCTGTGAAAATCACATACTCATCATAGGGGACAAAAATTTTGGTGTTCTACATAGATTACACTCACTCAGTATTGGAGATAAGCTAGAAGATCAAAGTTGGAGTCTGCTATTGATCAGTTGTGTCAGAAATTTATAGGTAAACACGAGAAAATTCTTGTATTGTAATTAATTATATAGGAGCATGCTAGAAATATAATCAACATATGATGAATTAAATATCCAAGATAGATCATTGGAAGCACGAGTAAATTCATATTTCCCATCACCTTAAACTTTTAAGAGGACGCTCGACCTCAGTTGTAACAGGGACATAATCGATAAAGTCGGTTTCTTCCACCGAGTCTTCCTCCCGATCAGTAGTGATTGTAGCCTTAATAGATTCAGAACCCTGCTGAGGATTAGATCCTATGTCCACAGTCAGGTCAGTAATTTCCATATCCAGGCCAATCAATTGGAGCTGGATCAGCAAAATCTTGGGGAGGAGGTTGAACAGATGCAGGGAAAATGGCGGTTGTGAAAGGAATTTGAATAACCGGCAATAGCGCTCCTCCAAGTCGGATGATCATCGGACCTACGATAGGCCAACAGATCCTCTTACCAATCCATGTCTACAAAAACAAATAAACCAGATAAGTCTAAATTCAATAGAAATATAATAATAATATACACCATAAGAGTTACCCATATCATCACTCCATTCATGGCCCAAAAATAACCCGTAATAGATTAAGGTTTTTTCATTCCGCATTACTTTGGCCAAGAGGTCATGTCCATGGACAAAATCTCTATGAATTTCCATGAGAACCTTCATATCACAAGGTGATATTGTACCAGGATCCGACGTCCTAATACATAACAATTACGCTTGTAGGCTAACTTCCCCGAATGGACAGGTCTGATCGCTAACAGGAGTAACAAAGAAGTACTGGTGGAGCTAATCCTTATCTAAACTAGGATCTTGACCATATAAGTGTACATAACTGGTATGTTTTTCTGAGAATTTTTTTCACGAGCAAAAGCATCGTGAAAAATTTTCATATTCTCGATGAATGATATGGAAGAAGAGGGTCTTACGAATAGAAGAAGGATATGGTTGATTTATCGAAATATCGTAGAACGTAAATAGCTCAGCCAAGAAAGGGCAAATGGGAAAACGAAGACCAACCTTAACTTGATAAAGCCAGTAGGTCATAGTGGGATGAACAATGGTCATAGGGCCGTCATTACGCGATGGAGACTCAATTACAAAATCGGTAGGAGAACAAAGAGTTTCTATTAATTCGTTAATTTTCTTATCACGAACAAAAAAAGGTTTAAATTTTTATTTCTCAATAGCCATGAGTGCGGATTTCTTAGAAGGTTTACGAATCTTTTTATCAAAGAAAAACCTCAGTTCTACCTCAAGAAAATCAATGGAAGAAAAAGAAGAAAGAAAATGATTCAGACATAAAAGACCTAGTGAAAAGTGTTTAAAGGAAGCAGTTATCTCCGATTGCAGATGGAGAATGGACCTCGCACGAGTAAAGAAGTTAAGTTGCAAAGAAAGCGACGAAGGATCGAAAAGCTTTAAAATGAAGAAGATAATTTCGATTTATAAGATTTTTCAAAAGAATCAGAATCCAATCTCATTGGATGAATGAAAGGTTCAGATTCATGAAGGTCAAGCGTTTTTCAAATAAAGGAATGAGATCAAAAAAGTAGTTGAGGAGTTGTAGCAAAATATAAAGAAAAACGAGCGCACTTTTAAGAAAAAACTACAAAAAGTGCTCCACTAATTTAATGCATGACAAGAGTGCGAGACAAATGCAATACCGAGTCTGGCCATTAAGATCTGGCACCAGATTTATGATCTACTCCGATAGACATATCTTGATAGATAGATCTCTCGAAATAGGGAGAAACAGTTGATATGCATTAAATATCAACTATGTCGAGTCATCAAAATATACACGTGGATTGTCCATGTGTACCACATCGTGACACAAAGATACCAAGTCATTACAACAAGCCCAAGATACATGCCTGAAAACTAGACCTGTAGGCTCAGATCCAAATAATTAGGACCGCTCCTACTAAGCAGTAAACGACGTCGTATATGTTAGTAACTAAAGTCGTTAGGACTCATATATCTGGATAGAAGTTGAATCCTTACATACTCATTTGCTTCGGAATATATGGTACACGTCTTTGATGGTCTGTACATATCCTGATGGTCCCTTGGAGATCGTACTAGTGTATGAGAAAATGAGAGAAAATGCACAAGTTAAGGCAAATTTAAACTTTTTCGATAATAAGACTGCAACTTCTACTGATCAGTAGATGTCAGTTAACTGAAGTCAATTCAGTACTGCTGACTAGTTCAAGTATGATGACTCTTTTATTGGGTGATATCACTTACCAATTCTACTGACTGCTAAGGTAGTTAGTCAGTTGGACTGATAATAATGTGCGTACAGAATGTAGTGGTTATGTTTTGCCTTTACTAAAAACTTAAACTAATAGAAAATACTTAGTCAGATATTGATTAGTTAGTTTTCAATTCCTTCTCTTCAGTATCAAATTGATATTGATAGAGTGTTTCAAAATAATATATTGTGCTACGTGAGCTGATGATGTTCAGTTCAATAATATGTAATGTAAAGACGATACTAAAAGTAAAGAACACTTAGTTTTTACATGGTTCGAAGAGATCAACTCCTACATCTACGGACTGATAGCACAGTCAATCCACTACTTATGATTAAGTCTTATTTGAGGGTACACGAGTAACCTAGATACTGAAATTCATCTTATCAGTATCCCGTCTCACTTGGCGTATCTTTCTACGTTTGCTGGTGCTAAGAAACATTTGACTGCTTAATGGTGCAATCGACCTAATCTCTTACTTTAGGTGCAACATAACCAAGCTTTCAGCAACTAATACTTTATTGCTTACTTACCTAATTTCTACTTAAACTTTAGGGGTTTTGAGTAGAGGGTTTTCCAATAAGGGTTTTAGGTGTCACATGCGACAACTCAATATATATAGGTTTAGAATATTACAAGGTAAAGACCTAGAAAAGATAAGAGAGTGTATGATGAAATTATGAGCTGATAAATATATGTAAGCTCTGAGGGTTTACTAATAACACTTTGAACTCTCTTCTTCGAAATCGTTGGGTGAGATATAAGCTCTGTATACTTTTGAACGTTTGAATGCACAATGTTTTCGGTTAACCTTCAAAGGTTGGATTCTGCGCATGTTTATAAAGTGGACGATGAATAGTATCGTTGGAGGGAACTCCAATCACATCTATTTCATTTATCATTTGAAATCTACCCATTTGAATCCTCGTATGTCACTTTCGGTGTCTACAACATCGTACATTGTAGCTCTGCACCTCTGAAAAGTGATTCTAGCACGTCAGGATCTTCTGCAAATTCGCTATGAGATGTGGCAAGTCAAACACTCAAGATTTAAATAATTCCGTGTTTCTTTAATTAGGTTGACTCCGTGCATTTTCAGTACGTTGGCATCAAGTTGTATCAGTCGAGTCAGCTCCGCATTTTATCAGTAGACTGGGCTTCGTTTGTTATCAGTTTGGTGACCCTCAGTTAGTTTGACACTTCAACTGACGTTCTTCAGCAGCTACGACTTCTCAGTTGCTGATATGACACATAATCACATTCTAGACTTCTTTGTTTTCAGCAGAGTCTTCAATCTCCAGTCTTCGACTTTACTCTTCAGTAGCACTGTTCATCAGTACCCTTGTATTTCAACCTTCAATCTTCAGTCTGAGATCCTTAGTAGTGTCTCTCTTCAATTGTGCTGGCACTGAAACTTCTTTCAGTAAGACTGACTTCAATACTGCTTGAACTCCTTCAGTATTGGGCCTGTCCAAACTAATAGTTTTATGCTGACTTGTAAACAAAAAGCTTTCTCTCTAACGAGTGAGCACCACTATGTTACATCAGCAAGACAATCATCAACGAATTTTTGGATTTAATCAAAACATACAGTTAAGACATAATTTTTCCAATATATCCTAGTCCAATAAGGTTTCGTATTACCTTGCCTCAAAGTCATATCTACATCTATAAATACCCTCATCATTCTTTAAGCATAATACATCACTGACTTGAACTTTGGAGTGTCTACCCGAAAGCTCTTTCCGGCTCTGTTTTGCAGTATGGTTCGATTATCATACATTCCGATGATTTAACAGGATATTCTGACTATGTGTCCATAATTGTTACTCATTCATTATCACGAGGTACATCTTTTTTATGATTATTTATTAAATTTATAAGTTGAAATCATAACATACATAATTGACTTTTCCTCGATTAGCCAATATATTTACGTAATAATACGATCTAATCAAGTGTTTCTAAATAATACTATTCTTAACAAAATTAAATTAAATCATATATCTCGACAACCATAGTAACATAAATCAAATTAAGTTGCCATATAAGAAATACCTACATCCTAAAAAAACTTCAAAGCATGGAGACACGAGGACTTTAGGTATATGAATATGGATGTTTGGTTATTTGTTACATTTTTGTGTTATATCTCGTGTATCATTGTCAATGATGTACATATTCAAATTAGATATCATACTCACATTTGATGATATTAGACTTATAAATTCATGGCATATTAATGATAGCAAAATACGAAAATAAAAGTGTAACTAGGATATGTGATGAATTATATATTTCAAAATCAAGAACATCTCCAAAAAGTGAAAATACCGAATGGTCACTCAAAATATTTCTTCAAGCCATAAATGACTTGTATATTTGATACATTAGCCCAAGTTCCAAACATAATTCTTACAAATTTATGATTGTAATGGATGCATGGATAATATATACTCCGTTTCTTTTTATAAATGTTCACACCCGTCAAATTACATATAATAAGAAAAAAGAAAAATAGATTTTTGTTTATATTAAAATTAATCCATACAACTAAATTATCAATTTTAAAAGGTATTAAATAAATATAAATAGAAAATATATCATAATTTTACTCTCAAATTGTGAACTATGACACTTATTAAAAAAGAAGAAGAAAATATATTAATAGGACACTTATTACAAAACGGAGGGAGTAATTCTTTCGTTTTTTTAAGTGTCCATTTTTCATTTTTTTTTCTTGTTTTATAATAAGTTTCATAGAACTCATGATATATTTTTCATCTTACCCTTATTTAATATTTTTGGAATATGATAATTTATAATGTGCATGTATTTATCATAGTAAAGTTAAAAAGTAAATTTATATATTTCCTTTATGTATAATTTGACGACTGATGACACTTAAAAAAACGAAGGGAGTATATTTTTAGTACAAATACACACACTAATTAAATAGTGAAAGTCCTAAACTTTCGAATTATGTTATACTCATATGTGTTGTTAATTATAATGAATAAATTATTTTCACAAAATATGACGACTCTAATTGGTCCAATCTCGTCAAAGACTGGCATGCTTTTACAGTGGTGGATCAAAATTTGCTTTGCATACTTTATTTTATAATTAAGGTGAGCAAAATATTTAAAATTTGAACAATTGAATTAAAATATTTAATATTTTTTGGATTTTCAGATCGGATTCGATCTTTTTTATCTTCAAAATTTGGATTTCTGGTTTGAAATTTTTAAATTCGAATTATGTATAATTTATCTATAATAATAATATTTTATTTAAATATTTTTAACCCTAATATATATATATATATATATATATATATATATATAAAATGGTTTTTTTTTTTTTTTTTTTGATCGAATATTTAGATTTTTCGATTCGGTTCGAATTTTGTTATAAAATTTTCGAATTTTTGGATAATTCGATTTGGTTTGAAATTCTTTTCGTTTCAAAATTTGGATTCTCAGATCAGTAATATGAACCGATATCCGAATGATCACCTTATTTATAATGGATCGATATCGGGTATACATAAATTTTGACAATGAACTAACCTGGCTACCCAATTGGCATTATTATATTTGTAGGCAACAGTATTAATTTTTATACTATTTTATTAAGTCTTCAAACTTCATTTATACATACATTAAATCCTAAAAAGGATCTCTATGTAAAAATAAAATAAAAATTCAAAGACATTAAAGTATAATAAAGCACAATAAATGTCAATAAAATGTGCAAATGCAATCCATGTTCAAAGGGTATATTTCAATCTTTTTCTTCTTTGCCCGTAAAATATTGTGTTTGTGTTTGTGCGTTTTTTTTTGTTCTGTTGATGGATCCTACAGTACTCCTTAAGTTTAATAAATTAATGAAAAAAATTAACTATTTTATTTAAAATACGAACTACCAAAAAGACACATAACACATAATAAAGAATATTTATGTTTTTTTTCATGTTAAAGTAAAACATATGCGTGTCAACAATTTATTTCTAAACTTCAACTAAAAAAAATCAAGTTGGTTGCATTTGAGGTGCTATATCATTATATTATTTTTTGTGGTAGTCCGATAAATTTAAAATTATATCATAAGAGACAATTTTTGTAAAAACGAGGGTACTTATAAACGAGGACAGTTGATTTACTATTAGATTATGGGATTATAGGAAATATATAGAGAAATAAGCATGTGATGAAATTTATACGTATTCATTGCAAAGATATTTAACAATACGTATCAAAATAATCAAAATTTAGGTTGTAGAATGCCATTTAAGGTAGAACAATAATTATGAATTAAATTCAAAATAAATAAATATTATTGATATCAATTTATGCTGATTTTAATTCATCCATCTTAAATCATATTATATATACAATATATGTATATATTATTGTTTAATGCGTATATATCTACATTTCTACAACTTTTAATGATGATGGAAAAGAAATTTTTGCCGAAACCAAATTTGACCTTTCAAGCAAACAGAGAGAACATTAAAGACTTCCATTTGGCTTGGTGTCACCAAGAAAAATTAAAAATTAAAATTAAAATAAAAAATGAATTTTGATTTTTATTTTTGAGCATTGAACACAATGCAGCATGGGCCCCGCCGGAGACAGAAATTTCTTGCTTGCTTTTTATATCTCTCTGTTCCTCCAAACTTCCTTGAATTCACTCTAAAATTCTTTGCTCTCTCTCTCACCCCCTTTCTTCTCTCTCTCACCCGAGTTCTTGAATGTCCAAGATTTCCAAATCTCTGTGCCTTCAAGAGAGAGATATCATCTGGGCTCTGAAGATTGGTTACGCAGATCAATTTTCTTTCCTCCTTTTCTGGTGGGTATTCAAGGTCATGATTTCTTCTTCGTTGGATTTGTTCAACAGTTTCTAGAACCATCTTTTCTTCTTCAATTTTTATTTTGAGTCGTCTATATTTATTTTTCTCGAGCTGTAGTTTGGATTTCAAGAAGGGTAGAATGAGTTGGATTATGATCTTGTATAGTATTGTGTGAATTTATTCTGTTAATCAATCCTGGGATTAGGAAGTATGATTTAGTAGATATTTTGTTGACTAAGAGTTAGGAAATCAACTCCCTGTGAATTCTTGGAAGGTTTGGTAGTTAGTTCTTGACTTCTGCTGGGCATTTTGGTGATTTTTGACTCGGTTCTATTGTTTCTGGTCATGTATTACGAGATTCAGCGTGATTTGGCTCGTCAGTAGGCAGTTTGGTATTTGGTGATTGAAATGACCTTTGTGTTTCTATGCAATCTCGGTTCAGAACTCTGCAGTTACGTTCCTAATTTCTTTATAATGACTAATCGAGTTTTTCTAGAGCTCGCATTATGCACAGGTGGTTGTTGATTGTTGAACTAAAAAATTTGTGTGGGTTTTCATATCATATTAAAAGTTTATCGTCCAAAATGAGAGGATTTTTCTTTTTTCCCTGCCCCCACGTGTTCTAGATAGATATAAGCACACTTATCTATGCCAGTAACAGTCATTTGTCTATGAGGGTCTGAGCGCAAGATTCGTGAATTTAATCACATATTGAAGCTGCCCGAAGAACTTTCTTGGATAGTCAGAATTCACCCTACATTGTTTATTGATTATAATCCTAGCATCCACCTATTAATTTAATGCACCACATAGGTGTTTAACAAAATACCTGATAATTCTTGAATAATCATAATTCACTAAACATTGATTATTGATTATAATCCTCGATACATTGATTACTGATTATAATCCTAGCATGCGCCTATTAATTTAATGCATCATATAGGTGAAATACCTGAGAATTGATGTCACATAGGTGTTTAACGAAATACCTGAGAATTGATGGCACAAAAAATTGATTTATAACTCTAGATGACATAAACAATCGATTTCTAACTCAAGATGTTCTGAACTGTATCTATTTGATGTTTTGAACTATATCTTGTTACCTTATTTTTTGATGTGGGATGGATGTCAAACTATAGAAAAATCTGAAGAATTCGATCCCTATAAGGTGTGCCTGTGTGTATTGCCTCCGCACTCTCTCTTCACATATATATAATAATTATCATATATCTAGAATATAGTTGTATTTATCTTATATCATCTTCCATAAAAGAAGTTATTTTATAATAAATACCCAAGGGAGCCCAATAACTGTAGTGCTCGAATTCTCCTAGGGTCTAGGTTCAGTGGACAGTCCAGAGATCAGAAACAAGGAATAAAGATTAGTCTCCTATAAATTAGTTACTTATGTTCAACCTAGAATACAACTAATTCATAAATATTACTACCTCCATCCACCAATTGTGTGTCATTTGGTGGATAGCATGAGTTTTAATAAATTTTGTTAGATATTTTTTTGAATGGATAAATGGTTCCACCATAAATGCTTTTTGAGTGGAGAAATAGTGACTTTTTTAGTAAATAATGAGTGGTTGTGATATTGAATAACAAAAATTGATTGTTAGGTAGTGTGGTTTTTTGATAAATAATGAGTGGTTGTGAGGTTGAATAATAAGAGTTGAGTGTGGGATAGTGTTCTAAAAAGAAAAGTGACACACTCTTTGTGGACGGATGTAGTAATTCATTCCACTATATAATTAATATTGACTTACCTCTTTACTTCCGAGTTGAGTCGGGGGCAGTATTAGATTTAAATAACCCGATTTTAAGATATAGAACATACATTAATTAATTATTAAAGTTAGTTCCTTAACCAGTACCACTTAACTTAATTATCGTATCTGAACTTAATCAACCTATAGGATTTAATACGATAAATTTTTTGAACTCATTAAGGGGATGTTATCATCATAAATTTGATAAGGTTACCAAATACATATTTTCTGATATCATATACGAATTTCTCCACCCAATATGCGTATTATATCGAGTTACTACTGAACTCTCAATCATAGCACTCAAAGTGAGAGACGAACACATACATCTTATTAGAGTTTGGATTACATTAAGTCATTGAGATTTTGGTTCTTCACGACGATAAGATAGAAGAACACATCTCACTGTTATCCCTCTCAATATGTAAAGACGTATGAGCTATGAAGCACCAATACATCAATCAGGGCACCGTCCCCATCCCGGGGATGTATCCGGTATGAATACATCGAAATACGTATTTTTATGTATTTTTTATTTAATTTACAAATATGTTAAAATAAGTCAGAAAAATACGCGTATTGAGTGGTCAAATACGTTTTGGAAAATTTAAATACATTCAAAACCTACCCACCCACCCAAACTTAAAGAACCCTAACCTGAAAAACCCTAATCGCGTTCCCAAACTTGAAGAACTGCACCTTGTCGCCCGCCTTGCACCGCGCCGTCGTTCATCACTATCACGTAGCGCTCCAGTCCTGCCCCGTACCGCCCGGATGGTCGTGGCGATGTTGCTTGTGTGACGATATTACTGTCGGTGGTGAACCTCGTCGTCGTGACCATTGTTGCAGCGGGAGGCGGCCGCCGAGGCGCCTCAAGGCGGGCGGCGGAAATCGCCTCGGGCGACCGCCCATCTGCAAATCCAGCGCAGCCTCACCGACCGCCTCGGTGCGCCTCGGTCTTGTGAGAGGCGCTTTCACGAGGCGGAGAAGAGGCGGATTCAACAAATTGGACTCAATTTTCGTTTGAGCCCAGTTAGAGGAGCCCGATGAAATTAAGACTAAGCCCAACCCTAATCGAGATTAATCAAAAAATTTTAAAAAAAAAAAAGAAGAAATTGAAGAAATTTAAAAAAACAGCACAACGCCTCTACTCTTCGTGTGACTGTGTGTGTGTGTGTGTGTGTGTGTGTGTGTGTGTGTGTGTGTGAAGTTTAAACGGTGAAGTATGTATTGTTGTATCTGAAAATAATAATATTAATAGCTTGATAGCTTCCAGTGAAGACTTTACGTGAATAAATATATGTCCTGTCTCTTAGTCTATGACTCTATGTCACTGTATGTGCATGTGTCTATGTCACTGTTGTCTGTTTGATAGCTTATATACACAGTGGCATGTACTTTTCTAATGAAATTAAATCTTTTGAATCTTTAACAAGCCCCCTCCAGCTACTTTTTCAGATTGCCTCGATTTTTGATGCATAAATTTTATTTTATACTTTATTTATAATTTGTGGATTTTTTTGTTCTTTATTGTCGTTTATTGTCGAGGCTTACGCCTCGAGACTTACCGCCTTGCCTCAAAAAGGTAAAACGCCTCACTCCCGCTTCACGCTTTTTTACAACATTGTCAGCGGCAGTGAATTTTAGAGAGAGAGAGAGAGACAGAGAGGGATCAGCGGCTAGAGAGAGACAAGAAAGGGATCATTTTTTAAGGTTTTGACTTAAAAGAGAAAATAGGAGTTGAGTTGGGCTTTTATTGTTGGGCTAGTAGATAAAAGAATTTATTTAAGCCTATCACTAAGAATTTAAATAGGTCTTATTAAGAATTGTTTATTTAGTAAAAGTATTTTGATATGAATGTGTTTATATTATTTTTTCATAATATTAATAAAATATAAAATATATTATATATAAATATAAACGTATTTTGGACGTATTCGTATCTTGATTTTTGAAAAATTAACGTATTTTCGTTCCCATACCGTGTCTTATTTCATCCCCGTGCTTCTTAGCATATGAGTATAAACAAGTAATCAAGATAAACTACTTGCCGTGGCAAACTATAGCTTAAACCAACAACTCGTTCTCAAGTTGTTTCGGTTGTGATACAAGTATATATCTTATAAGATTAATTCAATTATATGATTTTCCGTGATCTACAACTCACCATATGATTTACTTTAAGATGAGATTTTGGGACATACATATGTAATAAGTGAACATTTCGGATAAGAAATAAATAGTGAAATTGAGAACATTGTAGACAAGCATAAAACGTGTTTGCTCAATATACAAACCCAACATTGAGTTGGCATATCAAGTTTCTTATGATATGTGTATTGAGGTTGTGGTGTCTAAACTTGATCAATTATCTAAGTGTTCATCTACACTATGTTTGTCAATGTTCGAGTTTTACATGGATCAGAATCAATAAATAAGTAATTGGTTTCGGTTCTGGATCCAACTCATTAGATACCGGATTCGGACCATCCAACTATGGTTTGGGTCGGTAATTATCCAAATGCTAAAATGATTATCAATTTATATAATTTTTTCATAACTCAATAAAAATAATAATTAATTAGTAATATAATATCTAAAACACATTAGATAAACACATATTACACCAAAAAACAAAAAATAATGTCGGATCCGATCGGACCCAGAACAACCGGCCGGATCTGGCTGGTCGATGTCGGAGTGGGTCTGGAACCGGATTCAAAACCATTGCTAATGCGCTATGAGCTATTTCGGATCAGTTCGGGTAAAATCCGTCCATTGACAAGCCTAATTTATACCTAGCTGTTGTTAATAAATTCTTGAACTATTGTTGTTGAATTCCATTATCAGATGTGATCATTATTTGAAAGCAAAGTTCTATGTTTTGTTGCCTGGTGAGTATATGTAGCGATTTGTAATGACTGCTATTCTTGTTGGTAATTGTATTATTGAATCTTGGTTGTTTTTTCACACTTAGTTGGAATTCTTGATTTCCTTCCTTTCCATTTCAGAAGAACTTTTGTGGCACTTTGTACTGAACCAGAATAATATGAATGTGCAGGCTGAAGTTGAATTGAATGTAATATGTGCCATTATTGTGGTGCAAAGCTTGCAAAATCAAGTGACTGCACAGAGCAGGAAAATGGGCATTCTCCAGAACTAAATAGTGGGTATTTGATCCAGTCCTGCAAGTTGTGCGGTAAGAAGATCTATAAAGAAAATTCAAATCGAGAAAATTCCAGTTCTTGCGCAATGTCATCAATCAGTGCAACTGGTACTCTTAAAAGCATCGAAAGTACCGTATCAAACTGCAGTACCATTCTTTTTTATTTTCTGCCTCATTCAATTCTATCCTCCGCTGTTATCTTTTTGCTCCTTCACTCATACCTTCAAAATTTTCAGGTGATATTTCAATTGATGCAAACTTATGTGAGAGGTAAACTATCCATTTTCTTCTCACAATTGTTGTTAAAAAAAGAATTATATGGGAAGATTGCTTCCCTTGCATTTTGAATATTTTCTCCGGCTTGAACTTTATTATGAGCTTAATTTTTTCTAATCAACCATCAGGAGATGCATAGAGGATAGCGGCACAGATAGTAGTCAAGAAGATTCTAGTTCCTCATTAAAGGGAAGCATGGATGACTTTGTTTCAGCAATTACTTTAAATGGTTTTCATCAAGCTGATGATATGGTGAAGCAAGTTAGTGATGGTGATAGTTTGAGGCCTAGCGAAAATAGAGGAGATACAGAAAGTGCAGAAGTTCAGGCAGGATCAGATAACAAAATGGAAAGATCAACTTCTTCTGTTGATGAGGCATCTGAAACGTCGTCTTTGAATGATGAAATGGATGCTGAGTTTTGGCTTCCTCCAGAATCAGAAGACCAGGAAGATGATGTGTTAGGAAGTATATCAAACTACGATGATGATGACGATGAGTGTGGTTATGGTGCGGCCTGGGCTAAACCTAGTTCATTGAGCAGCTTTGAAGAAGAAGGCAGTGGAAGTTACAGGTTCAAAGAGGAAAAAGTTAAAGCTATGCATGATGTGAAGAATCGTAAATTTAGGTCCCTTGTTAGTCAACTAGTGAAATCAGTGGATGTCTATTCTTATGGAAACTATGGCAAGGATTGGGTTGATATAGTAACTACTCTATCATGGGAGGCTGCTAGTTATGTGAAGCCGGATGCACATGAGGGTAAGGCAATGGATCCTGATGGATATGTAAAGATTAAATGTATTGCAACTGGTTCCCGCATGCAGAGGTAATAATCTGACACTTCTTAATACATTGGACAATGGTTTCAATGCATTGTATAGTGCCTCAACAATTGGATTTTTTTTTGGTGGGAGGGGGTTTATAATTTTTCCTCACTGCTGCTGAACAAAAGTCATTGAGGGGGAATGATTTCTTGTTAGATAAACATTAAAAGTGGGTGATATATTTCTTTGCCTAATAAATGGACGTGCCTGCTTGGTGTTCTGCTCAATGTTGGTTTATAGATGAATACTTATTTGTATCTTTTGATTTTCACATTGTTGCTCTAGATGCATAACTTCTTTATCGCACATCTTTTCTTGTTTTATTGCATCAGACAAGCCTATTGCTTTTTCCCAAAGTGGTTCCTATGTTCAGTTCTACAGAATCCCATTTAGATCTTTTACAACTGAGGCCAGGGTTTTCGCTGAACAACAATTATAATGTGGCTTCTCATGTGTATTTTAGCTTTCATTTTTTATGGAAGCACCACTGAGCCACTTCATGCAATTTTCTTATTAGAAATTTCTAATCTTATTTCGACTTTTCAGTCAACTGATTAAAGGTCTAGTCTTCAAAAAGCATGTTGCCCACAAACACATGCCAACAAAGTATAAAAGCCCAAGACTGCTGCTGATCCATGGTGCACTTGAACTTTCTTCTGGTGGTTTGTCATCATTTGAATCAATGCAGCAGGTGAAATTAAAATCTCTTCTTTCAACCTAATATGTGACTCTCTATATGTTCTCTGATAATATTTGCCTTGACAGGAGAAGGACAACCTGAAATCTATCATTGAGATGATAGACATGTACCATCCTAATGTGATATTGGTTGAGAAATCAGTTTCCCGTGACATACAAGAGTCAATTCTTGCAAAAGGAATTACACTAGTCTTTGATATGAAGCTCCATCGCTTGGAGAGAGTTGCTCGATGCATTGGCTCACCTATCTTGGCCTCAGAGGTTGGAATAAGTCAGAGACTTAGGCAGTGTGACTCCTTTCGTATTGAAAAGTTTGTAGAAGAATATGCTGCTCGTAAGGAAGGTGGGAAAAAACAAAGCAAAACATTAATGTTCCTTGAGGGTGCTCCTACTCGGCTTGCTAGTACAGTAAGTTCACATTTCAAAGATTAAATGCCTACCCATTGGTGTTATTACTGTTAGAGTTTCAAAAAGCGAGAAGGTTACACCTAATTTATAAAGTATGTTTCCAATCAAACAATTTCAAAAGGAGAGAAGGATACTACCTTCTCTCTTCCTTTCTTTGTTAAGGTGTCCCTTTCATTCTGCACACTTTTTTGTGTTTGAACATGTATTTATTTATTTTTTTATTTTCTTTTGGGGGGGAGTTAGGTGATTTTAGAACAAGAAAATGACTATGATATCCCATACCTTTCAATTGTTTGTGGTTAACATCTTGATTTTAGCATTGAGTTTAAGTGACTAAATGATCTTATAATTCATCATAATTATTATTGCTATTCCACAGTAATTTCTACACACTGGTCACCTACATAACTATTATTTCTACTTGAATGGTAAAATCTGAGATATTTTTGTTCAAATTCATCTGGATAAGTTGCTTCTGCATATGAACTTATTTGTTTTGTCATGCACAGATTCTGCTGATGGGAGCAAACAGTGACGAATTGAAAAGAATTAAGTGTGTAGTGCGGTGCGCGGTTGTCATGGCATATCATCTGATGCTTGAGACTTCATTCCTTTTAGATCAAACTGCAATGTTCTCCACGATTTCTCCCAGTGATGTGGTTGATCTAGCACTAACCGATAAAAAGTCAACCATTTTTGCCGAGAAGCCATGTGATGCAGAAGTGAACAAGCCATCTGATGAGTTCCTCCATGACAAGTCGCAGAATCTAATTTCATCGTCAGAAGGCAATTCTTCATTGTCGTTTGAAGCTTGCAATCCTGAAACATTTCCAGGTCTTTCTATTTCAACATCTATCCAAAGAGTTATGGATGACAGCTTTCCTCTCTTTTCCAACTCTCCTGAGAACAAGCTGAATCAGCTGGATTTTGATGAAACAAATCAGGATGGTCTGGATGAAAAATACAATGTTCAGATCTCTAGTGTTCAAGAGGAAGCAGAATATCGCTGTGATAAGCCCAAAGCTAGACATGGGAGAGGGAATTTACTCAACAATGAGCAGACCCATCTTCTAGAATCTTCAGATATGTGGGAACACTGTGATGTTACTGGAGATCAAACACAGAGCAAGGATGAGATCAATTCAGTCTTAGATTCTGAGAGTATTTTGGTTCTGATGTCCAGCCGCAATGCTTCACTTGGAAGTATTTGTGAGCACCGTCATTTTTCCCATATTAAGTTTTACCGGAGTTTTGATGTTCCCCTTGGCAAGTTTTTGCAGGATAATTTGCTCAATCAGGTTGGTAGAAGTCCACTCTCACAAAATAATTATGTATAATATGTATTTACTTTATCCACTTGATATGGTTTAAATTGATTTGATTTTTTAAGCATTTACCTATGGTTTTGCAACAGACCTAAGACAAAATCTTCCTCTGTGCAGAGACTCCAGTGTAAAGTTTGTGGTGCACCACCTGAGGCACATTTCTTCTATTATGCACATCACAACAAACAACTTACGATCCAAATTAGACGTCTTGCTGCAAGAAAAAGTCTGCCAGGGGAAACTGAAGGAAAGATTTGGATGTGGAGTCGCTGTGGGCGGTGTAAACTCCGTGATGGTAGCCCAAAATCCACAAAAAGGGTATTAATTTCTACTGCCGCCCGTGGGTTGTCGTTTGGAAAGTTTTTGGAACTGAGTTTTTCTAATCACTCTTCATTCAGTAGTCTATCCTGCTGTGGTCATTCTTACCATAAGGATTTCCTCTACTTCTTCGGGTATGTTTTATTTGAAACTTTTAGCTGTTATTGGAAGATCTAATAAGCACTAGTTCTTGAGTCTGGTGAGGGACTGCTAACCCTGTGTATACTGACAAACTGTTTCCAATGGGAATATTTACCCGTTCCACTTTTTTTTTTTAAAAACAAAAACAAAAAAAGAACTCCTTCACCCTGGATAGCTCTTAAACAAGAACCTGCTTATTCCTTGGTGCTTCATTTAGTATTTCAATCTCCATTTATTTCTACTTCGTGATTTTGTTGTATCTTTCTTAAGTAACTCACAGCATTTCTGGCGACCATGCAGATTGGGGCCGATGGTTGCAATGTTCAAGTACTCTCCAGTTTCGACCTACTCAGTTTCACTTCCACCTCAGATGATGCAGTTTAACTATTCAGGCGGAGGAGAGTTTCTTAAGAAAGATTCGGAGAATGTATGTACTTCCATTAATTATTTTGCTATTCTATCTTCCCTTGTGAATGGAGCATCCAGCTAAAGAAGCATATCTTCTTTTCATCTTTTGACTGATATCATTGTTTCCTATCTTTAAGGTGCACTCCAAAGGGATTTCAATGTTCTTTGAGATTGAAAAATGTTTGATGGATCTCAGAAATCGTTATGTTGGGGTAACCCTGAACATCCAAGGGTTAAATATGGAATTTTCTGATATTGTGGAGATGCTAAGGGAGGAGAAGTCTCAATTTGAGGTTAGATTTATATTCTTATACATTTTTTAAGTCATCTGTTATCTTTAATAAAGATTAGATTTACTTCTTAGTTCTTTTCGATTAGAGGCACATATTAGTTAGTGATTTGTTTATCTACTCTTAAAATAGTTTATTGTATGCAAAAGAAACATTTATAATTTACATAATTGTAAATGGATTGCTGGATGGTTTCTTCTCTATACAATTATAGAAGTGTGATGGATTACTGAAGTGTATTGGAGTATACCGCAACTTATGTTTCTCTTTTTCTTGCAAATCTAGATACTGCTAATTTGCTATAACTTTTTATTAGGTTGAGGTGCAAAATGCAACCAATGGAAATGAGGATGGTGCTGTCTGTAAAATTCTAAGCTTGAATAGAGTCCGCTTGGATCTTATGCTGGAATCGTGCATTTGGGATCGAAGACTACATGCATTGCTCTCATCAGAACTTAAGGTGATTGATTCTGATTTAGTGAAGGAGGATGGCATTTCCGGACAACCATTAAGCGAGGCTGATACTGCTGTTGAGGAAATTTCTGGATCTGAAATCAAGCAGGATTTTGATGAAAGTGATGATTCTCCAATTAAAGAAATACCTATTGATGGACACATAGAAGGATCTCCCATAGATGACTCGTTCTCTACACCAACTATGGCAGCAAATGGTGTGGCGCCACATATTGGTAGATTGAATGAAAATGGAGCAGGAGCCCATGATTTCTTGGTGAAGCCTACTTCAGAAGATCATTTTGATTCTGTTGAAGGAAACTCTCAACAGGGAAATCTTGATTTAGCTATGGAATTGCAGACAGGTTGTATAATATCGGTATCTTCAGACATTGAAGGGGTTGGTTCTGATTCAAACAATTCATTGAGATTTAAGCATCATCTCTCTATGTTATCTAACCTGGAGAATGAAAAAGGTTGGGTCTGGGCACCCTTTACAGACATCCGGCATGAATACATTGAAGATCTCCAGAGAGGATACTTGCCAAAATTTGAATCTTGCAGTAGCTATTCTGCAGAATCTGTGGCTCAAAAATTGATTTCTGACGAGGGATCCAGGTTGCACATTCCTCTTGGCACGGATAACTATATTGTATCTGACTATGAAGATGAATTCTCAAGCATAATAGCCTGTGCTTTGACCCTGTTAAAGGATGAAGCAGTAGCGACGGAGGATCTAGCAGTGGATGCTCAGAGAGAAAAAGGAATGGATACAAAGCCCATTGAGGGGTCTCAAAGCCTACCACGAATATTTTCTTTGACAGCCCCTAATTGGTCCTCCTTTGGATCTTTTGACTCGGATAGCATGCATTCTTCTTCTGCATCCATGGACGATCTACATTCTTCAAGCTTTGATGGTTTAAATTTGTTAGAATCATTGGTCTCCTATGGTGCTAGCCATCCAGAGGTCTCCATGGGTATGGGGAAATATCCAGCGAAGCGTAAGTACTCTGTAGTATGTGTATACGCAAGCCAGTTCCGTAAGTTGCGAGATCGATGTTGTACTTCAGAAGTTAACTATATTGCATCCCTAAGCCGTTGTAGGAATTGGGATGCCAAAGGTGGAAAGAGTAAGTCTTTCTTTGCAAAAACTCTAGATGACAGGTTCATCATTAAGGAAATCAAGAGGACAGAGTTTGAATCATTCATGAAGTTTGCGCCAAACTACTTCGACTACATGAATGAGTGCTATGAGAAAGGAAACCAGACATGTCTTGCTAAGATTATTGGCATCTACCAGGTTAGTCTATCTATTGCTATCCTCACTTCTGTCTCTTTTTAAAGTGGTGTTAATTTTTTCTTGTGCTTATTCTTAACTAAACTTGTTTAGGTTGTCATAAGAGCAACTAAGCAGGGGAAGGAAACCAGGCACGATCTCCTAGTGATGGAGAATCTTTCATTTGGTCGACAGATTTCCAAACAGTATGATCTCAAGGGGGCATTGCATGCTCGATTAACTGCTGGCAATGGTGCTGGAGATGTTCTTTTGGATCAAAATTTTGTGAATGATATGAATATATCACCTCTCTATGTCAGTAGGAAATCAAAGCGAAATCTGCAGCGGGCTGTGTATAATGATACTAATTTCCTCAATGTTAGTTTCTTTAATTTTCTTTTACTATGTTTATGGATTTAATTTGGTACAATACACTAATCACTGGCATGACTATTTCATTTGGTAATAGTCTAGTTTTTGGTGCTAACTATTGTTTCTTTCATTGCATATCAGTCGATCAATGTGATGGACTACTCTCTTCTGGTAGGAGTGGATACACAGCGTCACGAATTGGTATGTGGCATCATAGACTATCTCAGGCAGTATACTTGGGACAAGCAGCTTGAGAACTGGGTGAAGTCGTCACTTGTTGTTCCCAAAAACCAGCTGCCAACTATCGTCTCTCCAAGAGAATATAAGAAGAGATTTAGGAAGTTCATAGATACACACTTTTTGAGTGTTCCAGATCATTGGTGTTCCCAGAGATCTTCCAACCCATGCCAACTCTGCGGCCCTGCTGTTGGAACTCGTTCGTTTAATGCAAGATCCTTGAAGCAAGGCAGTGAAGATGAAGATTCTTCCCATGGAGCATCTCGAGAGCAAGGGATAAATGGAGCTGGTTCATTGAAATCCATGCACCACGATGAACAAGACGGCCCCTTTTCGTGAGGTCTGTCAGCACCACGATGAACAAGAAAGCCCTTTTCTAGTATTGGTTTTTTTGGTTTCGTATATTGTTGTATAGCTGATTGTTGGTGTACATCCCCCTCTTACCCTGCTATTATTTTTTCCAGCAAAAGTTGTGAGGGTATTTTGACATATATAGGTCAGGAAATTTTAGGTTGCACATATTCAATATATGTATATCTTGAGCAAATGTGAAAAATGGCATTGTGCACTTCATATTTATTGATATATTCAATGATATAAATATATTGCAATTTACCTACTGGCTATGTTGTGCATCTACCCTTTATAGCTACAAGCAAAGTTTGATTCATTCATAGAGATAATGATTGTGATGCATAATAACATTGTGCAACTAGGTGGTGAAGAAGGGGGAAATTCTATATTACCATCCTATCTAGGACGACTCTAACTCTGTTGATTTTCGAACATGTGTTCCGTATTTTCCTTTCATGTTATGATACAGGACTCGTGTTAGAATATCAACGGATTAGAGATGTATGTCGTCAGGTAGCTTAGAATTTCGGTTTCCCCGTTGTGAAAGAGTTTGTGTTTGGGTACATACCTGGTTCTTGTTATTGCCTCTGCCTTGAAACAACTTCTAGGAAACCTTGCCTGCCTGCCTATCTGTGTGGATATGGATTGTTTGTGATAAAAATGGCTTGAGTTTTTGAAGATGGTGGCATTTGTTCATTAGGCTGCAGCTATTATAAGATCTGAAAATCTTGGTCATGTGATCCTTTGTTTGAATGTCACGAGTTTCCTGGTTTCTTTCAAAGCTGTTATTTTTCCTGTGTGATATCCTTTTTGAGGCAGCTGTTATTTTCATCAGCTGAAAGGGTGCCGGTTTTGATCTTGTTTTTTGTCAAATTGGGCCTCTTCAAGATTAATCACACACAAAATAATTAAGGGATAATTGGGAGGTTAATTATAATTTTAATTAGACTTCAAGAATCAACGATTAGGATTTGATTAAATCCTTGTTAAATTTTAATTAGGGTGTCCTCGGGAGGACTATAAAATATATCGCTCTTATTTTCATTCTGAATGAAAATATCACACATGTTGACAGTCGACAGACATTGTACTGTTGTATGAGACGCATTCACGTGTATTCGAATATGCGGTGTATGTCTTATTTGTATTCTAATTATGATTAATAAATATTGTTTTAATAAATCTTAATTGGAAAAATAAAGTCTAAATGAAAATTATTATATTCTAATTATAATTCTAACTAATTCTTAATTAACGTCTAATTGACTATTAATTGAATTTAATATAAACTAATTAATGATTATGTTATCATTATAACTAATTTGTGTGTTGTTGTATTTCGTCTATGTAGCATATAATATGCCATTTACTAAATCTATTATCTCGTGACCTTACACCGAAATTCTTTAGAACCAGATATGAGTTCAACCAAAAATAAAATTTCAAGATTCCAAGGAATATATTTGAATGTCAACTATAAAACTTGCAGCCAAAAGGATACCTTTCCTGCAGGAATATATCTGAATGGCTTCTCCCCTTCATCTCATCAAGGAATCTCCTTTTCATACAAACTCAGCTATATTAGCAGCAATTCTCCCTCATCGCCAAACTATATTAAATGAAATTGCTATCAAATCCAAAGATCCAGTATGCCAGGAAACATCACTACGGGGAAGCACGGACCCTGAGAGCGACTACCACGATGCAGATGATAAGAAAACTTCGATGACAAGGATGGAGCTTCCGATCAACGTTGTCAACACAATCTTGAGCGGCACCGCCTGTCTCAACATGCTGCTCCCATGGCATCCTTACCTTCTCCATCTTCGCCCTGTTGCTGACGAACGACTGGGAAGTGCACCACCTTGGACCGGTGACTGATGGCCTGCTCCCTGGCCTTATCGGCCAGCTCCTGTGTGTTCTTCTCGTTCATGGACAGTTTCAGAACGAGCAGCGGCCGGCTGTAGTACGGGGTGGCCACGCTCCACGGCATAAGGAACTTCGGTGGAAGGCGGGCTACACCGTCTACGACAGGAGTATTGGCTGAGGTGCAGCGACGTGTACCACGCTTTGCTTTTGTTGGTTTTATTCTAACCTTTTCCCTGCTGCAGAGTGATGTTTTTGGCAAGAAAATTAATCAATACTTTTCCATTGGTGGTTGGATTTGTGATCAGTCTGCTCTTCGTGTTGTTTCCTTCAAAAAGAAGAGGAATTGGGTACCCTTTCCTGCTACAGCTTGATGGTTTCCACAACAGAAAATGTAAATAATAATCACACACACAATAATGTAGATAACTACATGAACAAATTTTTTTTTCCAGAAAGGAAAAGCAATTGTCTTGATGTGTCCAAGAGATGACATACCAATCCATATCAGATACAAATGAAAACCATTTGATTTTAGATCTTTTCAAGAATGTATAATCTCATGTTGATGAAAACAACATTAAAATAAGGTGAAAAAGTTCAAGAAGAGTCATGAAAATACATCAAGTGCAATGACAACGAAGAGGAACCGGAACTCCCTGGGGTTTTCTCCTCTCTCGCGGTATAGCTTCTTTGATCACGGATAGTTTCTGATGAACTTTCCTCCATATTTGATTCACAGCGCCATCTGGAGGTATCGGACCCACACCACCCGGATGGCCGTTGTCATATTGAAAAATTGGTTGAACAGTAGCCATGTTCCTGCGAAACCCATCCTTTTGTTCACTAGAATAACTTCTAAGATGACTCACTAGCCAATTGGGCCTCAAAGCATCACTAACTGCGACAAAAACAGAGAAGTCCGAATAATCCACCATCCCTTCGAAAGGGAGTTCAATGTTGTCACTGACTATGACTGGTATACAGAGACTCTGCATGGCATCAAAGAGTCTACACGAAGTTGGCGTGTCACCTGCTGGATGTAAGCAGAACTCTGACGACCTCATTCCCTTTATCGACTGCTCCTTCCCGGTGGCATTAGGAAAGCCTTCTTCCATGATTACCCCGGGCTCATTAATCAATAAATCCCATAACTTCTCACGAACAAGACCTCCCTGCGGATAAGGAAAATATGTCAAGAATAAGAAATTATGAAGTGGTATGTTTAACAACGATTCGGAACTAGTACAATTAGCACATAGAATACTGACCCGGTGCCTATGTTTTGCTCCTTTGAAGTAAAGAAGGGTGTGCCTCTTGCGATTTTCAGATAGGTGCAGCCTAGGGAGTAAATGGGTGTATGGTACGATGACATCTTTGAGTAGAGAGACTTGAGTGTGATGTATCATCGAGTCAGACGAGCTACTGTTGGATGTTTTTTTGTCGAGCCTGTGCCAGCCGCCAAAGTCTACCACGAGGAGGATAGCAGGGGATATCTCATCTTTGACATGCCACATCGCAACAGGGTCTGCCAAAGAATGCTTTCAAGTTTTAAAACCTGACAATCCAGAGACTAAAATAAGCAGCTAAAACATGCACACTTATACGAGATTGTCCAAATCATAAATTAAATATCAGGGTGGATCTTAAACATAAAGATATTGATAAGGATAGTATAAGTTATTTTGTGACCTCATGCCCTAATAAAGATTATACCAGAAAAATAATGAATGATAAGTGACAAGTACGGTCAAGTTGAAGACCAAGCAGAAAAATATACGAAAAAATGGTCCCAAAAGAAGCAAAGCTAATACAATTATACAAGAAGATCCCTGAAGATTGATTCAACTCACTGTAACATTACATTAAAAAAAAATAGCAACCTTCACTTGGCAATTCATGTCATGCTTCTTTGAAACAACCACTCCACACTGTTACCATAATAAAAATGTTTTTTCACTATTTCAGTTTTCTCCATAATCGTTGGCAATCCATTTTATTATACATAATGCAATACCCAGGAGCTTACACAAAAAATAATCCATTTCACATTAAGAAGAATAACATCTATTAACTAATCTAGCTAGCTCAACTCTCACCCGAAACAGCATCAATCAGCATTTTGATTTTGACAATAAAGCATCAAAGCTAGCTTGCATTCGGCAACACATTATCTCAACCTAAAAAGCCAATCACATACACCTACCAATACACTCAGAATTAAATTCTTTCTTCCAATGTAAAAGTCACACAAGGGAGCCCACTTAAGCAGCTCATGCACTTCATCATACTCATGAAGCTCTAAATTTTTTTAATCAAACCACATCTACAGAAAAGCATAGAATAAAATTTCCTAACTCAATAACAGTGAATGCCACTAAACTATCTAAGTAAAACCTCAAGCAAAAGATAACCTTTGATGACATTTCACAGAAAACCAAGATCACCACTTACCTGTAAGAACAAAAACGTGATCTCTGCCCCCAGATTTTCGCCAAGCTTCCGTCTTCTTAACAGAGTCAATCACCATTTTCTGCCTCATATAATCCTCATTCTCCTCTACCCTCTTCCTAAACACACCTTTATCAACCACCAGCTGCAATTCAGCGCTCAATGTCGCGAAGAACGGCACGAAAATCACATCCGCCTCCCTATATCCTGAAACCCTTTTTGCAAAAGACTTCCCTTTCAACTCCTCAGGCGTCAATAAATCTCCCAAGATCCAATACTCCGCACTGTACTGTTTGATAATGGGATTTTCAGGATACGGGAGAGATGTTTCGGATTGTTTGGGTGAGATTTTCTTGCGGATTTCGTTGTCTACTTGGCTACCGATTCTTGTATTGGAGGTTAGGGCCCAGTATTTTTGTAAGAGGCCGTAGTTGAGGGATCTGGGGAGGGGGGAAATGTAGACTTTGATACGATCTTGGGCGGCGGAGAGAGCGTTTTCGGAACTTGCTGGTGGTCTGGTGATGGTGGTGGAGTAGAGGCAGAAGAAAATTAGAGAGAGAATGCACACGAGGGAGAGTGTGAGGAAGAGGGGTGGGGTTCTGGGTGGTGCCATTGAGTGAAATGCTAATAAGGTTTTATTTCCTTCTTACTTCAGTTTTCTGAGAGTAAACGTTAAGTTTGATACGAGTTGATGTGGAGATGTATTTATAACACTTTGTGTGTGTGTGAGAGAGAGAGGAGAGAGTCAAATTAAGGAAACTGATGAATCTAAATATTTGAGTGTCTGAGATTTATGTAATGCTGATTAAAACAGCGCTTTTTCGTGGTTCGATCGTTAATGAGATCTACGTCGCGGAGAATGATTCCTCAATACTTTTACTATAGCTTTTATGCATGCAGAGTATTGGTTCTGGCCTTTGTATTGATGAAATTGCTAACCCTCTAACATCGGTTTTCCTTCTATTTATCGAACCGACTACGTCTCGAAGGCGCGCCCGACCTCTCCATTGGTCGTGGCGTGACTCTTCTCTGGCGTGCCTCCATTGGCCGAGCGGGACCTCTCGCCTCCTGCGCGCCACGTGGAGGTGGCGCGATCTTGGTTCATCTTCTCCATTGGCGGAGGTGGCGGTTACGGGGCTGCGTTTTGGGCAATGATTAGGGGCTCGACCGCGTGGGCTGCTACCAACGTTAGTTGGGCTGTTAGTGGGCCCGGTCGGTTGGGCCATATCCCGTCATAGCCCACCGAATAGCCGGGGACGCCGGCGAGGCGGAGTGAAGAAACAACCGCCGAGGGGTGAGGTGTGGGGTGAAGTTGTTTCTGGATGTGAGGGTCTTCGGTGCCGATTAAGGTTGGGTTGTTTATTGTCGTCGCTTGGGAAAGATGTGGCACCGAAAAGTCGAAGTCCGACACGGATAGCGCGCTCTGCGTTGGTTACGTCGAGTGCGATCCGGGTGGTGTTGCTCCCGTGGTTGTTGTCGTATTCGACTAGGGAAGCCTCACTTTCGGGATGTCGAGTGCACTGGGTGACCACGAGTTTGGGGCTAGCTGCAGGGATCCGATCGAGGCATCGCCTCTCGTGTAGGTTACAGGGAGGTGCGATCCGGGTGGAATTTTCCGTCACGGGCGCGGTCAGTTGATTGGGGTCAGGGCTCCGATCTTGACGGGCGCGGTGAGTCGCCGCCATCCGGGAGGCGCCGGTCCGTATGATGATTTCTGGTCGGTGGCGGTCTATCTTAGCTAGCGTCGTCATACGCCGGTGGTGGTTGTGCACTCGAATCGTAATGGCGTGTACTCCACTTCCAATCACGTGTAGGCACGTGGAAAGCTTCGGGCGCCAGTTTGTGCTTTAAATGCGCCAGAGGCTGGGGAAACTGTTCATTTCCTTCACTAAAAACTGTTCATCTTCTCTATACTCAGAGAGAATTTCCCGATTTGGAGTAGCTTTCGATCATCTTCTGAATTCCGCAGTCAGAGTAAAAAAAGTAAGTATGTCTTCTTCCTCTGTTTCTGAGTACGCCCTCGCCCCTGTTTCCGGGTCCGCCCGATCATCTCCCGCGGGAGTTTCTGGTTCGAACCGCTCATCCTCCCCTCCTGATAGTGAAATCGAGGTTAGGGATTATTCCTGCTATACCTTGTCGGGTAGGTGTAGGAAGATTAGCGCTAGGGTTCCAGCAATATCATCTGCGTGGGATGGGGTTAAGGTGAGGGACGTCAGATCGTCTGTGATCTTTGACGATGTAATAAAAATAGGAGGGGAATGTCACATTCGGCCGGCCTTTGGTGGTGTGTTCGCGCCCGTCGATGAAAGCATTAGCCCTCCGGAGGATTCATAACTATGTACATAGGCGCTTTAGGGCGGTCTTAGGTTCCCGTTAGCCCCCATCTTTTTGAGCCTCCAGGAGTATTTCCGAATCCCCATCTGCCAATTCACCCCGAACTCCATTAGGTCGGTAGTTGAGATGGGGTTAGCTTGTTATTATGTAGCTGAGGAGTTCTCCTTTGAGCTCTTGATGCGATTCTTTAGCGTCAGTACTCGAGAGGCAGTGCTATCTTCGCCTCGGCGGTAGTTTAGGGTGAGTCGACCCTCGAAGGTGTCGGGATGGCAAAAGAAGTTTTTCTTTTGAGGCGATGGGCATCCGATCTACGGTTGGGGATGGGTAAGGTGACGGATATAAAGCTTAAGCCGCCATGGGTAGAGGATCACTCAACACGCTCGGTGAAGTTTCTCTAGAATTCACCGAGGACAACCTTAATGATGCCGGTGAGTGTGCACAGTCGCAGACTCGGGGGCGGGTCCGAGGCAGGTGAGGCACCTCTCTTGTCATTCTTATAGGTTCGACCTCTGTTTGACTAACGCGATTTTCTTACAGAATGCGGTGAAGCTTAAGCACACGAAGGAGGTGAAGCGGCCGGCCTCGTCTCGACTGCGCCACCGGGCGGCGTGAGCCTTCTAAAGAGGCGAAGGTGTGGGCCCACCTCGCAGCCCGTGGTGGTGGAACACCTCGGCGATCTGTTGAAGGTCCGCAATGATCTCGGCTCGGGCCTTGAGGTGGAGGCTCGTGCCCGTGATCTTGTAGTCTTGATCTCCTCCGATCTTACGCCTTGTCTAGTCATGTTATTTTTTTATTTTTTTTTCGCTACTAATCGTTTGATTTGCGGGACCTGCCTTGATAGCGAGCGAGATGCGCCGCATGGCGATGTTGTTGCGTTCGCACGAGGAGCTGGAGAGAAAGGCGGCACAAGTGAGTCCTCGGCCGCTGGTGCGAGGAGGAGGTGGAGGTTGCAGGCGGTTCTTGAGGCCGCCACAGGAGAAGGCCGTCTTGTCTGGGAGGCCAGCCGAGGTGGAGTCTTGCTCGGGAGGAGGTGGCCGAGGCGGAGAAGAGGCGGCAGATCGGACGAGTGCTTTCTTGGCGGAGCGGGGCCCATCTTGAAGGCCTTCGCCGAAAGAAACTTATCGAGTCGGAGTCCTTCTCGCTTTATCTCCGACCGGCCGTCGTGATGAGGTCGCGGTGATATCTACCCACCGGAGGGTTGGCGGCCACGATGCGGTTTTGACAAAGCGAGCATGGTGGTGAGATTGATCGGAGGGCGGTCAACTTGGGTATGCCCGGGTGCTTGCCGATGCGCCGCCTTCCCGTGGTGGAGGCTTTAGCCTCCTCGACGTCGCTCTGACGGCCGAGGCCGTGTCCCAATGCCGGTGGATGAAGATCCGGAGCTTGGAGCTTGGCCGAGTGCGGGCCCGGGCCGAAGAGGAGGAGGAGGGTGGTCGCCCACCGGGCAGTAGGAGGAGCGGGGGGGGCGGGCGCGAGTCCGAGAGGGCCGAGGTTAGTGGGCCGATTGTAATAGGTTGAACCGCCGGGGTCGATGGGACCACAGCCCTGTAATAAAATCTCGTATCAATAAAAATATTTATCACTTTCGAGACTTGTGTTGTCTTTTTATTTATAGCATTCTGCATCTCAATACTTGGGACTCGACCATGACTTGTTGGCCAAGCTGAAAGGGGTCCGAGGTGCCCTGGCCGAGGAGGAGGAGGTGCAATTTTGGAGGAGTCGGTGCACAGGTGGCCGAGTTTTGGTTGCCATGGATGCGAGCTCGGCGTCTTCATCCGATCTGAATAAGAAGTTGGCGAGGCTGATCGGAGGTGGCCCGCCTCGTGGTGAGCGAGGTCCTGAAGTCGAGGATCGCACAGGACAGAGTCCAGGAGGTGGACTTATCTGCCGACGCTATTCAAGGGCGCTTGATTCAGTGCGAGGAGCGGCTCGAATTGACTGCGGAGAGGCTAGTTCAGGTGTCGGAGGAGCATGCGGAGTATGAGAAGGCGATCCGCCGGGCTGGTGGGACCACCATATCCGAAGCCGACGACCGAGTTCAGAGTTTGCTGGCGGAGGGTATGGTGCTGAGGGAGGAGGAGGGGCCCCAAAGCAAGAAGTTCAAAGCCTGCGTCAACTCCGTCGTGAAATACATGGAGATGTATGACATCATCCGCAAACGACGCATGCCCCGGCCTGGCAGCGAGGCCGCGGCGGACTCCGGTGACCCGATCACAAAGGAACCCGCAGAGGGGGGCGGCTACTCCGATCATGCCGAAGTGCTGCGGTTGATGGGCCCCTCTGGAAGCGGATCATTGAGAGGGCGGTCTTCTGGGAGTAGACGGCGACCGAGGACCTCGGGTCGGCGGGGAAGATCGGCGGGTAGGGGGCGAGGTCGCATTCCCAGCCCGGGTGAATCGCCACTCTCCGGAATGCCAGTACTGGCGCCTGCGCCGCTTCGAAGTGTCCCAGGACTGGGTGAAGCTGACCTTGGAGTCGACGCCTCTGTCCGGGCTGCTTCTGAGCCCACGCCGAGCTCTTGAGGCGAGTCATGTGAGTCCACCTCGTCGGTGGGTTGAAGGCACCGAGTTCGTCCCGGCATACACCGCCGACACGGAGACTTCGTGAGAATTGGTGCGCCTTGGCCGGTCTGGCGGCGGGCCGGGAAGCCCGAATGAGGCTATGTATAGTATAGGACCTTGTATGTAGATATACATGTATTTAGACTCGTTTGAAGTGTATATTTTCCTCCTTGAGAGGTACAAACATAACTTAGGACTTCGTTTTGGTCGTAAATATTTTTATCTTGTATACATAATCTTCCCAAATAAAGGGTATAAGCGAGCTCAAAGCCAGGTTGTCTTGTATATGTCTTGGTACTTTGTTTGTAGTCGTTAATGCATTTAGACTTTGTCCGAGTGCATATCTTCCCAAATAAAGGGGATGAGTTGGCGAGATCGGTGCGGATGTCGCGTGCATGTAGGCGTCCAACTTAATGGGTGTCTGTATGCTTTGCATGTAGACGTCCAACTTAATGGGTAATCTGTATGCTTTGTATGTAGGCGTCCAACTTAATGGGTAATCTGTGTCGTACCTACTTGGTGGGATTTTCATCTTCGTAAGGCGTCCCCTCGAAGGTTTAGATGTGGTATATCCGAATGGATGTTCACATAGATGTAAGGCGTAACAGTGAAATACTCATTAGAAAACAAACGTTTTATTAAACAAGTAAACAACGATCGCACATCACCAAAACAACGGGAGGGCTAACATGTCGCGATCTAAAATCAAAGCTATGTAAAATACCTCCTCGGATGAGTTATGTGCGAGTTCGGGGAATAAGTGCCCGGACGGTGGGCGACTTGTAGGCCCGCTTTGTCGAGGTCCTCGTGAGCGCGTAGGTCCTTCCCATGTCGGATCAAGCTTGTTAAGACGCTCGGCTCGGCTTGCTCCATTATTAAGTAGGGCGAGTCGCCTACTTGGAGTCGGAGGCCTTTACTCTCTTGTTGTAGTAGCGTGCGACACTGGCTCTTGTACTTGGCCGTTTATGAGCGAGCTCTCGCTTCCTCGAGGCGTCAAGGTTGGCCCGCAGTCTTCCTCGTTCCCCGCTTGGTCGAGTGGAGAGTCGAGGGCTTGGCGCGCGATCTCGGCCGGTATGACGGCCTCGGCACCGTGACCCCGGTGAAAGGGGTTTCCGTCGACGTCCGTGGTGTGGTCTGTGGGACCGAGAGGACTTGAGGAGATTTTCAGCCCGATCGCCTTTAGCTCGGTCCAGCCTTTTCTTCAATCCTTGCGATCGTGCGGTTCGTCACCTCGGTCCGACCATTCGCTTGCGGGTGTGCGGCCAGGTGAGCGATGATCGATCTGAGCTCTTCGCACCATTCCTTGAAGTTTTGTCGGCGAGCGGGTGCCGTTGTCCGAGACCGGGATGTGCGGGATGCCAAGCGGCGGACTATATTTTCCATCTGAAGGTCGAATCATTCGCGTGAGGCTTGAAAGTGGCTCGGCCTCGACCCGTTTTGTGAAGTAGTCATGGCTACGACTAAGTATCGAAGCGACACGGTGCTCGGTCGAGCGGACCGACAATGTCGATCCCCACCGCATGAAGGCCGTGGACTCTGCAGTACGCCATCGATCGGCGAGGCGACTTTTAACGATGGAGTGAATCGCGCTGGGCACTTTTGTGAGCTCGGCGAATCTTGCGGTGGGCGGTAATATCCGACCTCGGCGTCTTCTTGAGAGCTCGCGACCATGTGGCTTCAGCAGGTTCTCGGTAATTTCATTGAGCACGTAGTCGGCTTCTTCTGGCCCGAGGCACCTCAGGAGGGGTTGAAGGTAAGATTTCCGGTAGAGAGCGCCCTCATGTATGAGGTATTTCTGGGATTTCGCCATCATCTTTTTGGCTTCGAGCCGATCTTGAGGTAGTACGCCGTCTTCCAGATAGGCCTTCAGGGGAGACATCCAATTCGGCTCTATCTCGGTGATGATGCCGACGTGGGACTCCGCGATGCTTCTAGAACGAACCTCCTCCACTGGTGGACTCGTTGATGACGCAGCTAACTTGCTGAGGATGTCATTTCATTTATTTTCCCTCGGGATTCGGTGAATACTGAAGTACCTGAACGAGGTCAGCATCTCCTTTGCCTTCTCGAGGTATTGTTTCATTCGGTCCTCCTTGGCCTCGTATTTGCCTAACACTTGGTTCACCACGACCTGGGAATCGCCAAAGATTTGGATCTTGTCTACCCCCAGTTCCTTGGCGAGGCGGAGTCCGGAGATCAGGGCCTCGTACTCCACCTCGTTGTTGGTGGTCGGGAAGGTGAACCGTAGGGCGTAGGTGACTTCGCACTTATCTGGGCCAAGGAGGAGGATGCCCGCTCCGCTGCCCGTTTTGCACGAGGCTCCGTCCACGTACATCTGCCAGCAATCACCTGGCGGTGTATGGACGGCTTCCTCCGCCGTGGGGGCGGGAGCTGGAGTTACTTCGCTGGCAGGGCTCACCTCGGTGAATTTGGCCTCAACCAGGAAGTCGGCGAGAGCTTGCCCTTTTATGGCCGGCCTGGGTGAGTACGAGATGTCGTGTTCGCCGAGCTCCAGTGCCCACTTAGCTATACGTCCGGATGACTCAGGTTTTAATAAGACTTGTCTCAAGGGTAGGTCAGTCAGTACCTGGACGGAGTGAGCTTGGAAGTAGGGTCGGAGGCGTCGTTTGGCGTTCACCAGGGCCAGTGCTACTTTTTCGAGGTCGGTATACCTAGTCTCCGGTCCTTTGAGAGCTCGGCTGATAAAGTAGATGGGAGTTGTCGTCCGTCTCATCTCTTACCAATACACACATGGCCTCGTCCGGCGGCGGATATAGAAAAGGGTTACTCGCGGAGGGCGGTCGGGGTCGGCAAGGTAATCCTTTAGGCTGCAAGGCGGCTGGTGTTCTTCCCCGCCAGCGGTTCTGAGCTCTCCTTAGGATCTTGAAGAAGGGCTGCTTCTCGGTGACTCGAGGCAATCTGTGAGGGCGTGAGGCACCCAGTGAGTTTGTGGATCTCACGGATGGTCCTTGCACCGCATGTCGAGCACCGCCTTCACTTTGGTGGGGTTGGCCTTGAGCCTCACGAGAAACCCAAAGATCCCAAGAACTTGTCGGTTTTGCCATAAATGTACATTTCGGGGTTGAGCTTGAGGTTGGCCGACACGAGGAGTTGGAGGATGGTGCCGAGGTCGTCGGCGCAGACTCTCCGTTTCGACTTTTGACTACTATGTCGCCGGCGTGACCTCGACGATCTCCCGATGTGGTCTTTGAATGTGGCATCCACCATCCTCTGGTAAGTAGCCCGGCGTTCTTGAGGAAGGGCATCTTTCGATGCGCAAAGACGCAGAAGTCGGTGATGAATGCAGTCTTTGGTGCATCCTCCAAGACTCATCGAGGTTTGGTGGTACCCTCAGATAGATCCGAGGTGAACATCTCGTGGCCCACCAGCCTCCACCTTCTTGTCGATATCGGTGGGGGTAGCAATCTTTTAGGCGGTGCTTGTTGAGGTCGGTATAATCGGCGACATCGCCACCCTCCATGAGCTTCGGACCACGATTGGATTAGCCATCCAGGTCGGATATTTGACCTCGAACAAGATCTTGGCCTTGAAGTTGAGTCACCGTCCCTAATGACCGGCCGCGCTCATTGCGAATATCCTTTTCTTCTTATAGGATGGCTTTGTGGCTGGGTCGATGTTGAGGCGGTGAGTTATGAGCTCGGGTGACACCGGTCATATCGGCGGGGACCAAGCAAACACGTCCTATATTCTTTCGAAGTCGTATGACGTGCCGCCGGACGTCCGCGGGCCACAGGTGCCGACTGGATGACCCTCGAGGATCGTCGTCGTATAGTTGGAGGTCTCGGTCGGTCGTCCGGGGTGTCGACCTCGGGGCTCGGTAATTGCTATGCCCGGGCGAGGCCGCGTCTTGAGTTGAGAGCCGTAGGCATTCTTTTCTTGACCGTTTGGTCCCTCGATCTGAAACTCCACCGGGTGGGAATCTTGACGGTGGTGGTAGACCGAACAGGCGGCCTGGTGGCGTCTGACCAATCTCTCCCGAGGATAATGTTGTGCGGAGGGAGCCGGACCGGGAAGAACCGGATGGCCACGGTGACCGACACAGGAGCCCGCCTACGGTGTGGGAAGGTAATGACTCCCTCGGTGGGATTCTTGAGTGAAGCTCCGTGGGCGGGAGGGCGGGAAGCACCAATGCCTCCGACCTCAAGCTTATCCGACAGCTACCGGAAGATGATCTTGACGGAGGCCCCAATGTCGATATAGACCCGGTGGGCGTTTTGTTGCCCACCGCACTGTATGGTGATGGCGTCCTGGTGCGGCATGATCTTGGGCACGGGGTCCTCCTTGGAGAACGTTATGTTCTCACTATCCCGGAGTCGCTTGTTCTTGACTCTTGAGGGCGGCCTCGGGCGTCGTTCTTCGAGGACGACCTCGTCGTCCGTGGGGGGTAATCCGGTGACAACATAGACTGCTCCATAGCGTTGGGACCTTCGTCCTCGTCGTCTTCGGGTTGGGTCGCCGCTGGGGTCGGCCCGCAATTGTTGCCGCCTCCATTCCTTCTGCTGCTTCGCATTCTTGGACCACTCGTCCGAGGTATTTTTTGAGGGCTCCACCTTTAACGAGCTCGTCGATCTGTGAGCCCAGGTTTCTGCAGTCCTCGGTATCATGACCATACCCTTGGTGATAGTCGCAATACTCGTCTGTGGACCTCTTCTTGGATCCCCCTTTCATAGGGGCGGGTTTCGGGAAGAGCTCGGCGTGGAGCTCGAATATTTCCGCCCTTGATTTGAGTAGGGGGGGCGCTCTGCCTCCAGGGTTTGGCCGAGGTCCGAGCCTGGACTCCAGTGGCCCCCTCTTGATCCTGTCGAAGGCGCTCCTGCGGTCTGCGCCTCGACTTCGGTCGTCCGGCTTTTTTCTCTCGGACTTCTGCTCGTCCCAGATCTCCCGCTTCTTCCGATCCGACTCGTCTCCCTTGACGAAGTTGTCCACCAGGTTCCAAAGCTTACTCGCCGTCTTTGGTTTCTCCCTGGTGATTTCTTTGTTCAGTGCCGGGTCGGATCCCGTTTTGAGCGCGTTGATGATGTAGAGATCGTTCTTTGTCGTCGATTTTGAGCGACTCTTTGATGAACCTCGAGGCGAGTTCGACATCGTCTCGTCCCGCCCATGGCGTATTGTGAGTAGGTCGGAGGAAGGCTCTTTGGGCGGCATCTTCCGATAAGTGCCACTGAACGATCCATGAGGTCCCAGAAGCAGTGTATCTTTTCATGCGGGCGAGGTGAACCAACGGCGTGCGTTGGAGATCGAGCACCTCGGGAAGATTTTGCACATGTGAAAATCTTCCATTCCTTGATCGCCATGTTGGTGGTGTAGGCAAAAAGGAAGTGGGAGGGTCTCCGAGGCCATCGTGAGCCGCTATATTGGGTGCCCGTGCCGGCTGGGGCGGGGCGTGTCTAGGATCTCCACGGAGAAGGGAGATGATTCTCCGTGCAGGCCGAACCCAGGAGATCGTTGCCATCTCTTTCGGAGGGTGGGTGTAATACCCGCATTCTGTGAGCGAGATTAGCCCCAATTATGAGCTTATTAGAAGGGCATTGCATCCTTAAGAAAGAGTTGTTAAGCTAGAAGCTTTTATGCTAAGCTTCGACAAAAATAAAATTTGAGAATTATTCGAGATCGATTCGAGATGGAATCTAAGATAAGATTCTTAGGTCTTGTTTAGAATAAGAAGACCTATATTTTGAGAGTCTTGAGATGATAGATACATCTCAACGAAGTCTTGATTTCAAAGTTTTATCCTTTGTTTCATACGTTTGCCGATTAAACCCTAATCTTCTACCAGTGTCTAAAATGGTTTTGAAGCAAAGAATGTTTTATAATCAAAGTTTAATGTTTATAATATGTTATTTGAGTTTAAAATAGAATTTCAAGCAATGAGCATTTTATTTGAAAATTAGTTACGAAATTGGAGCGATATGGATTAATAGTATGCATTTATAACGTTGGTATTATTTATAAAGAAATGTACATTTTGTAAATTTATAAAACATGATTATTCATCATGTATTAAAGAAAAAGGAAAATGGTGGAATTTTGGAGAATTCTTGAGAATTCTAGAATTGGATGAATAATCACTTTTATTAAAGAAATGTAAAATAAAATAGAAATTTTATTAAATACTCATAAATTGTTGGAGATCACTATTCATCTCCTTCATTATTTTTCTCACATTTTCGAAACACACACTCACACACACTCCAAGGTGAAAATTTTCAAGCTCAATTTTAGAAGATCCAGTAGTTGGATTTTCAATCCGCCTTCAAATTAAGGTATATCTCAATCTTTAGAACGCATCTACGGTTTGAAATTTTGAAAAATATGAACTTATGAGCATGTTATAATTTTGGTCCTTTAGATGAAATATGAAGGGAGATGTTGTTGTTCGATTATTTCTTGATATTACGTTAGATTAAATGCAGATAAGTTGTTTAACGTTGAAATTTTAAGCATATGCTCATTGTTGATATATTGATGATTTTGAAAATCATGGAGACCATGATCTTGAATTAGGGATGTCAACGGTGGTCTTTACGGGGCCGATCCTAAACTGATCAAAGCCCATTAAATTTTAAGCAGCGGTTCCGGTTAGGTTACGGTTCTAGAACCGCTTGGACGGACCGATTCGAGACCGGCCCATTTTGTCCGGTTCGGTCCGACCCGGTCGATTTTTTTTTTTTTTTTAAATTTATTTATTTATTTGAAAATAATATTATTTATTTATTTGAAAAATATATTTTTGTTAAAATTGATTTAACCGAAATAACTAAAATATATTTCGGTTATTTCGGTTCGGTTATCGAATAAAATTCGGTTCGGTTCGGTTATTTTTTTGAAAAAATCGATTAATTCGTTTGATTATTTTCTTCCAAATGAATCAATAACGGAATACTCACCCCTATCCAAAGCTCAAGATTTGAAGTCACAACTTCTATCAATCAACATGAGACTTTTAGTATATATTTGAGTATTTAGCCATTTGATAACCATCAATCTGATAATGTAGTGTTATTATTTACTTTGGTGAAGATGATAAAGCATGCATGAAAGTGAAATGAAATCTAAACAAATAAATATAAACACACATGAGAATATTATTAAAAGAAAATCTGAAATAAATATATTTATATGATTGGTGGATGGCGAACAGTTTGACTTTTACCAATTAATATTCAAATGACAAAAAAAAAAGTGCAAATCTATTTTGGACAATTCTTCGGTAACTTAAAGCTAAATAGTTTGTGGCAATATTTTGGATACTTTTTGAAAGTCGATAAATTAAACTCACATGCATTAAAAATAATATCAAATAAAGAATAAAATGAACACGATTCAAAATACGTTTATATTTATTTATAATATATTTTATATTTTAGTCCAATAAAGATTTTTCCTTTGTTGAAATTTGAAATATGAAATTGAAAATTTTGGGGATTTGAGTGTAGCGCTCAACGGGTAACCATTAACAATGGGTAATACCGATCCGGAACCATAACTTGATGGTCCGGGCCGGTCCGAGCAGGTGTTCTTGGGCAGTTCGCAACCGTAACCAATACTAATTTATTGGTTACGGTCCCGTAAAGCCCTTTTGCCGTTGACATCCCTATCTTGAATATATGATGTTGATATGCCTAATATTCTTTCATATATGTGTTGAGGAATTGATATAAACATGTTTTGAGCGAGAAAAAGCGTTTGAAATCGAAACCGTTGGAAAACTCCTAAAGTGACCGAAAACCACAGCTTCCATATTGATGAAATTTTGATTTTATTTGATCATTTTGAGCTCATATTTGGATTCTCGATATGAATAAAGCTTAAAATTATTTATTCGGATTTTTCGCCGACGTATTTGAAAACCGAAAAATTTTAGTTTGACGTCGAAAATTGTTTTCAAAGCCAAAGCTTTGATCTTTATGTTTCATTGATAAATTAATGATCTTTAATGATAGTTGAGCATGTATATAGATTCGTTGGTGTTAGATAACGTCTTCGTGAATTTTCGACGTTAGGCACAAAAGTGGCGTCTTAAGGGGCCGTTGGATTATGGGCTAAGATTGGATGATTGAAGCTTGGTATTGAGTTTAATATGTTCATTGAAACATATGGTGATGAATTGGTGGAGTTTGAGCTATGTTTGGATTGTTTGGTTTTAATATGGCGATGCGTTTATAAGCGTTCTGTTGCCAAAATTTAGATAGAATTTGTTTGCTAATAAGATGTTAAAGGATCAATGACCCAGTTTTGATAGACCATAGTGTCTTAGATTTGATATCGAGAAGATATGATCGTGTCGACGACTAATATGAGTAATGTTCTTGTTTGGCTCTTGATAGGCTTTTATGCCGCTTTTATATGGATAAAGAAAGAAATGGAATTGAGAATTTGTTCCTTAGCTCTAAGGAACATCCAGTGGTATAAATATTTTCTAATATGATATGCTTATGCTTTTATGTTTCAAATGATATGAGCTGCATTTATGAGCAAAGTTTGAAGTTAAATGACTTGCTGTTTTGAGCATGAGCATGATGCATTACCTATCCACGGAATGAAAGAAAGAAAAGAAAGAAATGATAAAGAGTACGGTAGTGGCATGGTACCGCCGGGTCCATCAACACGGGTATGTTATGATGTGAGATTTACCGACGTCGGATAGCGACCCTTGGTCGTAAGCGTGTTTGAGAAGGAGGCCTCTTCTCAACACATAGACATAATCCATGGATATGGGAAGAAAAAGTTGTCTGCGGACATAGACCATGCATATGCATATTTTATGATGATCCTACGAAATGAAAGCAAGTAAGTGTTTAATTATGAAAAGCATGCACGAGTTATTTCACTAAAACCTCGGTGCATTGCAAATGTTATGGCAAGTCGATCATATAGCCACAAGGCGATGCTTCAAATGTTTTTGGCGTATACCCGAGTGCATTTTGTACTCACGCCGCATGTATTTCTAAGCGTGCGAGGTTGAGCTTGAAGGATCTTTGGAATCGAATCTTTGTGCGAGGAGCTTCTCTAAGCGTTTGACTCGTGATGAAATTGTTAAATTGTTGATATGATTTATTTGAAGTTATCATGTTTTGATGCCACGAGTTTTATGTCTTCATACATAATTCTCACCCACACTTCTCGTTGCGAACTTTGGCCTTTAATTGTTTATGTGTTTTACTAAAGAGAAGTGATCATGTTTCGACAAGAATCTTTATTCCGTTGTTATAATTTCGACATTCTTATTATGATGTCGACTTGCTTCCGTGAACAAGGATTTACTCGAAAGTTGAAACTGTTTTGTTGGATCGATGTTATATAATGTCTTGGAATCATTTGTCGAACCATGCTTTGAATATCAATAAGTTTTCAATGTTGTCAGCATGCTTGAAGATGTACATTTGATATTGGTTATTCTCTTGTGATCCATTGTCCTCGGACGATATTCTTCTTTATTTGATCCTCTATTATGGATCGAAGTGAAAATAAATCTTTATCAAATTATATTCTACTTCTTTGAAACATAAATGATTTGATCCATCCATATTGAAAGTTGAGGTCAAATTATTGTTTGACATGTATTATTGGTATCGAATTTCCTTCTTAACCCGTCACAACTTAAGTCACGACAATTACTTGATTAAGTGGTGGTGTTTGACGAGAGAATGGTATCGAGCGGTTTGAGTTACGAACACTGTGAGCCTTTGTAAATTTATGCGATGCATGCATAGTTTTGAACTACGAACACAGTAGCCCTTGTGAGTGTTATACGGTTTGTGCAGATTTTACTTATGGACTTGTAAATCCTTGTGAATTTTGAATATTTGAGCATGGTTTTGAATTACGAACATGTAAATCCTCATGAATCCTTGTGCGCACTGTCTGTTGTCCTAAATTCTAAATTCATGAATCTTTGTGAGTCTTGTGCGGTTTATGCACCTTGAGTATGTAATTCTTTTGGTGACTGTTTGAGAATTTAAGTTTATGGAGTCGATTGTTGGACTCTATCATGAGAATCGAGTTTATAGAATCGGTTGTTGATTCTGATTTGAGAAGTGAGATAAAAAGTCAATTGTTCTTAAGAGAAGCTCAGCATTCCGATTCCATCATCTCTAGCTCACCAGGTAAGAGCTTATGATTATGCTTATGCTTGTGATTATGATTATCACATATGATGATTGAGTACATGCTTTATTGAATGAATTGTTATATGAAAAAGTATGTTTGAAATAAGAAATAGCTTTATGAGTTAAAGTTGAAAAGACATTATGAGAAAAGACGGCAGAACAACATGAATATGTTTTCTGCTAGCATTTGTGTATTCTTTTAGCTACGATAACGAGGATCGTTTAGACAGTTCGAAAGAGTACAATTCGTTTATCGTTATCTCGTTTGTCGTCATCAGCAAAGATTAGAGAGCGCTTCTATCTATATACACCAAATGGGCAGCTTATCTAGAGTAAAATTCTCGCTAAATTCCATCGCTTATAAGAAGAGGCATATGAGAACATTGCAATGGGGACCAGGTGGAATACTCCAGATTATTTTTTTTATGGCTTAAGGAGTAGCGAGATTGGCTTTTCAGTGACGACCGATGCATCATGAAAAAGTGATCAAAGACAAAAGAACAAAGCTCATAACCGCCTATCATTGGCAGTCGCAAGTTGCTCCACGTTTTGTCTTGAAGCTAGTGATCTCCTTATGTCGCTAGTCAGTTTGCTAGGCACCACGGCTGATGAGAATTTAGGGTTTGACCCATCAATTATAAATACTCGGGACCATCCGTTGTACGTAACTCTCGTTTTTAGCTAATTATTTTCCAGTTCCTATCTATCATCGATTCTTATTATTATGTACACTTGAATTTCCTTTTGGCTCTTTTCCTCTGTGGTGATTTCATCTCGGCTATTAAATCGACTTGGTTGGTGGTAAGTTTTCTTTTATACCTAATGATAAAGATAACGTTGAACCATTGATGTTGATCTTACCACCCGAATATGATGCTAGTACCCGTGCTCTAGAAATAGAGTCTTCTTTGCGGATACTCGACTATTTATGCTTGAGTCGGCGTAGATCCTACATAGTTTGATTATTTTATCTCCGTCACGAAATGTTTCCTATTGACTAGATTGGTATGGTCGGTATTATTGCATCTCTTGGGATTTTTATACCGATTAGGTTTGTTCTATTTTCTCATGTTTATGAAACTTCTCAATTGAGAATTGAAAAGAGACTTAAGCTAATTCGTTGAGACTCGGATGTCTCAAAATCTTTTATGTATGAACTCGATTTTACCGGTTGTTAGCACTTGACCCGACTTTACCTAAATATCGGACAAATGTCTTTCATGGTGATCTTGACATCCTTTATCCGGAATAGATTCCTTATACTCATTTCGATCGTGCTAATGATCCGCTATCTCTGAGATCAAGAAAAATATGGAGAGGTTAGACTCCTATGAAGTCGTTGATGACGGTAAAATAGAGTAATAGAGATGGAAGAAAAGAATGATATGATGACGACTATGTGGACATATGGGTGCACATATATAGATTAGTGATATTATAGATATTTTTATGATGTGGTAGCGTGCGAGAAGCCATACGGATGTGTTTTGCAGAGATGTTCAAGCACCAATATCTTGTGCAAAGTTTTCACAGCTTTTGTAAAGCCCTCAAAAGCGATTTTCTTTCCTTTGAGATCTATATGATCATTTGCTATCGAGCTATGTTATTTCATATCATAACCTTGTGATAAACAATTAAGAAGATCCTCGAGATATAAGCTTGTTTGTTGATGAAGAACTTTTCGTTTTGATAAATGAAACATCTTGCATTTTGTAATTGTTTGCAATGCGGTATACCACCAGAAAAAGAAATCCTCTTTTAAAACAAACAAAAATTTGAAAGTGACAATTCTTCTCATGATTCACCTATATCTTATTTGCTTTAAATCGATCGTTATAATTTGGAGCTTTTAGCGTCGAAATCCTCCATCTTCGATAGAAATAGTAGCCGGTGATCTTTGAAAAATGAGTTCGCTTTCGAGCGAGTTTTCGAGTTTTGGAAGTGCTCTGTCGAGTGTCTCCTATGTATATCGTGTCGATTAAGATGGTGCAAATTTACGGTGGGAATTACATCAAAAGTTCTTTCTCACGAGATCTCTATATGTATGAAGGCGATAAGTTAGCTCGAATATACGAATATCTCGTTTGTGGGCGAGTTTAACCGAGATGAGTAAAAGATTAAAATTGCATACAACAACAACTATCAAGTAACGATTTATATGGCGCTTATAAAGCCCTCTCGGCATAAAGTGTAGATCGCCACTCTTTAAGAGCGCGGTTGGAGAGCGAAAGTGCTTGGACGAGCGATCGAAGAAATGGTCGTCGATAAATCGAGAAAAGAAGAAGCTCAAAATCATCGAAATTCTATGCGGATACAAGACGAGCGGAACTAAGCTTGAGATTGAAGAGAAGTTTTAAGTAAAGTATATTCTTCAAAGGAATACATCGCTTTGGAATCGAAGAAAAGTTCAAACCAAGATTTATCGGTTATGCGAGATTCTAGAAGATTGGAATAATCGCCTCTGAATTACGATGTCTCCAAGTTTTGGAAATATTTACGATGTATTCCATGTGTCAATAGCGAAGATATGTGTTTGATCTAAAACACATCATACATCAAAAACGTTATTCACGAAACGGATCTAAGTTATGAAGAGAAGCCGAATCGTGCGAAATCGACACGGAAGTTAAAGATCGGATGAGAAAGAAGTGCTCGAGATTACTGCGACATCTAAATTTCGAGGACGAAATTTTTGTAAGGGGTGAGAATGTAATACCCGCATTCACATGTGAGATTAGCCCCAATTATGAGCTTATTAGAAGGGCATTGCATCCTTAAGAAAGAGTTGTTAAGCTAGAAGCTTTTATGCTAAGCTTGGCGTCGACAAAAATAAAATTTGAAATTATTCGAGATCGATTCGAGATGGAATCTAAGATAAGATTCTTAGGTCTTGTTTAGAATAAGAAGACCTATATTTTGAGAGTCTTGAGATGATAGATACATGCTCAACGAAGTCTTGATTTCAAAGTTTTATCCTTTGTTTCATCGTTTGCCGATTAAACCACAATCTTGGTAGAGTGTCTAAAATGGTTTTGAAGCAAAGAATGTTTTATAATCAAAGTTTAATGTTTATAATATGTTATTTGAGTTTAAAATAGAATTTCAAGCAATGAGCATTTTATTTGAAAATTCGTTCTGAAATTGGAACGATATGGATTAATAGTATGCATTTATAACGTTGGTATTATTTATAAAGAAATGTACATTTTTGTAAATTTATAAAACATGATTATTCATCATGTATTAAAGAAAAAGGAAAATGGTGGAATTTTGGAGAATTCTTGAGAATTCTCTAGAATTGGATGAATAATCACTTTTATTAAAGAAAATGTAAAATAAAATAGAAATTTTATTAAATACTCATAAATTGTTGGAGATCACTATTCATCTCCTTCATTATTTTTCTCACATTTTGAAACACACACTCACACACACTCAAGGTGAAAATTTTCAAGCTCAATTTTAGAAGATCCGGTAGTTGGATTTTCAATCCGTCTTCAATTAAGGTATATCTCAATCTTTAAAAGCGTCTACGGTTTGAAATTTTGAAAATATGAACTTATGAGCATGTTATAATTTTGGTCCTTTAGATGAAATATGAAGGGAGATGTTGTTGTTCGATTATTTCTTGATATTACGTTAGATTAAATCGTAGATAAGTTGTTTAACGTTGAAATTTTAAGCATATGCTCATTGTTGATATATTGATGATTTTCGAAAATCATGGAGACCATGATCTTGAATATATGATGTTGATATGCCTAATATTCTTTCATATATGTGTTGAGGAATTGATATAAACATGTTTTGAGCGAGAAAAGCGTTTGAAATCGAAACCGTTGGAAAACTCCTAAAGTGACCGAAAACCCTAGCTTCCATATTGATGAAATTTTGATTTTATTTGATCATTTGAGCTCATATTTGGATTCTATGATATGAATAAAGCTTAAAATTATTTATTGGATTTTTCGGTAGACGTGTTTGAAAGCGAAAATTTTAGTTTGGCGTCGAAAAATTGTTTTCAAAGCAAAGCTTTGATCTTTATGTTTCATTGATAAATTAATGATCTTTAATGATAGTTGAGCATGTATATAGATTCGTTGGTGTTAGATAACGTCTTACGTGAATTTTCGACGTTAGGCACAAAAGTGGCGTCTTAAGGGGCCGTTGGATTATGGGCTAAGATTGGATGATTGAAGCTTGGTATTGAGTTTAATATGTTCATTGAAACATATGGTGATGAATTGGTGGAGTTTGAGCTATGTTTGGATTGTTTGGTTTAATATGGCGATGCGTTTATAAGCGTTCTGTTGCCAAAATTTAGATAAATTTGTTTGCTAATAAGATGTTAAAGGATCTGATGACCCAGTTTTGATAGACCATAGTGTCTTAGATTTGATATCGAGAAGATATGATCGTGTCGACGACTAATATGAGTAATGTTCTTGTTTGGCTCTTGATAGGCTTTTATGCCGTTTATATGGATAAAGAAAGAAATGGAATTGAGAATTTGTTCCTTAGCTCTAAGGAACATCCAGTGGTATAAATATTTTCTAATATGATATGCTTATGCTTTTATGTTTCAAAATGATATGAGCGCATTTATGAGCAAAGTTTGAAAGTTAAATGACTTTTGTTTTGAGCATGAGCATGATGCATTACCTATCCACGGAATGAAAGAAAGAAAAGAAAGAAATGATAAAGAGTGCGGCCGTGGCATGGTACCTTCGGGTCCATCAACACGGGTATGTTATGATGTGAGATTTACCGGCGTCGGATAGCGACCCTTGGTCATAGCATGTTTGAGAAGGAGCTACTTACTCAACACATAGACATAATCCATGGATATGGGAAGAAAAGTTGTCTGCAGACATAGACCATGCATATGCATATTTTATGATGATCCTACGAAATGAAAGCAAGTAAGTGTTTAATTATGAAAAGCATGCGAGTTATTTCACTAAAACCTCGGTGCATTGCAAATGTTATGGCAAGTCGATCATATAGCCCAAGGGCGATGCTTCAAATGTTTTTGGCGTATACCCACGAGTGCATTTTGTACTCACGCCTGCATGTATTTCTAAGCGTGCGGGTTGAGCTTGAGAGGATCTTTGGAATCGAATCTTTGTGCGAGGAGCTTCTCTAAGCGTTTGACTCGTGATGAAATTGTTAAATTGTTGATATGATTTATTTGAAGTTATCATGTTTTGATGCCACGAGTTTTATGTCTTCATACATAATTCTCGACCACACTTCGTTCTTAGAACTTTGGCCTTTAATTGTTTATGTGTTTTACTAAAGAGAAGTGATCATGTTTCGACAAGAATCTTTATTCCGTTGTTATAATTTCGACATTCTTATTATGATGTCGACTTGCTTCCGTGAACAAGGATTTACTCGAAAGTTGAAACTGTTTTGTTGGATCGATGTTATATAATGTCTTGGAATCATTTGTCGAACCATGCTTTGAATATCAATAAGTTTTCAATGTTGTCAAAGCATGCTTGAAGATGTACATTTTGATATTGGTTATTCTCTTGTGATCCATTGTCCTCAGACGATATTCTTCTTTATTTGATCCTCTATTATGGATCGAAGACTGAAAATAAATCTTTATCAAATTATATTCTACTTCTTTGAAACATAAATGATTTGATCCATCCATGTTGAAAGTTGAGGTCAAATTATTGTTTGACATGTATTATTGGTATCAGAATTTCCTTCTTAACCCACGTCACAACTTAAGTCACAGCTTAATTACTTGATTAAGTGGTCGGGGCGTGACGATGGGGATCGATAATGACGCTGTCGTCCCTCCGAGGCGGGTTCGACTCGCTTTCTTCCCTTTTCTTTCGACTCTGCGGTCGGCATGGCGTGGTGGAGGCGGCCGCGCGAATGGCGGGCGGCGTTGGTGGCGGCTCGCCCGCGGTGGCGGCTCGCGAATGATGTCGGCGGCTCGGCGCGGTGGCGGCCTCCAGCGTCGGGGCGCGATGCGCGTTCTCGGCTGTCACGCCGAGGTGAGCGCTGACTGTTTCGGATGGGGGAGCGGCCTCGGGAGGCCGTGGTGTTTGGTCCGGGGGCCCTAGAGGGACCCGCCCCGTTGGTCCTCTGGTTGAGGAAGCTTTGAAATTGGCCAAGATTGGCGTGGAGGAACTCGCTCACCGCTCGGCCGAGGACCTCGTGGGACGAATGAGCTGTTTGCTCGTCCTCGTTGAGGTCGACATCTTCCCCTACGTTGGGGAGGCGGTCACGAGGGTGTATGGGCATTTTCCATGTTGCCCTCGAGGTGTGGCGCTCGTGGCGTCCGCGATCTCCTTTCATGACGCCGAGTAACCACCGGTCGTCCTCGGCCCGGTTGTTGCCGGTGTGGGCGGCGGTTGTGCGTGTTCTTGCCATTTAGTTGTAGAAGCGAAGCTTTCTTGTTCGGGTTTCCATGAAGGCGCCAATGATGAATCTAGCTATTTGAGTGTGCGAGATTTATGTAATGCAATTAAGAACACCGGGCTTTTTACGTGGTTCGATCGTTAATGAGATCTCGTCCACGGAGGAATGATTCCTCAATACTTTTACTATAGCTTTTCGTCAGAGTATTGGTTCAAGCCTTTGTATTGATGAAATTACTAACCTCTAACATCAGTTTTCCTTCTATTTATCTGACTTGACTCATGTCCCTACGCGCCCGACCTCTCCATTGGTGGTGGCGTGACTCTTCCTCTGGCGTGCCTCCATTGGCCGGGCGGGGACCTCTCGCCTTCTGCGCCACGTGGAGGTGGCGCGACCTGGTTCATCTTCTCCATTGGCGGAGGTGGCGGTTACGGGGCTGGCGTTTTGGGCAATGATTAGGGCTCGACCGCGTGGGCACGCTACCAGCGTTAGGCCCGGCTCGTTTGGGCTGTTAGTGGGCCCGGTCGGTTGGGTCATATCCCATCGAAACATTACATTTAGATAATACTGAAATCTGCGATTTTTAACAAAATGTTATGAATTTCAACTGTTTATATTTTGACATCAAACTTTCAAAATCTTAATGATTTTGTTATGAAGTTCCATTTTGTTATCGTAATGATTTTGTTATGAAGTTCCATTTTGTTGGCATCGCAAACTGATTTAGACCTATATAATTTTGATAATGTTGTGAATCCTTTATATACTGATGGGATATGGCCCAACCGTTCAGGCCCACTGGCAAGCCCAAACAAGCTGGGCCTGATCTAATGGACGGCCCTACGCGGTTAAGCCCAAAGCCCAGCATCTAAACCCTAATCAAGACCAAGTTAAAGGCGATATTCATGGATCAAGTTATGAAAATAGATCGGATCCCACAAATCAAGGGATCCAGTACGTCTTTAGAGATTCACTAACATGTATAAATAGGGGTTAGGTCGACGGTAGAAGGGTTAGCAACTTATTGAATACTAGAGCTTTTAGATACACTCATTGTAATCTATTATAGTGAAAGTATTGAGGACCATCACCTCCGTGGACGTAGATCTCATTCATGATCGAACCACGTAAAAACTCTTGTGTTCTTTACTGCTTTTCTTAAATCTCGTATATTAGCATACACTAGATTTATCATATACCTTGTCTGCTTTAGTCATTTTGTGAAGATCTAGACTACATTAATCCACCATTTAACCCCTAAAAATAAGAAAAATAAATAAATGCCCACCTCATTAGGGTGGGAATTTGATATTGATATTTAAGTATTTGCATAATCGTGGATATTATTTGCATAATCGTGGATATCGGTTTACCAAATAATTGATTCCATTGAATTTGTTTGATATTTGATAAGGTATTTTTAGAAATTTCAGTTATTTGTATAATCGATAACCGAACGGATATACTGATAATAATCAAAATATTATGTGTATATATATACATATAGGGTTGGGTTCTGTAGTACCGAGTTTTCATGTAGTATGTAGTATTCAATCTAGACCACACATTTTGAACACGTGACAACCTATTTTCCGCTCAGGGACAAAATGGAAAGGCACCCAATGGGCGTTGGGTAGGAAGTCCACGAGAGTTGGGGTATCCATTGGCGCTGGATTTGGGGAGAACCACAAAAAAAAATATACAAAATAACATAACAATGTATTTAAAATAACATAACACTGCATCACACCCAACCGACATTGGGGGCGCATCGGCGCAGGGTAGAGGCGCTAGGTATGGAGAGAACCACAATAAAACATAAATAATGCATATAAAATAACATAACACTGCATTTAAAAATATAACACTGCATCGCATCCAACGGACGCTGGTACGTCTTAACGACATTCTCGATAAATGCTAAGCGAAGCGGCTTATGGTAGTGTGTTTCTAGCATGCATTAAAATCGAAACTCATATGCATGTTTGTGTTCAACTGCATGCATTAATGTGTTAATTTAAATGTATAGTTCAGTTCAACTATATGTATGGTTTGTTTTTTGAAATCACATAACAAATCAAATTACTAATTTATCCTTAATGTAGCAAAATCAACGAATATAAGCTTAAAATCCAAAAAAATCTCCATCATAGGATCTATGAGCTAAATAGATGAGATTGAGTACTACATATTACCTCAGGTTCTGGTACTATATGATCTCTCATATATATATAGAGTTAGGTTTAAATGAGAAGTATTTTTATCCTAAAAACTAAGAACCAAATGAATTCGCTATGAAAGTTGATGAATCCGTTGGATAAGTTATTGAATTCAAAAATTTAAAAATTTTCACCCGGGTTCGAATCCCATGCGGGCGAAAATTATATTATTTTTTGGATTCAGTAACTTTTCCAGTGGATTCATCAACTTTCACAGTGAATTCATCATTTTTTGGTTCTTACATTCTTACGATAAAAATGGTTCTCAATTTAATCCTCACACACACACACACACACACACACACACACATATATATATATATATATATATATATATATATATATATATATATATATATATATATGGATCAAATAAGGACCACATCTTTTTGCGAACTCTGCGAATCATGCGTAAGATATTGAAGATGATGCACAAGAAGGTATAAAGTTGTGCATAACGAAAACTTTCTAAAATTATTTTGTTGTACAACAATTTTATAATGTTTTCGTTGTGCACAACTTTATAGATTTTATTCATCAACTTTATACGTCTGTGCATAGTTCTCAAGTTCTCAAATAGATGAGTTCTCACTAGATCAAACCCATATATAGGGTTGGATCTGGTGAGAACTCATCTTTGAGAACTTGAGAACTATATGACGACGATAAAGTTGATGAATAAAATATATAAGTTGTGCTGCGCGAAACATTATAAAATTCTTACCCAACAAAATAATTTTAGAAAGTTTTAGTTATACAACTTTATACCTTCTTGCATCATCTTCAACGTCTTATGCATGGTTGCAGATTCGCAAAAGATCGCGATTCTCATTGATCCATTCCACATCTTTTACGAACTCTGCGAATCATGCATAAGATGTTGAAGATGATGCACAAAACGGTATAAAGTTGTGCATAACAAAAACTTTCTAAAATTATTTTGTTGTACAATAATTTTAGAATGTTTTCGTCGTGCACAACTTTATAGATTTTATTCATCAACTTTATACGTCTGTGCATAGTTCTCAAGTTCTAAAAAAAGATGAATTCTCACTAGATCCAACCCCTATATATATATATATATATATATATATATATAAGATGATGCGAATAAAAGTTCTAACTTTTGAGAACTAAGAACTAATGTAGTTTATCCATTTTTTATAATCTAATGGTCAAGATTAATTATAGATCTTTTATTATTCTCAGATTTTAATGGTAACAGTTTAGCCCTATAATTAGTGGATTTTATTTATTCATTAACGGTAACATTTCAAAATGCACAATCACTACGATTACATGCACAACAACATGAATTACATGAACATAACAATTAATTGGAATGTGATAGCATGCACAAGAACTACGATTATATGAACAACAACATGAATTACACGAACAATGAAGAATAGAATATAAAATATCCAAATAGCGAAAATTTGGGAATTTGACTATTTTTATCATTAAATAATTATGAATTGTCCGATCTTATTCAATCCAACGGTGGTTATTAGTTCTTAGTTCTTATCTAAGAGGTAGTTCCCTCTATAACCAACCTATATATATATATAGGAGGGATCAAATAGTACCCGAGTCCGAGGTAGTATGTAGTACTCAATCTCATCCACTCACCTCATAGATCCTATGGTTGAGATTTTTTCGGATTTTTTAAGCTCATTTTCACTGATTTCGCTACAGTATGGGTAGATTAGTAATTTGGTTTGTTATGTAATTAATACAGAAAATCAAATCATGCATATAATTAAACATAAAACTACATACAATTGAATATAAAACTGCATATTGTTATGCATAAAACTCATGCGGATAAATAAAAAGTTGCATAATTTTTTTTTGTTATGTGATATAGAAAAACAAACCATGTATGTTTTAAAACCAAAAACTGCATACGCATGAACGCAAAACTGCATTATGTTAAACATAAAAATGCATATTAGATTGATTTATCTCAAATTTGTTCTCTCATTTAGATTGATTACTTCTAGCTTTATAATTAAAAAAAAATAAATAATCAACAAGAAAAATGTTTGTGCATATTGGAGAAGATGGAAAGAGAGATATCGAGAATGAAAAACCTATGAGTTTCTGTTTTAAAGCATGCATGCTTGTGTTTCGTAGTATGCATGTTTCTGTTTTTTAATATGCATGTTTATGTAGTATTATGCATATGCAGGTTTATGTGCATTGCTATGCAGGTTTATGTGCATTAGTATATATATTCTTTGCTGGATCTTCATCTCGCCGTCTTCTTCTCCGATTTATCTCATTCTCCGATTTCCGACGAACACCACCATAAAACACAGCCTCCTTCTTCAGTTTTTGTCGAACTTCGTCTTAAACACCACCATAGTCATCCCCTCTCGATCATTCAACCTTCTCTCAAAATCCTCTTGTTTTTCTTAAATTTGATACCTCGACCCACCGCCCAACCATTACCATCATGAACGCCATAACCGCGACCATCTCCACCGTGTCATTGTTGCCGCCTCGACCGCCTCCACCATGCCATTGTTGCCATCTACTTCTCTTTATTCTCCGTCGAACAAAAATAATATGCAGCAAAGAAGAAGAAGAAGAAAAAATAATTACTATTTTGCCCTTAAACGAAAAAAAAACATCATGCCACGTGTCGCTTATCTAGGCTGTCCACGTGAACACATTGTGTGGTCTAGATTGGGTACTACATACTACCTGAAAACTGGGTACTACGTGAACCCAACCCTATATATATATATGTGTGTGTGTGTGTGTGTGTGTGTGTGTGTGTGTGAATGGTTATCGTGTGATCACTCCTCATAATATAAATATGAGGACAAATATCAATACTTGATAAATCAATATGGACATTTCAGATTTAATGCAAAACTAAGATGCAAATGCACAAATACACAATTATATGCAGAAATATGAATATAACTAATTCAGATGCACACTTAAAAATAATCATTATATTTCTAAATGTAATGGACATGATTTGTTATCATTATATACGTTAAAGATTATGTATACATGAACCAATTCCTATATTATATAACATTATTTATCAAATCTTATTATAGATTAGTTGGTTTGGGTGCAAGTCTAAGCTTTCTACTCGTGTTTGAATCCAATTTAGAACGAAAATTAACATATCTTTTTGCATATGTGTAACCCTCTCCTCATCGAGGTTGTGGATTAGAGGCTTACTTAAAGCATAATTGAGTAATCGGTTAACTGATTGATCAATCGATTCGGTAATTGATATCAAGCTTTTATATAGTTTGGTTTTGATTAACCAAAACTGAATCAATTTTCACCCTTTACACTAGATATCAATTCTTAGAGTGTAAATAAAGTACCTACACAGTTTTACGCCGTGTAAGCATTGTGTGTAATTTATTTTGTACACTTATTATACAAGAATACATCCACTATCGAAAAGCCTCCATTTTACGTGTGGCCAAGGCCAAGTCACTCAGGACTAAGGAGTATTAGATAGGCACATGAGAGTGTCCTCAGTGAGTGTCATTAGAGGAGACCACCTCTTTCTTTAAATTGAGCGACTTAGATCATATCTACAAGCAACAAATGTAGGAAAAACGACAAAAAAAGGACATACTCGAGCATTGGATCAAAGATCACGAGGCTAAAATAGAACGAGAGAATCTGGGATAACAAAACCAAAAAAGAGAAATCTAAAAATTCCTATAAACAAATGGTTCCAGTGATTCGAATCTTCGAGGTATGGTTACAAATGATCAAAAACTCACTACACGTGAATATCATCAACTAGGAAACAACATAAAGAGAATGAAGGAGGGAGAGAGGCCGACCACCATTCTTGGGAGCTCTCTATTAAAAGCTCAGAAGCTATCCATAATCTTCGTTCTTGAGCAGTTCCGTTGTCTTGAGCTTCGGCCTAACGCTCCAACAGTACTTCGTCAAAGTTCCAGTCTCTCACGATGTCCCTTCTAACAGCATGGCTCCGGACCAGTCGTGGAGCACCTGCAACACCAGTGCTTGGAATAGGTTGGGGCATCACCTTAGAGGATGTGAAGCCGTGATTGGCTCTAGAATGTGGGAGTGTGGTTTTTCTGGCCAAGCAATTTGCAATGGTCGAGCATCTACCTTCGTTGTCTGAGCTTGATATGGAGTAGCTTCTGAAGGAGTGTGATGGACTCTCTACGCCATGGCATACGAGACATGCCAGACTCATACTTGTCAGCTAGCAATATCAATTCAATGCAGTCTTCCTTTGCAGAGCTGTAACATGGAAATTGAAAAGAAAAAAATGATGAAGGTAAAAAAGATAATATATCCCTTTTCATATGCTAAAAAGCATGGATATTATGTAGTCATCATCCGCCAATCTGGGACAAAAAGGGGGTGATTATCGAAGACTTGAAATAAAATAAACCGTCCTGTATTTTTCTCAATTATAATCTCCTGATAAATATAAACCATTCCGTCCCACATTGAGAGAGAGAGCGAGAGAGAGAGAGAGAGGTTCATCTCATTATGGGATTCTCTTAAGACGAGACCAAAGATAGTAAAAAAAACATACAAAATATTCACTGCCATAATGGCATTGGCATGAAATGGGAAGAGTCACAAATAAGCATTGTTCCTTTTAGTTCTAACTATGCCCCACCATAGACATGTGCAGACACAATATGATAGTTTTAATGATATAAGTCTTTGAGCTTAGTTTAATGATATAAATCTTAGAGCTCTTTATAATTGATTCATCATGCTTCCCAAAATTACGAACATGTAATTTAATAGCAACAACTAGAATAATGAATTTTAATCTACTTCGCAAAAGGTAAATCCACTAACTATCCTAAAGAGGCCAAACCATATATTTCGGGTTGAAGGAGTAATCAAAAAATAAATTCACCTTATCCCACTTTAGCAGATCACCGTAAGTTTCCTATTTCACCATCGTGATCGATCGAGGAAATCAAGATTTGAATTGCCAGAAAGTTTAGAAACAAAAAAGAAAAACACAAGAATTTATAAAACAGAAGAGGCTAGATGCTTGTATAAAATGTAAGGAGAAAGATCAATCTTCTGCCCTTATCACGATGCATCTTTAAACTTCAAGTTTCAACGAGGCTTTTTGGCTGATTTCATTTAACTTAAATAGGGCTTCATTTGATTTCAAAAATATTGATTCTGCCACGCAAAAAGGGTAAAAGGCGACGAAAAATCAGAACCCTTAGGTTAATTATCATAGAGAAGCAGGATATTTTACTCGTATTATCCCAATGGATTCTTGATTTAATTTTCAATATGCTCCAAATTAACCATACCACAAAAGCAGCAGCAAAAACATTTAGCAAGCATTCGAATTATAGTCTTCACTCCTCAGATACAAATAGCTGAGAACACATTCACCAATAAGTACAACCCCAAGAACACAATGCAACAACTTGTTAACAATCAATGACTGATAATTCACCACATAATCGAACTCGAGGCAGCAAAAATACATCTAACTCAACACTTCCAAATCAGAACAGCATGACAAAACAATAGAGGAATGATCTTGAATCCCTTCACATAAAACTTATAGTCCCAACACCAAATCGGCCTTATTTTCCCCAATCTCTTAATATGGGTCTCCACAGAACACAAAAATCTTTGAAAAAAAAACAATCAAGAAAATGCCCGTGTAAATCACTGTCAAGTATCAAAAGGAAAAATCCCCAACTAGCTAAAATACCCAAAAGGAAACTCGAACTGAATCCTAACGAAGTACTGAGTCGAGGCGATGCCAACACAAAAGGAATCAATCTAAGAAGCTAATTAAAAACTAAACAAAAAAAAAAAAAAGCAAAACCACAAGAGATCTGAGAGACAAACCTGAAAAAATAGTGAAGACGGTAGTTAATTCCCCAATAATGGCGAGATGATTGGACTTATGGTTGATAATTTCTTGGTGCGTTGAATCTTAAGAGGAAGCATCTAATGTTCAACTGAGTGCATAGATATATATATCGTCTGTTTCTACATAATTGTTTTACAGTTGAGCTGAGCCTGATTGTTCCTTGTTTGTTTATATTCTTGTTTTATTTATAATTTACCTTTTCTTTTTCTTTTTTTTTCCTTATTTTTATTTATGTAATTCTTTTTTTAGGGATGTATATATGCAATTCTTCAAAAAGTAATAATATGATAGCAACTTGAAATGATGTCATATAATTATTATTACATGAGTCATCATAAAACGTTGTGGTAATATATACCCAAAAGTTACATAATAAATGAGCTATATTTACCTAATCATTATTAATCAAAGAGCAAGTTTGTTAAATCAATGAACTCAATAGTTAGAAATCTAATTGAGTGTGTTGACAAGCAAAGGTTTATCTTATAATTAAGGAAGTTTACATAACATTTATAGTTCACACAAGTTAATAATTGAAATTTTGCCGTGTTTGATATTAATTCGAAAAGTTAACAAATTGAACATTTTTCATGTCATAAAGGGGAAGTTCTCCCTCCGGAGCCCCCACACAGAGTCCTATGAGAATGTGAAAGAGAAAATCACGATAACTCAACGGTTAAGAAGTTATGAAAATCTTTGCATACTGTCTAAAGAAGTCGGTCTAAAGAGAGTGAAACTCTCATACTAAAGTTGCTAGAACTCGATCATTGATCTTTGTCTTAAATCTATTAACTCTTAATTAACTGAGTTAAGCCCGTTGAGGCAATTAAACATTTTTCTAGTTATATTTCACATAGCTCACAAGTATGTACAACTTAAATACACATCGATTTAGATTGTATAATCCAATATAGCATCAACAATCATCTAATTGAAGCTTCGTCAAGAAATAAGATACGAAAGATTGTTAAGCAGAATGCAATTTCAGGTTTATTAATTATTCCCCTAAAGATATGTTGCTAATTATTCCTAAATGTATATTCCTTGTTTCAAAAATGGAAGTTCTCCCTCTGTGAACCCCCACACCCTAGTCACATGAAAATATGAGAGGGAAAATAAATTACTCGATGTCAGTAGTTTCCCCCGTCTGGAAGATTCTTAATAATTACTCTTTTATTCCACTAAAAACTTTCATCGACTTTGATGACACGAATTTTAATAAATATAATTAGTGTATAGTGAATCAAGAAAGAATTCCATATTAGAATGTGTATTATGTGAGTGAAAAAAGTTGACTATGGATAATTTTTCTTTAAATAAGTGAATAGATTGTTGGTAAAAATTATGAATTTATGTGGGAACCATGTCGAAAATTGAAATGAACTTTTTATAAACGGATCGAAACAGAATTAAATAAATATTTTTCGTGAACATAGAGAGTATAATATTATATAGAACTTTTAATTTTGATTCTATAGATCCTTCGACTTGCGATATAGGCCTCACGAGTCATGAAAGCACACCATTGATAATATTTGAGTTGATTTTTAAGTTTTTATGTGTTTTTTCTAAAATTAGATATAAAAAAAATCTACTAAGTCCAAAATTTAAATAATCTAAGAACGGTTAGAAAGAAAGAAATTGCATAAAGACCTTAAACACAAATAGTAATAATTAGAGACTTTTTTTGGAGGTAATTTAGGGACTTTTAGAGTTGCATTCGTAACAATATAAAGTCTATCCAACATCAAAGTTTAATTTAAAGATGTATACTTCAGCGAGCTCTCTTTCACCGTACATTTTTATAAAATTGTCACTTTATTCATAAAATTATTATTTTTATTTATAATTACTAAATTTTATTTATAACAAAAATCACTTTTCTTTATAAAATGATCACTTTTTATTGAGTGTCAGTGAGAAAGAGCTAATATAACTTTTTGTCTAATTTAAATTAAAGTAATCAAGAAAGACATAATATTATTTGTTTTTATTTTAATTATTGTATCATGTTTGTTCACACTTATTAGTTAGTAGTGACCAATTGACCTTGGAGTTAGGGATGGCAATGGATCGGATCCGGACCGGATCCTGCAGGTCAGCATCCGGATCCATAATTTTGCTTGAGTCCGGATCCGTCCGGATCCATGGGCCCAAAAAATTAAATCCGGACCCAGGATCCATAAGATCCATGGGTCCGGGTCCGCACCTGCACTCATATATTTTCTCTTCTAAAATAAATTCTAAATCAAATATAATTCACAAGAAACCATAATAATAATAATAATCTAAATACATATAACGCTATAATAATTATTTCAAAATTCTACAATCATCACTACACAAGAAGATGTTAGTTACAAATTTACTTTTGCTTTCATGACAGCAAATAATATTGTAATATTAATAGAAGAAGTAGCACACGTATTTTAGCAAATAGACTACTCATATACAAAATTTTCTCAATTACAATGTACAAATTTCTAATATTATTAACATACTATCCAATTTCGTAACCTAGTTTATCCAACTTCGACTAGAAAGAAAAATAATATATATACACTTATAAATATAAATAAAATTATATATACATATATATTATATGGATCCATGGACGGATCGATGGATCGGATCTCAAAAGTCGAGATCCAGATCCAGATCCGGATTTTAAAAGAATGATCCGGATCCGGTCCAGATCCGTCGGATCCTATTTTTTGAAGATCCAGATCCGAAAAAATGGATCTGAATCTATGGATCTGGACCGGGTCCGAGATCCACTGCCATCCCTACTTGTAGTGTTTCAAATTTGGATAACAAAATAAATTCTTGATCCGTTAATCGTGGACCACGTGTCACGTTTACATTCTTTAAAGCTAAAATTTAAAATTAAAACTATAGATCCGGGATGTTTGAATCGTCGGACCCGACCAGTAGATCCGGCGGATTTGCGGTTTCTTTCTACAAAATGTAGATACTCTTAACCCTCGTTTGGTAGATATATAGATATAAAAATATAGATAGTCAACCTTTTGTTTGGTACATTAGTTATAAATATAGTTTACGAAACAAAATTACAAAAAAATGAGGTTAGCGACCGCTAACTACCTAGCGGTCGCTAGCCCGGCAAAAGTAACCCGTTCTTTAATAAAAAATGAGACTAGCGACCACTCGCTACCTACGTAGCAGTCGCTAGCCTCATTTACTGTGCAGATTGGATACAAATCTGGGGTCAACCGTGAGTTACAAAACCAAACACTACAGTGGATTATAACATACCTAATCTGCTGCAATCTTACCTACCAAACGAGGGCTTAATTTACATGCACTCAGCACATAGCACATAACTTTTAAACAATAATATCAAATTAATTTTTGTTGAAACTTAAAAAAAAAAAAAAAAAAAAAAACCAAGCAAGTCGTTCCATAAAACAAAAATTCTAAATTTGTAGGCATAACTTATAATAGAGGAATAAATATTTGGGCTTTTTGTTGGTATGGTTAGAATTGACCCAATAAAGTTACCTTGGGCTTCATAAATGAATACGAAGTTGATTTTTGAACTCTCCTACAACATTAATACATAAGCCTTTTTTACAGAAAAAAGTTTACAAGTTACATAATTTTATAAGATAGTTTTTTTTTTAAATATACAAAGCAACAAACTAATAGGGACACATACTTTTATTTAATAATATCCTAAGCTCAATCTGAATGTCCTGTAAAAAGGTCTCAATTTGGATTTTGTTTTTCTTTTTCTTTTCTTTTTGATATAAACCCGCAGCTGCTACGTTAGGTGCGTCTTGGAGTAAACCCCGTTCGCGCAAGCAATAGCGCGCAAACCACACAGAGACAGTAAAACACACTTGGAAAACCAGGTGTGACAAGCTCAAACCCATAGAGGCGTTTGATAGGGTTCCAACCTGTGATCTCTCGACCACAGGAACCCACCTTAACCATTGGGCCGTCCCAAGGGGGCGTGGATTTTTTTTTTTTTTTATCATCATGGGGAACCCGCACCGCTACCTTAGGTGCTTGACCTGTAAACCCACGGTCTGTCAATAGCGCAAAACCACAGGACAGAAACCACACTTGAAAACCAGGTGTGTGATGCGCCAAACCCATGAGGCGTTTGGTGGGGTTTGAACATATGACCTCTCGGCCATAGGAAACCCTATGTTGACAATGGCACTCTCCAAATAAGTTTTTTATACGGGTTTTTAAATATTAATCAATGATTAAAGTAACAAATATATTTATCCAGTCATTAATTATTACACGGACAAATGTGTGTTTGGAATGGAATAAATGTATAGGTAGACTTTTATGAGTACAGACGTTGGTGTCCCTCATTCAGTTTATGTACTATCGGTGCTATAAATTCACACCTACCTCTTATGAGTTATGATCAGACCGGAATCTTTCTCAACTATTTTTATATGTTTCCATATGCAAATCAACTAACTTATTTTTTTAGCTAATTTTAGTAAGAGGGTGTTTGGTTGAGCTTATAAATTCTTTAAAACAGTTTATAAGTTGTTGCAAAGTGTTTGGCAAAATAAGTTCCTAAACAGCTTATAAGCTGTGAAAATAAGCTCCAACAGCTTATAAGCTCTCCTAAAAATAAGTTGGTCAATCCTAACTTATTTTTTCATAAGTTTATAAGCAACAATGAATTTATCAAAATAATCTTATTATAGTTCGTTATTTCCTACACATACACTATCAATTTCACATCTCGTCAATTTTATCTCTAAATTATGATTTTCTCTCTAACTCACGATTCTTTCTCAAATTATAAGATCAATTATCCAAACACTTTAACAACTTATAAACTCTTGAGACATTACCTCTTATAAACTCTTGAAACATCTTATAAGCTCTTGGAGCTTATAAACTCTCTAAAATAAGCTTAGCCAAACACCCCCTAAGTCTTATTTTCAAACTAGTGTTTGGACCTAAAGTTTCCCATCTTGATCTTCGGAAATGGGTGCTGAGAATTTAAAATCTAGTTCTTGGTTTTCCTCCCAAATAAATTATATGTGAGAATTTACGAAGGAAGCAAATATAAAGAAGCACACATTAAAAAAATTAGAAACGAAATGAAAAAATATAATTTAAGCTGTAATCATGAGAATAAAAATAAAATGTATATTAATCACAAAAACTCCTGAACGTCCGTACCGTCCGTCCTCATGGTACGGACGGATAAAAATATCATTTGTTCTTATTTCTTAAGAAAAATATCATTTATTTTATACACTGTAATTCGAGAATATCATTTATATTGAAGAAAAATATGATTTGTATTGATGAAAAATATTATTGTCCGTACATACAGACTTCTGCACAGGAGACCATCTCTACATTAATATTTTTGATATGGTGCCAAATATTTGCACATATATGTGTCATGCATGCGTTGAACAAATATGAAATACCTTTACTAAATCATGTTTTGCTAAATTATCGTCATATGCTCGTCCCACTCTTTGTAGGGTTGTGAGATTATCGCATTATGTGATACGATTTTGTCACTGCCATCATTGTATATATTGAGAGCTCTGATTCTCTCATTTCTCATTTTACAAGTTCACAACGTCATCTTCTGTGTTATCAGAGATTAAGCAGCAAAGGGGCTATCGCCCAAGTTTTTCCATGAGCCCAACTTACATCAATTGGTTAAAAACTAGTAGATTTAAATCAAAAAATTAAAAAGATAAAACAATTTAGAGCTTCAGCCCGCCCTTGACTCAAAGTGCGTATGACAATGTAAGATTTTGTCATTCTTTGTAAGGTTTCTCCAATACCGAAGAGACGAATCCAAATTTGGAGCAACAAATGTTTGAAATTCAATACGTGCCAAAAAGTAGCAGTTGGAGTTTCTTGAACCTTAAATAAATAAATAAATTGATAACCGTGTAAAAATAGTTCATTCCTACAATTATGTTGGAATTTTCTACATCACTACGTGTCGTCGTGTTTCAAAAGGAATCTTGGATAGAACTAAGAGAATGTTTGGCTAAGCTTATTTTAAAGATGATTTTTAAAAGCTTATAAGATATAATGTTTGAAGAGTTTATAAGTTGTCAAAGTATTTGGATGATTGAACTTATAAGCTAGAGAAAGAATCGTGAGTTCGAGAGAAAGAATCGTGAGTTCGAGAGAAAAAATCATAGTTAGAATGGAAAAATTGACGAGAGGTGAAGTCGATAATGTATATGTAGAAAATAACGAACCATAGTAAGGTTGTTTTGATAAATTCACTGTTAGTTATAAGCTTATGAAAAAATAAGTTGAGGTTGAGCTACTTATTTTTGGGAGATGTTATAAGCTGTTGAAGCTTATTTTCACAACTTATAAGCTGTTTATGAATTTATTTTGTCAAATACCTTGTATAAGCTTATAAGCTTCTAAAAAGCTTAGAAACTGTTTTGAAGAACTTATAAACTTAGCCAAACACCATCTAAGGCTTATGAAAATAATTAATTCCAACAAGTTGTAACATCTGCAAAATATATATCGAACATATGCGTAAACGTAATCCGAATTTTTCTACGTAACTCCGAATACTTAACCGTTAGTAATAAATGATCTCTTACTTGGAAAATAGACGATATTAGACATTCGTGGATAAACATATACATTGAGATATTACAAAATTCTAATCTATAATCTTTCAACTATATCTATCATCATTTCATCGGGAGAGTCTTTGTTAATTTGGATACAATGATAGTTTACATAGATAAAAATAATACAAATTAATTTATTACATATTGTGATGGACTAAATGATGTAAATTTGTTTGTCCCTCGAATAGCCAATCTTTTATATTGTTAATCGCATACATACATCATCCGAAATAAATGCACTTTATTTCGGATATACCTACTATAATAATATTGATATAACACAATGTAACTCATCTAGACAGAGCCTTGTGGAAGCATAAGGGCCAACAAAATTTATGCCATGTTTGTGACATTTAAAACCAAAAAACTTGTGACATTAAAATACAAACAATTTGGTATGGAATTAATGTCGCTAAAGTTTGCTATTTCCAAAAGGCACTTTCCAAGTTCCAACTCCGAGGCAGAAATGTACAACATGGGAAAGCATAGAGTACTATCATCTCACTTTCCGATTTTTCTGTTGTGTCAGAATGACCTTTGACTTTTTTTACCTGTGTTCGTGTCAAATTTATTATATTCTGCATGTTAATTAAGGAACCAAACTACTCCACTCTTGTGTATGGCCCTATGATTTTCATCACTTATTTATTTGTTGGAATTATTTTTTAAAATATCTCGTTTTAAATCTAAAATATTTTATATTATTAATGATATCCAAATAATATTAAAATTTTTATTTTTATTCTAATCCAACCCACCAGTTAAAACTAGGGCTACCTGAACCGATAAATTTGGTTGAGCTGACATCACTTCGACCGAAATAATAAAATTCTAATGATTCGGAATTGTGAAAAATAAAAAATTGTATCAACAATTTGAAATAAGAAAAGGCATAACCCAAAATAAAAAATCCAACAATGATACTGGTATCTGCTGCATACTATGGTTATAAATGATGTTTATTCGTCTTTATTCTAACTCGACTCGATAAAAGTTCGTTCGAGTTTGTATAGTGAAGCTTGTTAGCTAAACAAATCAAGCTTGAGCATGATAATATTCGGCTCGTTAGCTCGTGAATAAGTTCGTTAATTGATTGAGCTTAAAAATATAAAATTATTAATTAGATACAATTATTTTCTTTCTATAATTAGTAATTATTGTGTTAAATCTTTTAACTACTTTTATTTGTTATAAAAAAATAAATAAATATATTGTGTTATTGTGGATAAAATAATTTATTTTTAATTTAAAATAATTAATATTCTAAATACATATCTAAATTTGAAAAGTTTATTGGGTTCGACTAAAGCTCGAATAAGCTCGTGAGCTCGAAATATTCGATAAATAAAATTCGAGACTCGACTCGATACTAAACAAGCCAAGCTTGAGCACAATGGTGTTCGACTCGGTTCGATTCGATTACACCCTACCTACAACAAGCGCAAATGGGTCATAATAGAGATGGGGTGTGAATTGTTAATGGAGCTTTCACATAAAAAAAACGACATTGATGGCGAAAATTCCCATATATAATTATAATATAACTTCAATTGACATTAACTTATATATGTATATATTATAATGCAAAGTGGATATGCAAATGATTTTTTTTAAATTGCCATGTTAGTGACATAATATATTTTGGAATGACTTTCTATACAATTATGAAACCAAATTATGGAGCAAAATAACGAAGATTTTGAACTATTGAGTAAATAGAGATCTTTTATTCCCTTTTAATAAGACGACGATTCACCTAAATTAATTTACTCGCAACTAAGTTATACTATGTTACACACATACACACACACACATATATATATATATATATATATATAAAAGTTTTTGCTACTTATTATAATTGCTCAATGAAATATCAATTTGATGCCACTTCAAACTAGATTAATTGGATCATTAGTTTAACCAATTGGTTCGGCCCTAACAAAAATTTTGAATACAGATTATTATATATATATATATATATATATATATATATATATATATATATATATATGACATATAATCATATTGAATAAAATAAATATATAATATGATGGAGAATAATATACTTAATTAATTTTAATATTTTAGTACAAGTAAACTTTGATGCACCAATTATTTAATTATGACCAGGACCAGTTGGTACATGAGACAGATGTGACTAGCTCAGGCTAGGGATGGCAATCGGGTCAGGCGGGCATAGATAGTGCCGAACCACTTCCGTATCCGCGAAAATGATCTCCGCCCTCGACCCGCCCGTGACCCTCGACGGGTAGGAGATTCCCACCATACTCGCGACCCACGGGTACCCGCGGGTTGGCGGATACCCGCGAACCCGTCACCCGACGAGTATCCGCCACCTGCCACCCGCGGACTACCCGCGAAACCAAACATTTCAAAAAACACGAAAATATCACTAACAAATTCATAAATCATAAAGTTCAAATCCACAATTCCACATTCAAATCCATAAAGTTCAAATCCACAAATCAATAAAATTAGGGCTTCGGGCTACCTAGTTCTAATTAGAAATTAGAATATTAATATTTTATCATAAAATAATTATTACGAATAGTTTTTCGTGGGTTTGTGAGTAGAGTTCGTGGGTAATTCGCGGGTAATTCGCGGTGTTTTCATGGTAGAATATATCACGGGTTTCATGCAGTGCAGTATTGCCAAACATTTCGTGCCATGAGTAAACGGGTCCAAGTTTTCAACCACGAACGTACCCACGGGTAAGAAATGCACATCAAATCCGCGAATAATCGGGCGGATACCCGCGAGTATTGGGTACCCGCGGGTCGATTGTCATCCCTAGCTCAGGCCCTCGATAATCATGCACCATATTATCTATTTCTATATCGATAATTTTGTCCCAAAATGGGAAGTTTTCCTCTTGGAAGTACCCACATCCCAGTCATATGAGAATATAAGAAGGTAAATCACGATAACTCAGCGGTTAAGTAGTTAGGAGAACATTTGCATTATACCCACAAAGAGCTATCCTAAAGATGGTAAACTCCATACTGCGGCTGTTAGGATTCGATCTTTGATCATTATCCCAAATTTACTAACTTTAACCAAATGAGCTAAGCCCGTGGAGGCATATAGATAACTTTATTTGGAGGAATGTTAGGCGAACGGTAACAAACTCCTCTTTGGAATCTTATTTGATTTTATTTTCCCCCTCACATGCTATTAGTTGAGAAAAGTACACTAAAATTAATTATTTCACCTTTTTCAGAAATATTTAGTGCTCTTACTTTTTTTTTGCTAAATAACATTTGTATTTCTATTCATATAGATAAATTCATGGTACATTAAAATGCACTAATAGTTCACCCTAATTTAATAATATATATTTTCTTTTATAACTATAAAAGATGATGAGTTGGATATGGAATTCAATACATATTTATTGAGTTTTTTATTCCCTATGTGTGTATATATATTATATTAAAGATGAATTTTGGAGCCAAAATGTATTAAGGTTGTAGTTGTATTTTTAGATTAAAATCTTATAAATAAGTGAATTTGATGAGGATCAAATTGACCAAATAGCACTACTCCCGAGTCCTGATATAATCGAACGTATTTATATTCAATGCAAACTTGTACTACCAACTTATATAGACTTATTTATTAATATATAAGTTTGTGCTGTCATGGAATATAATAACAAACTTACTACTCTTTTTTGGAATATAAAAACAAACTTGCTACTACTATTTAACATAATTAAATGCATTACCTAGAATAGGAAGTGGTTAATGGGAGGGAGAGGAAATCCCTTAAAACAGTGAATGGAGGAGTAAGAAAATCAAACTTCAGTTTGTTTAAAATAAATGTTTCATTGTTTATTTTTAGTGTATTATCAACTTGACTATGTCGCCAAACTCAAACTACAAATGTAAAAATTGACTATTGTTGGGACTTCACAAGAATATTGTGAATACAAGATATATATTGCATTGATTTTGGTACTGTTGACCAGTATGATTCTCATAAAGATTTTTGGTTCGTGCACTGAAACATTTAGTTATGAACCAGAAAGTGAACATTTGCGACCAGTTTAAATTATTTAATTATAATTTGAACCAACAGATTTTAATAATCACCACATTACATTTTAATTAGCCAATATTCAAGATGAATAATATATTGCCAGCTGATTTTTCTCGATTAAAAAAATGGGGGCAAATAATGGAGACACACACACACAAACATACTATATAAATACATCTCATAATTAGAGAATACTTTCATTCTTTCAAAGATAAGAAAATAAAAGTGATCATCACTATTGCAAAACGTTTTCTAATTTGAAGGTTCAATTATGCCCATTCCCTTTGCGCAATTTCCTTATTAGGGTGTCCCATGCTGACGGCGCATCCCCGGCCCCTTGTGCAATTTGCTATGTAAATTTGAAGTACTTCACGTCAACAAGAAATCAAGAATGTTGGGATACGTTGTTAGTTTAAATGCAATTCATATTTTTTTTATAACGTATGTTAACTCTATATATATTCTGAATTGAGATCATGTAGTACATGGGCCTTAACTAGAATCTAATACTCAATTTCATCCATTTATTTCATAGATTCTATGGTGGAGATTTTTTTCGAATTTTTAAAACTTATTTTCACTGATTTCGCTATAGTTAGGATATATTAGTAATTTGATTTGTTATATGATACAGAAAATAAATTATGCATATAGTTGAACAGAATTATATACATAATAAGTGAACACAAACCTGCTTGTAGTTGAGCATAATTATGCATGTTAGTTTCGATTTTAATGCATATTGGACACACGTTCGTGCACTTCTAGAGCCTGTTGGCCAACATGCATTTTTATATTTTGTTATATGCATGAACTTGTTTTGATATATGTGTGCTTATATTTCGTGGCACGCTAGCACACAACACGTGTTTACACAATCGCACGCACGCTTTTGACTTGCTCCTCGCATACCTCGAGATGCTTCATGCACCGCAACACTCGTTGGCAAAACATGAATGTTTATGTTTTGTTATATGCATGAACTTGTTTTGACAAGAAATATTCATTATTTTACTTGTTTTTCGCGCCGTTGTTGTCCATCCGTCGCTGCTATCGTCGCTATTAAAAAAATCAAAGTAAAACGGAGGAGGGGAGAAGAAGAAAGAGGTGGAATTGTCCTCATTTGTCCTTGCAATTTTTTTAATAAATAAATGAAAAAAGGTTGCCATATGTCAAATTGTGGTGCGTCCATTGTTCCACATGTTCAAAATATGTGATCTAGATTGAATACTACATTCTATCTAAAGACTGGGTGCTATTGGAATCGAACCATATATATATATATATAGGGGTTGGTTATAGAGAGAACCACCTCTTAGATAAGAACTAAGAACCAATAACTACCGTTAGATTAAGTAAGATCGGACGACACATAATTATTTAATGATAAAATAGCCAAATCCTAAATTTTCGTTATTTGGATATTCCACATTCTATTTTTCGTTGTTCATATAATTCATGTTGTTATGCATATAATCATAGTTCTTGTGCATGCTATTCATTCCAATTCATTGTTATGTTCATGTAATTCATTGTGTTATGCATATAATAGTAGTAATTATGCATACGAGAATAATTACGAAAATCAATATACAAATACCTTGATTTTAGGGCTAAACGGTTATCATTAAATTATGGGGATAATTAACTATTTATAATTAATCTTGACCATTAGAATATAAAAATGAATGGACCACATTAGTTCTTAGTTCTCAAAAAAATTGGAGTTCTCATTTGATCCACTCCCTATATATATATATAGGGTTGGATTCCCGTAGTACCCAGTCATCAGCTAGTTTATAGTACACAATCTAAACCACACATTTTGAACATGTGGATACACCAAAATTTGATACGTGGTAGCCCATTTTTCGCTCAGGGGAAAAATGAGAAGACACCCAACGGGTACTGGGTAGGGGAGTCTGCGAGCGTTGGAGTATCCGAAGACGTTGGATTTGGGGATAGCCACAACAAAACACATATAATGCATACAAAATAACATAACACTACATTTAAAATAACGTAACACTGCATCGCACCCAACCGACATTGGGTGCGCGCCGGACGCTGGGTTTGGGAAGAGCCACAACAAAACATAACTAATGCATATAAAATAACATAACACTGTATTTAAAATAACATAACACTGCATCGCACCCAACCGGTGCTGGATGAGCGCGAGCGCTGGGAGTGCGTTTCCAACATGCATTAAAATCGAAACTCATATGAATGTTTGTGTTCAACTGAATGTCTTTTTGTGTTCATTTAAATGCATAGTTCAGTTCAACTATATGCATGGTTTGTTTTGGAAATCACATAACAAATCAAATTACTAATCTACCCTTACTGTAGCGAAATCAATGAAAATAAGCTTAAAAATACGAAAAAATCTCCACCATAGGATCTATGAGATGAGTGAATGAGATTAAGTACTACATACTACCTCAGTCTCATGTACTATTTGATCTATCCTATATATATAGGTATTGGTTCATGTATATAGAAGCCTTAATATACAAACGTGAGAACAATTATTGACCATCGATTGATTTTTTGGATGGTTGAGATTTGTATGATTTATTCACGTTATTATATATATATATATATATATATATAAGGATGCTTTAGTAATTTTAATATCTCTGAACATATCAATTTCGAATTTGAATGGATTATTTTCTTCTCTCACATTTTCTCTCTCTTCTTTCTTTCTCTCCCTCGCGTTCTCTCTCAATTCTATCTTAGTCTATCACTTTCTCTCTAATTTGAATGCATATGTCATGCGTTTGTGCATATATCATGACTTTGTGCATTCTAATTGAAACTTTAACACTTCTGACAATGTAAAATTTTAATTGTGCACTTGTGCATATAGCATGAATTTGGGCATATATCTTGTGTTTGTGCATTCTGACAATGTCGAATGTGTACGTATTTATTTGTGCACATACTGAATTTAATAATGCACATATTTTGTGCAATCATTGATGCTCATTTTATCAGATATATGCATAAATTCATTCAAAAATACATTCTCATCTATTTAAATGCATATGTAAATGCACATTTGACAGTGTAAATGCACGTTCAAACATATGCACAAATAGAGAGAGAAAGTGTGTGTGTGTGTGTGTGTGTGTGTGTGTGAGAGTAGAAAGAAAACTTGAGGGATGGAGAGAAAAAAAGAGAGAGACACTGAGGATGAGAGAGAAAAAGATATTGTTACATCTTTATCCTTTATATTTAAAATTTAAATAAATTGATGATTTGTCATCAATATTAAGTTTTAATCTTAGCTATCAAATTTTGTGCATCTAAGGTTGAAAATAATTCTTATTTTCACATTATAAAGTGTGTCCACACCATAACTAGTCCATATATACATGTGATGATTTTGTTGAGAATGCTTATAAGTATAAGAAATAAGCATGGATCATAACCATGAATCAAGTCCACATGGACAGTCTAGATTCACTTGATGACATCGATACTTAATTAATGCTGCAAATCGATGAGGGGAAAAAATGGTAAAAAAAATATCTTTACAAATTTCGTGCATCCCTTAATTATGGAAATTCTTCTATATTTTTCATAATAGATTTTTGAACATTTCTATCATGCATTTTACTTGCACATAGTTCCTGTTTAATATGCACATATCTGTAAAATATGTGTTGAATATTTTAGAGCAATTTATAGCACGTCACACATACATATCTTAATTGTTGCATTAGCTTAATTTCATGTGGCACATTTTCGACTTAAACAATGCATTTTTTGTGCAAAACAAATATTTTATGTATTGTCTTTTTATCTTGATTGTAGTTCTTTAATGTTGATTTGTATCTTGAAAGCGGTTTGGTTGAGCTTGTATCTGATGTTTCTCGCTACCACTATTACAATCTCCTATCGATTTGAATACTTGATTGCATATATCTGTGTCCCTTATCTCATATATAAGTTAGATCATACGGTGTGTAGAAGATCACGTAAGTCCGTGTGATTGGTCGAGCAATGAGATATAAAAGTTTCACAAATGAGACAACTTAAGGACGAGTTGTCGGTTTGAGCCGCAGATAGATAAGAAGTGACTTGACTTAGTTGCTTGTCTATGCCGATGCGTCTCGACGTATCAAGGATCACAGATGAGATGTGTTCTTCTTTCGACCGTCGTGAAGAACCAAGATCTCGGTGACTTACGATGATCTAAACCTCGATAAGGTATTAGGTGAGTATGAGTTCTTGACCATCACTTTGACTTGTTATGAGTGAGGGTTATATGTTCTAACCCAAGATTCTCCGCGATTGGGTGGTGGCGATCTTGATGTCACGCTAGTTATCTCAGTCGAGTCACCGTATCCGTTTAGGATGATGGCGCCCCTTAAGGAGCTCAAAGGTTTATTGTACTAAACCCCGCAGTTGAGTTAGCTCAAGTACAATAATAAGGTTGAGTGGTACCACTTAAGGAAATGAAGTTATTAATCGCTTTAAGCGATGATTGCTATAAATGATTAATGGACGTTCGATATCTTAAATACGGGATTCAGAATGTCTAAGTGCAAGCCCGACTCAACTTCGGTAATAAAGGGGTAAGTCAAGATTTATTCTCTAGTGGCATGAATAAATGTTTATAAATTAATTTATGTTCAATGAACATAAGATAATTAATTTATTTGAGGCCCATCTTTATTCCTTGCATTTGATCCTGGCCGGCCCATCCAGTTCGTAGCCAAGGAAAATCGCACCCCTCATGCTCTCAAAGGCAAGATTTTATTCTCTTTATCCCACAAGGATATTATTATATTTATGGTATATGCATAGATCCTTTCCATATAAGATTATGGTAATAATCCCGAGAGTATGAAAATAATCCTCAAATTATGGAAATAATCCTAAGATTATGGTAATATTCCATATAGGATTATGGTAATTTCCATATAGGATTATGGTAATTTCCATATGGGATTAAGGTAGTGCATTATAAATATAAGGTATGAGATAAAGTTCAGTTAATGCTCACATAATTCACACAAGAATTTTCGCCCCATCATAGTGTTGAGAGAATTTGAAAGTTGTGAAGAGAGAGCATTGGGTGATTTTCCAAGCATTCTCCATAGATCGTCCTCACCGACGTTGGAGATTGGGCAACCGGATCTGATCCGAAGGTCAAAGCACGAGTCCGATCCGTTCGATCCTTTCATCTCGTTCCATCGACCTCTTCGTATCCAAAGGTAAACACGTGAAAACCCCAACGTGTTGCGATTTAATTATATAGACGCATGCTAGGTTTATAATCAATGTATGGTGAATTAAACACCCAAGATGGATCCTCAAGGCGGCGTTAACAAATGTTTTCCCTACATTGGTATCGAGCACGGGATCGTAATCTTGGCTCGCTGGATTAATTCACGTTTGATTATTACGCTGCGTTTAATAATTGTGGATCCGCGTTCATCGTGGCTCGTTTATTGTTTTTGTTGGGTTTGTTTTACACCACGAGAAAATCCGTGGTTAGATTAGATTTTATTCGTAAATCTTATCTCGTAAAGAAGAACGAAGACGAAAGAACGAAGAACGAACGACGGAAAAACAGTCTCGGCGGCCCTTCATGCGGTTTCTCAGAAGCGAGCTCGCGGTCGCGAGGGCGATCACGAGGGCCGCGGCGACGGGCGCGTTCGCGCGAGATCCTGGCGCTTAGCGAGCGAGCTTCGCGGTCGCGAGGATGACCCGCGAGGCAACGCGGCCGCGGCGAAGCAACGGGCGGCGGCGCGCGTTCGCGCGAAACCCGGCGCTTATGGCGAACTCGCGATCGAAGTTTCGGCCGTTGGCGGCGACGTCTCGGCGAGCGTTCGGCGCGGGCGGTAACCACGCATGTTCCGTTCGCTGGTCGCGGTCATCTTAGCGATCATGCGGGAAGCCCGCGAGGACACGTGTGGCGCACAAGGTTGGGCGCGGTGGGCTTTCTGCCCAGCGCGGCCCAAAGATGGGCCGACCCGGCCCGCACCCGCTTTTCCAGATTTTCCGGTCCGTGCGGGTGCACGCGAGGCCCATTTGTTGAATCCGTCCGTGCCCGCACGCGAGGCCCGCTTTTGAAGTTTATTTACGCACTTTGTAAATCTATGTAATAGATTAGATTTAAATGTGCGGTTTCACGATTGAGCGCGATGAACGTTTTATTTTATTTTTATCGCTCATATGCATGTCGTGGATGTTTAAATTATGCATTAGCATGCTATGTATGTTTATATTACGCCGACAAACCTTAAGTGTTTTACGTAATTGGATGCGCATAGTAAGCATGCTAGGTTTATCGCGTTTATCAAGCATATTTTAAGAATTTCATGAGCATGTTTTACATGTTGAGTTCTATAGAAAAGCATGCTAGATTACGTGATCTCGCATGGACAAACCTTTGAATAAAAAGACTAAGCAAGCAACCCGACAAGTTAATTTTTCAAATTAAAATGTCAAGACCTCCACTTTTTGATCTCTAAACTAAGTGAGACGACCGTGAGTAAACTTCCACACGCGTGGCTTTCTTGCACTTGCTTATCATAAGTTTGTTAGATGAGATTTCTAAATAAAACATTTTAAATCTATTGAGAAGTGGGAGTTTCATGTAAACGCCCACACGCGTGGCTTGCATGTGCGATTTTCATAAGTTCTCTAGAGATAGATATAAAATGAGATAACAAAATAATTTGAATTGGAAGCGGTATGGTCCGAGTGAGTATGCCAATTCTAAGAATTCAGTTCTGTTGTTAAAATTGTGGTCATTGCTAGACATCACCTCAAGTACAACTTCCGCCAAGTCCTTTTGCGATAGTGATGTGGTCTAGTAAGGTCCAATCGTTAATTTCATTTGTCATAAGGATAAGTTGACATGGATTGAAATTAAACGACTAAAAGGTATATTTTAGTCCGGGTCGGGGTTCATGTAAACGCCCACACGCGTGGCTTGCATGTGGGATTCCTTGGGCGATTGGAGGTTTCAATTAATATTGTTTTATCAAAGGTTACAATATTATTGTTACTAATTATTTGCGATCGTATGCTTATGTGTTTACATTATCGTTTGGATATGTCTCTTAACGCCGATTATCAATATGCTCGCACAAAATCCGTTATCCGGTCCAAATTTTATCGAGTGGAAGCGAAACATGGAATATGTTCTTATCGTCAAGAACACATGTTTGTTCTCACTACTCCTAAACCCGATGCCCTTCTTCGACGATCGACTAATGAGCAATGGAGTCAAGCGGACTTTGGAATAAGTCAAACAATATGGCTAAATGCTATATGATGACTACTATGTCCAAAGGCTTGCACCGCAAAGATCGATCGATGGTAGACGCGACGATATTTGGTCAAGTCTCGAGAGTAAGTTTGGGCGGTGGATCGGACGATCCGCTTCCACACAATGAGAGAAATCTTGGCGTGTAAGATGGAAGAAGGAAGTTCGGTCCATGAACATGTCTCCCACATGACTCATCTCATGGATAGTCTTGATCGGTTGGGAGGAGGTATTGACGGCGGGTTAAGGTCGATATCATCCTCAATACACGCCCAAGTCTTTTGAGAACTGAATGCGATCATGAGCAAGACCGAGTTTACACTTAGTCGGTTGCTTAATGATCTCGTTCTTTGCAAGGAAGGAGTTATGGGAAAAGGAGCACATGCTCTTGCTAGCACATCTAAGGGCCCAAAATTTTCATCACAAATGGAAATAGAAAAGGGTACCAAAGGTGGTAGAAGCAAGGAAATAGTGGGAGTAATGGGGCAAGAACATGGTTGCCACCGAGGCTTGAAGAAGCCAGGAGAAGGGCAAGTGCTTGAAGTGCGGTAAGATCGGGCATTGGAGGCCAGTGCCCTATGCTCAAGGCTCAGGTACGCCGTTTGCTTTAGTAACGAAACATGTTTAGCGACTTGTTCTACCCATTCTTGGGTAGTAGATACGGTATAACCGATCATGTTTGTTACACCTGCGGGGTTCCCGCGACAAGGGAGCTGTTTGATGGCGATATAACGATCTCCATGGGCAACGCGCGAAAGTCGGCATTGCGGTTGGAGATGTTTCTTTATGTTTTGGGACAACAGCTTTAGTTTTGAAAGACGTTTTATATGTGCGGATTTTCTATGGAACCTTGTTTCTGTTTGAAATTATTTACTCATGGATATTCTCGTTATTTTTGATAGTGGTGTTTCTATCATAAGAAATGACGGTTATCCGTGTTGGCACCTTATATAATTCGCTTTATACTATTTATGCAAAACATAATACCTATAACTATGTTGATCTACATCAAACCCTAAAAGAGAAAGTTTTCTTCATGAAGATGACTCTACTTTTCTCGGCATCTTAGATTAGGTCACATCAATCTAAATAGGATCCAAAGACTGGCTAAGAATGGAGCGTTGGGTAATCTCACGGTTACTCGCTCCCATCTGCTAATCCCGTATAGAAGGTAAGATGTCGACTGCACCTTCAAAGCGAAGGGTTATAGAGCCAAAGAAATGTTGAGTTAGTCCATTCGACTGTGTGGACCAATGTCCACACAAGCTCGTGGAGGTACAGTATTTTGTCACTTTCATTGACGATTACTCAAGTACGGATACATATACGATTCACCGCAGTCCGAATGCTTTGAGAAATTCAAAGAGTTTAAAGCGTAGTGGAGACGAAGCTAGGTAAGAGTATCAAGTCATCATGATCGATCGCGGTGGCGAATACCTCAAGAACGAGTTTATGGACTATCTAGTGAAGTGTGGGATTACATCCCAAACAAGATCACCAAGGCACACCACAAACAAAATGGTGTGTCGAGCGAAGAAATAGGACTCTTTTGAAAATGGTTAGATCTATGATGAGTTATGCTACATTGCCTATTTCGTTATGGGGATATGCCTTAGAGACGGCGCATACTTGCTAAATCTAGTACCGCCCAAGTCGGTCGGAAAGACCCCTTCGAGTTGTGGTTTGGTATGAAGCCCGCTTTAAGCCACATAAGGATATGGGGAAGTCCAAACATGTCTTTGAACAAAAGGTCGACAAGTTGGAGGCTAGATCGACGCAAGGTCGTTTATTGGCTATCCTAGAGGAACGAAGGCGGTTTATTCTATAGTCCTAGGATCGGAAGGTCATTATTAGCACTAATGCCCGATTCTTAGAAGATGATTATATGAAAATCATAAGTCCAAAGTTGAAATCATTCTTCAAGAATTAGAAGATGATCGTATTCCACCACCGATTAGACCAAAGGTGCGAGATGTCGAGTCTAGTGGGAGGATCGACACCGATACTTCAAGAAATTGAAGTGGGTCGAGTTCCACCGAGATACCGACCGTCTGAGTGGTACCTACACAAGTTGTGCAAGTTAGAGAACCACAAGTATCTCGCACCCACCGCTGCCATAGTGCTGTAGAACCTCGTCGTAGTGGGAGGGTTGTTCGTCAACCCGGCGATTTATGTTCGTGGGTGAATCTTCGGTTTAGTCCCAGCATCGAACATGCAATAATCGACCCATGGACATACAAGAAGGCGTCAAGATATTGATGCAAGATCGCGGCACACCGCTATGGACTTAGAAATGGAGTCCATAACGGCTATGGATGTATATGAAAGACACCTCTACCGGATGGCGAGGAAGCCGTAGGTAGTAAGTGGATATCAAGAGGAAGAGATTCCGATGGAGAGGTTTCGCTTTTAAAGCCGTGCTTGTGGCGAAGGGTACACTCAGATTGAGGGCATCGATTTCGATGAGACCTTTCACCGTAGCAATGCTCAAGTCCATCGTAATTCTTCTAGCCATAGCAGCCCACTGAACCCAGAGGTTTGGCAAATGGATGTTAAAACCGCTTAAACGGTTACCTTGAGGAAGGTAGAGATATCTATATGCAAAGAACAACTTTGAAGGTTATGTGGTAAAGGGTGAAGAGCATCTAGTATGGAAGCTTAAGAGTCCATTTATGGACTTAAGCGACCCGATCATGGAACTTACGCTTTGACGAGGTAGTAAAGTCCTATGGATTTACCCACCGCTAGCGAGTTGTGTGTATCGGTTAGATGTCAACGGTGATGTGGTATTCCTTGCACTTTATGTAGATGACATCCTTCTAGTTGGCAACAACGTGAAGTCATATCGACGTAAAGAGTTGGCTATCCGATCGCTTCAAATGAAAGACTTAGAGATGCGTGCATTCTTGGGATCAAGGTTTCCGAGATCGCAAGAAGAAAATGTTGAGCTTATCTTAAGCGTCTTACATTGATCTTGTGATTACTCGTTTTAGTATGCGGACCGCCAAGAAAGGATTGTTACCTTTCGCATGGCGCTCCTTTATCTAAGACGCACTCACCCATGACCGCAAAGAAGATAGAGGAATGAGACAAGTTCCTTACGCTTCCGCCGTAGGAAGTCTCATGTACGTAATGCTATGCACAAGGCCCGATATCCGCTATGCGGTAGGCATAGTAGCTAGATATCGCCTAACCACGACAAGCTCATTGGATTGCAAGAAGCATATACTCAAGTACCGAAAAGGACTCGAGATTATAGGCTGGTTTACCATGCAGATAGTCTAATGCCTTTGGGTTATCTGCACTGGATTTCCAAGCCGACCGTGATGAGAAAAAGTCAACCTCGGGCTATGTGTTTACCTTGGGAGGTGGAGCCGATCCTCAAGGAGTGCAAAGCGGCATCATGGACTCTACCATGGAAGCCGAATATGTAGCCGCGGAGGCTTCTAAGGAGGTCAGATGGTTCAAGAACTACCTCATGGATCTAGGTGTGGTACCGGTTTGCCCAAGAGTATCATAGTTTCTTGTGATAACTCGGTGCGATGGCAAACTCGAAGGAACCACGGACCCACAAGGCGACCAAACACATAGAGAAAGTACCATGTCATACCGTAAATCGTTAGACGAGGTGGCGTGCTGATTGAAAAGATTGATACGACGGAAAATCTAGCGGATCCATTCACGAAGAGCCCGCCGCAAAAAGTCTACGATGGACACGTTAGAGGACTTGATTGCGCTTGATGGCACCCACTTAGAAAGGAAACTTTTGTATAAGTGGGAGAAGCAAAGTGATGGTTGTTTGTAATAGCTAGTAGAAAGACACATTGTATACTAAAAGTTTGCTTTAGTATAAGTGGGAGATTGTTGGTTTGTATCTTGAAAGCGGTTTGGTTGAGCTTGTATACAATGTTTCTGCTACCACTATTACAATCTCACGTCGATTTGAATACTTGATTGCATATATCGTGTCCCCTTATCTCATATATGTTAGATCATACGGTGTGTAGAAGATCACGAAGTCCGTATGATTGGTCGGCTAATGAGATATAAAAGTTTCACACCGAGACAACTTAAGGACGAGTTGTCGGTTTAGGCTGCGAGATAGAGCAAGAAGTGACTTGACTTAGTTGCTTGTCATGCCGGCACGTCTCGACGTATTGAAGGATCACAGTGAGATGTGTTCTTCTTTCGACCGTCGTGAAGAACCAAGATCTCGGTGACTTACGATGATCTAAACCTCGATAAGGTATTAGGTGAGTATGAGTTCTTGACCATCACTTTGACTTGTTATGAGTGAGGGTTATATGTTCTAACCCAAGATTCTCCGCATCTTGGGTGGTGGCGATCTTGTATGTCACGCTAGTTATCTCAGACGAGTCACCGTATCCGCTTAGGATGATGACGCCCCCTAAGGAGCTCAAAAGGTTTATTGTACTAAACCCGCATGTTGAGTTAGCTCAAGTACAATAATAAGGTTGAGTGGTACTACTTAAGAAATGAAGTTATTAATCGCTTTAGCGATCATTGCTATAAATGATTAATGGACGCTCGATATCTTAAATACGAGGATTCGTAATGTCTAAGTGCAAGCCCGACTCAACTTCGTAATAAAGGGTAAGTCAAGATTTATTCTCTAGTGGCATGAATAAATGTTTATAAATTAATTTATGTTCGGGTTTGAACATAAGATAATTAATTTATTTGAGGCCCATCTTTATTCCTTGCATTTGATCCCCTGGTGGCCCATCCAGTTCAGAGCCAAGGAAAATCGGCGCCTCATGCTCTCAAAGGCAAGATTTTATTCTCTTTATCCCACAAGGATATTATTATATTTATGGTATATGCATAGATCCTTTCCATATAAGATTATGGTAATAATCCCGAGTATGGAAATAATCACGAAAGTATGGAAATAATCCTAAGATTATGGTAATATTCCATATAGATTATGGTAATTTCCATATAGGATTATGGTAATTTCCATATGGGATTAAGGTAGTGCATTATAAATATAAGGTATGAGATAAAGTCTAGGTTAATGCTCACATAATTCACACAAGAATTTTCGCCCCCCTCATAGTGTAGAGAGAGAATTTCGAAAGTTGTGAAGAGAGAGCATTGGGTGATTTTCCGAAGCATTCTCCATAGATCGTCCTCACTCGACGTTGGAGATTGGGCAACCGGGATACAGTCCAGAAGGTCAAAGCACGAGTCCGATCCGTTCGATCCTTTCATCTCGTTCCATCGACCTCTTCAAATCCAAAGGTAAACACGTGAAAACCCCAACGTATTGCGATTTAATTATATAGACGCATGCTAGGTTTATAATCAATGTATGGTGAATTAAACACCCAAGATGGATCCTCGGGGCGAGGGTTAACAAATGTTTTCCCTACATTTAACTTGTTGCACAAATAAAACATTATGTAGCATATTTATTACACATCCATTGTTCAGTTTGATATTGCACAATCTATGCATTTTACAGTACATATATAATAAATACGTAGCATGCAAACAATATCATTTAGTATATATTTTTTGTTGCACAAAAGAAAATTCATGTAGCAAGAAACTAATGGTTGTACATGAAAAAAAAATCAAATTAACTAGCAATAAAAATGAAATCAAAGTATATGTACAAAATGTGTAAACTAAATATGCTACGAAAATATTCCACATACGCAACAAGCAAAAAACAAGTATGAATTAGAACATGAATTTTTATACCTGTATTTTTCATGGATTATGTAGTTTGAATAAAAAATTAATTCGCACAGATTAAATATTATACATGATATAATTTATTTGAAATAATAAGTTATAAGATAAATTACAAGAAATCCTTAAAATCAAGGAAATAATCGTACTTAACCTAAAATCAAAGAAATAACCATTTTTAATATAAAACAAAATTAATAATATAACTTTTACATAAATCCAATGAAACTAAAGTATAGTATATATAGTTATGTACTATAGCACATGTATGGAAATCTGATTTTAACTCTCTCTCGATGATCTATCTTGGATATTTAATTCATCATACATTGATTATTTACCTAGCATGCACCTATATAATTAATTGCATAACTTTGGTATTTTCTCGTGTTCACTTGCGAATTTGTCGGACAAAGAATAGAATCAAGACTCGTGCTTTGATCTTCTGGATTGTATCCCGTTCGCCAAAACTCTAATGCTGAGTGAGAGCAATCTATGGAGAGTACTGTAAAAATCGTCTTCTTCCTCCTACTTGGAAATCTCGAAAATCACAATATTACACTATAATTTTCAAAAATCTCTTAGCATTAAGATACACTGATAATGCAACCCTAGAATCATATCAGGATAGGATCTCTGCATATCTAATAAATATAATCGTATCTTTTCAGATAGAGATGATCAGAACAGAGTCCCAGTGGGACTCTTTATGAGGTGGACGATTTTTAGCAGCTCCAGGCCTTGATGGACTAGCCCAGGAATCAAATGTAAGGAATAAAGATGGGCCTCAAATAAATTAATTATCTTATGTTCAGCCCCGAACATAAATTAATTCATAAACATTTATTCATGCCACTAGAGAATAAATGTTGACTTACCCCTTTATTTTCGAAGTTGAGTCGGACTTGCACTTAAATTTTATGAATCCCCGTATTTAAAATATTGCACGTCCATTAATTATTTATAGCGTTCTGACTGCTTAAAATAATTAATCTCTTTAATTCCTTAAGTAGTATCACTCAACCTTATTATTGTACTTGAGATAACTCAACCTGCAGGGTTTAGTACAATAAACCTTTTGAGCTCCTTAAGGGGACGTTATCATCCTAAATGGATACAATGACTCGATACAGGTAACTAGCATGACATACAAGCACTGTCACCACTCAAGATGTGGAGAATATTGAGTTATCTCATGTAACCCTCACCCATAACAAGTCAAAGTGATGGTCAGCAACTCATACTCACCTAAAACCTTATCGAGGTTTAGATCAACGTAAAGTCACCGAGATCTAGGTTCTTCACGACGGTCAGATAGAAGAACTCATCTCACTGTGATCCATCAATACGTTAGAGACGTACCACTATAGACAAGCAACCAAGTCAAGTCACTTCTTATCTATACCGCAGCCTATACCGACAACTCGTCCTCAAGTTGTCTCAACTATGATCCTTTTTATATCTCATTAAGCTTGACCAATCATACAAACTTATGTGATCTTCTGCACACTGTATGATCTAACTTATATATGAGATAAATGGACATACATATGCAATCAAGTAAACAATTCAGATAGGAGATTGTAATAGTGGTAACAGGAATCATTGTATACAAGCTCAACCAAAACTGCTTCCAGTATACAAATCCAACAACACAATGTACTATAGTTACATAAACCCGAGGTTTGGGCTTAAAAATTAAATATCCAAAAAAATCGAACCCAAAAACCCGCCCGAAAAAACCCCGGGCTTACCGGGTTTCGGACTAAAAAGCCCACCCGATATTCTATTAAAATATAAATATTTATAATATTATATAATATACATATCTATAACTTTTTAATAATATTAATTATATTTTATATAATTATTTATTTTTTATAGTAATAATTTTCTTACTAATTCACATATTGATAAGGAAAATAATTTTTTTTGAATTGCAACACATCAAAATCATAAAAAAATAATTCAAATCTAAAAAATATGAGAATCAAGTTCATAAATCATTCAAAAATAATTTCTAAGAGAAATTATCTCCAAAAATATATAGGCTGAATATTAATGACCTTATAGTATGTAAAATCTATTTTGAATCATTGGTCTTAAATACATACTGTATAATTAATTTATTTTTCTATTATTTTAGGTGTATAAGTGGGATTGACGTTTAATAATATCATTTATCTTTGATTTATAATTACTAATTTTTTCTTATTAAGTTAAAAAAATTAAAATTATACTGCATTACAACATCATCACATGAATACATAAATAGATCAAGATGTACAAGAAGTATTACCATAAGAATAAATAAGCTCAATATGTTCTTATGGCATGAATTTATTTATTTTTTTGAAATTTAAAATATTAATTTTATATATTAAAAAAAATTATAAAATAATCTAAAAAAAGCCTGTCCGCCTGAAAGCCCGCTCGGGGTTGGTTTGGGTTTCAAATTTTTAGGTCAGAAAAATTTCGGACGGACCCGACCCGACCCGAAAAATGTAAAAGCCCGACAAGCCCGGGGTCGGGCCGGTCCGACCCGCTACTTTGCCAGGTATAGTTATGATATATTTTTATTTCTTAAACATACACCGTAACCAATCCATATATATATAGGGGTTGATTATAGAGAGAATCACCTCTTAGATAAGAAATAAGAACCAATAATCACCGTTAGATTAAATAAGATCGGACGACTCATAATTATTTAATGATAAAAATAGTTAAATCCCTAAATTTTTGTTATTTGGATATATCACATTCTATTCTTCGTTGTTCATATAATTCATGTTGTTGTTCATGTAATCGTAGTTCTTGTGCATGCTATTCATTCCAATTCATTATTATGTTCATGTAATTCATGGTGTTGTGCATGTAATCATAGCAATTATGCATATGAGAATAATTGCGAAAATCAATATACAAAATCCCTTGATTTTAGGGCTAAACGGTTATCATTAAAATATGAAGATAATAAACTATTTATATTAATCTTGATCATTAGATTATAAAAATGAATGAACCAAATTAGTTCTTAGTTCTCAAAAAAATTAGAGTTCATTTGATCATCTCTTTCTCTCTATCTCTCTCTCTCTCTCTCTCTCTCTCTCTCTATATATATATATATATATATATATATATATATATATATATATATAGATGAGAACAAATCATGTCCATTAGATTTGAAAATCTAATGATTATTTTTAAGTGTGCATCTGAATTAGTTATATGTATATTTCTGCATACATGTGTATTTGCACATCTACATCATAATTTATGCATTGAATCTAAAACGTCCATATTGGTTATCAAGATTGATATCTGTTCTCATATTTATACTATATATATATATATATATATATATATATATATATATATATATATATATATGCACGCCAATGAGACCCTCCAATAAGTCTATTGGAATTGGCTCTGCATCAATATAATCTCATCACACACACATAACGAATTGGTGTGGTATATTCATATTATAATATATTAACAGTAAGAAATAACATTCTTATTAAGACTAGAACTCATAGAGAAGAAAATAGATTTATGGATGGAATCAAATATACAGTATTTACAGATAAAAGTATTCGACGTGAACTACAATTAAATGCATTATTTGGGAAATTCATAGAATTATATCAATTAGAATAATTTATGGTTGGCTTTGGCTGGAAGAAAAAATGAGGAATCCAGACTCCGTTTAGAAAAACCCAAATTATAATATATTTATGATTACCAAGTGTATCATAAATGATCATTTGTAAAGTCATAACAACAAGAAATGGTGATGGGAAGATTTTCCTATATGTGCAAATCAAAATCGGACGGATCTTTACCCAGAGTATAACATAAACCTAAAAAGATGATAGATGCACATTCAGGAACAAGAAAATATCATCGTGATTTGGATTGATAGAAAATTTTCGTACACAACTTTATACTGCTCTGTGCATTATCTTTACACGTCTTATGCATAGTTTTCAAATTCTTAAAAAAGATGAGTTCTCACTGGATCCAACCCATATATATATATATATATATATATATATATATATATATAGAGAGAGAGAGAGAGAGAGAAATGGGGGATTAAACAGTACCCGAGCTTGAGGTAGTATGTAGTACTCAATCTCACCCACTCATCTCATAGATCTTATGGTGAAGATCTTTTTGGAATTTTTAAGCTTAATTTCAGCTTTATATTTTGTTTAATGCAGTTTTATGTTTTTCAACAGTAAATCTCCCATTCATCATTCTCCGTCAATTTCACCATTTCTTTTCCCGATTAATCGGTGAATTTCACCGTGAAATATAGTCATATCTCTGGATTCTTCAATCCTCTATCAAATTCATCTTCTATTTTTCTCAAAATCCATCAATTTTGTTCTCAATTTTTTTCTTCTTTTTTCTCAAAATATCATGTCAACTGCCACTATTGAAAAAAAAAAATGGAAGAAGAAGAAGAAGAATGCTGATTTGCTTTCTTCCCATTTTCTCCATTGCGAAAATTTTAAAAAGAAAGAAGAAAAATGAGCTACCACGTGTCAACTTGTAGTGCGGTTACATGTTCAAAATATGTGGTCTAGAATTCTAGATTGGATACTAGAAATCTTCTCATCTTTTTGAGAACTTGAGATATAAGACGTTGACGAAAACTTTCTAAAATTGTCACAACAAAATAATTTTAGAAAGTTTTCGTTATGCACAACTTTATACCGTTTTGTGCATCATCTTCAACGTCTTATGCATGGTTCGCAGAGTTCGCAAAAAAGATATGGTTCTCATTTGATCCACTCCCTATATATATATATATATATATATATATATATATATATATATATATATATATGAGTCGGATCGTAAGAAATGATAGTTTGGTAGGAAATGAGAATGAATCTGGCCTTTGATTCGCTGGATCAATGGTTGAGATTTAATTTCGGTTGTGCTATCGTTTTGTGTTTTGTGTGCTACGCGAATTACTGTGCAACACTAGAACCCTTCTTGTGCTACTCTGCAATGAAAGATGTGTTAAACTAATATATTTAGCATATGTGCCACGAAAAGATGAAATATGTGATAAACTAACATGTGCAACATAGTAATTCGATTGTGCTACACAAATATAAAAGATATGTCAAACTTACATATTTATTTCTATTTCCTACACTTATTCTCATTCTCACAGGAACCATATCCTATATATATATATATATATATATATATATATGAAGTAGATCAAATGAGAACTCCATCTTTTTTTAGAACTACAAAATAATGTGGTCCATCCGTTTTTTTAATCTAACGGTCGTGATTAATTATAAATATTTTATTATCCTTAGATTTTAATGGTAACTGTTTAACCCTATAATTAAGGGATTCATACATTCATTTATGTAACTTTTCTTATATTCACAATCACTACGATTATATGCATAACAACATGAATTACATGAACATAACAATTAAATAAAATGTGATAACATGCACATGAACTACGATTACATGAAGAACACTATGAATTATGCGAACAACGAATAAATGAATATGAAATATTCAAATAACGAAAATTTAGGGATTTAACTATTTTTATTAGATAATTATAAATCGTCCGATCTTATTCAATCCAACGGTGATTATTGGTTTTTATTTAAGTGGTAGTTCCTTCTATAACCAACCTATATATATATATATATATATATATATATATATATATAACATGAGATGGTTAACATGAGAACAAAAAGTTATTGAATGATAAAATGAATTTTCATCCTCATGGGAAAGTTGATGAATTCACTGGAAAGTTATTGAATCCATTTGAAAATGAATTTTATATATATATATATATATATATATATATATATATATATAGGATCCCTCATGGGATTGGAACCCGTAGTGAAAAATTAAGTCTAGCAATTTTTAAAATTCAAGAACTTTCTCAATGGATTCATCAACTTTCATAACTAATTATTATTTGATTTTAGTTTTATGATTAAAATGGTTCTCATTTCTCAACCATTGATATATATATATATATATATATATATATATATATATATATATATATATATATATATATATATATATACCGAGCGAAACCAACCAATGGAAGAGACGAGTGAGTCATGAGAATTGGAAATAAACCAAATATACTTGTTTTGGTTAGCGGGATTGACGAAAAGAAACGAATGTATGATGTTGGTGGACTTGCAAGAGTCTCAGAAGTGATAGTTCGTGTAGCATATCTCAGTTACAATTACTAGAATATGACCATCGCTTAGGATCGAGATGTGGAGCAACAACTGCATAAGAAACAAGATGAGCGAAGACAGTTGGAGGAGCTGTAGAGGCAGAACAATGAGCATCAGAAACAGAAAGAAGAGCGCCAACAATAGGAGAATGAGACTTTGAGGGCTCGCTTTAGAGGCTCAACATTGAATACAGGACCAGTTTCTCGCACACTAGAGACTTGGACCACCACCTCCTCATCCTTGATGATGATATTATGTACTTATGATGATATTATGTACTTGACATAGTATTACTTTGACACCTTGTTCTTTGATGTATGCATACTATCATTATGTAAAATTTTGCAATGATGTTTAATATTAGCTGTGAATGTTTAAATTGTGTTGATAATCGTCTTTGATGTCGATTATTGGTAATTTAGCAGGTAATCGATAATTGGTATAATAAACTTTTATTAGAGATAATATTAGTGATTGTTATATATCTTGTATATATGGTTGTTATTTAGTTTCCCTAAATTACGCTACTCTTGTATCTTTATATTATTCATCTTTGTAATCTCATTGGGTAAGGAAGGCAATTATCATAACCTTTACATGGTATCAGCCTAATTGGCATGAAACCCTTTCTCCATCTTTTCTCGCCGTCGACTTACCCACGACCGTTTCTTCTTCTTCTCGTTGTTTCTCATGGCCGATGCGGAAACCCCCATCCTCTCTCTCACCACCATGATTCACATGGTGACTATCAAATTAACTTCTTCCAATTATTTACTGTGGCATGCACAGATCGAACCTCTCCTCACGAGTCAAAAATTCATCCCCCTCGTCGATGGGTCCTCTCCTCCTCCCTTCGCTCAGATCACCAACATCGCCGATAGTACCGAACCTAATCCAGAATATACACAGTGGTATTCTCGTGATCAATTATTAAAGCTATTTATCATCTCTACCCTTACTGAATAATCTATGTCTGTTGTGATCGGTTGCAAAACCTCCCAAGATGTGTGGTAGTCGCTCTTCCATGCATACAGTCATGACTCTAAAGCGCGCGAAATAAGCCTTAAGGATGATCTTCTCTCTGCAAAGCGCGGCTCTCTCTCTGTGGCTGACTACAGACGCCATTACAAGTCCTCAGGTGATAAACTCGCTGCTATCGGCCGGCCTATTGATGAATCGGATAAGTCCCATTGGTTTCTCAGGGGTCTTGGTTCTGCTTTTTCGAGTTTCATAGCCGCCCAACTTGCCCAAGATCCACTTCCAGATTTTCCAACCCTTATGGCTCGCGCACAGAGCCTTGAAATCTTCCAGAAGTCCATTGATGATTCACCTTAAGCTGCGTTCACCGCTGTTCATAGAGGCCGAGGTCGTGGATATTTCAACAACCGGGCCGAGGTTCTAACGCTGGTCGAGGTCGGAAGTTCACATAGTGCAGGTCGGGGTCGCCGTAATTACACGCCCCGGTGTCAATTTTGTCGAGAGACCGATCACGATGTCTTCGACTGCCCTAAGCGTTTTGATCGTTCCTACGAGCGTTCATCCAGACCGTCTTGTACAGCGTACCTTGCCGAGGCCTTCTCGGCTGGGTGCTCCATCTCTCAATCCAATGCTTTCGACTGGTATTTGGATACTGGAGCTTCGGCTCATATGACTTCTAATGCTAATCAGCTAGACACATCTTCCTCATATTCCGACAGTGATCACGTAACCATCGGTAATAGTGCGAGTCTCCCTATTTCTCACACTGGTTCTTTAAATATTTCACGTGATCTTACATTAAAAAATGTGCTTGTTGTTCCTGGTCTTGCGAAAAATCTATTATCTGTTAGCAAGCTTACTCAAGATTATCCTGTTCAAGTGCTTTTCACTGATTCTCAGTTTCGCATTCAGAATCGGGACGCAGGGCAACTTCTCGCAACAGGCATTCATGATCGTGGTCTTTATCTCTTTGACTCACAGGCTAAAGCTTTTCCTGCGGTACTTCGAAATAAGAAACTGCATGCTTCTTTCGAATTATGGCATTCTCGCCTTGGCCATGTGGCGAATCCTGTTATTACTTTGTTAAATAAGCTAGCTTCTCTGTTACTTCTTTGTTACCTCGCTGAACTTTGCAATTCTGTCGATAGCTAAAAGTAGGGTGGCAATTTTCGACACGACACGAATCGTCACACCTTCCCGAGGAAGGCACGGATCTTAGGGTGTGATTAGAATGAGGGTTAAGCGGGGAGGAAGGGGATACATATAACATACATGATAAGAAGATGTGACCATGAAATCGGGCAAGATCTCCTCTATAACTAGGACATATCACGAAGGGAGGTGTGAACAATCCACCAATGTAATAATATCGATAACATAACCTCGTAAAACATGATCTTGGTTTATTATAAGTAATGCAAGAAAGCAAATAGCATTACATCCCGTCAACTAGACCGGTCGACCACGTAGCATGCTCGTATCGAGACTCACAGAATAACATAATAAATCTTGTTCCCAATCGAGAAAGCAAATAAGGGACAAGAATACATCAATATCGAGTACGTATATAACATAACATCGCGGAAGCATAGCATGAAGAACCCTGAGCTCCACCCCGCCGCCTCGCCCAAATTCTCCTCCATCCGTGAAAAGATTTGAAAAGAGTTTGGGGTGAGTACCAACAAGACTCAAACGGGGTTTAATCATAAATCAAAAGAATCATTAGGCGTGTTTAGAGCACTTATCTTAGAAGGTTTTAAAACGTAAATCCTTCTAAGTAAGCAAAATAGATTTTTTCATTTTCGATACGATCCGTTATTCACATTCCCGTCATAGAACCATGAACCACGGCTCGGAACGTCCCGCCAAACCCATCACATGACATTCATTCGCCCGAACATATCCACGGCCCACGCCGGGCGTATCCAAACGGCTAACTCGGTGTGGACTTGGGTCAATCCCGTCGTAACCATAACCACCTCATTACCATTTCGTGTGGACTTCCGGGTCTATCCCTTCGAACCATAACCACGTGTTCTGGGTCTATCCTTATGATCAATACTCAAGATGGTGATCAACCCACCGAATAGAGATCGTGCACAACCATGATAGAACCATATCTTGGATCGAGAGAACACTAATAATTTCACAAAAACATTTTACGTGCATGTTTTATTTTGAAATATCGAGTAAATAACTCAAAATAAGCATATATAACCCAACCCTAACTGTATTTAAAATGTCAACCGAGATATCTACGGATCCGATGACTTCACCGATCGACCGGTAGGTACACAGTAACAAGGCGAACAACTTTTGGGGTCACTTCCACAAAGCAAAGCAACAACGTGATCAAACGACGATCGTAGCAAAATTAGGGTTTTCGACTTTACGAACCCACATTTGGCACTCTCCGGTTTTCAAATCAACTCGATCTTGAAGGAAATATATTCAGGCATCAAGACCTATAATAGGGTACCTTCAAAATATGCATGCATGCAAGTTGACTCAAATCTTAGCGTGAAGAAGCTTCAAAATCGATGCCTATCCTCGGATCTAGGATAAACCATCCAAAATCGATGCATGAAAATGGAAACATAAGCAATATGCATAACGATTTAACATGGAATGACAAGCGACGTTGAAAATGGATAACCTGGGCATGTCTTCCTTTAGAAAACTCGAAGCAACGGAAACATCCCGATCCGTAAACGCGAAAAAAAAGCGAAACGGAATCGGTACTTTAGTAGAATGCATAGCCCGAACTCAAAACCTAAAGGACCCGAGCTGTGCAGGCCCTGTTGACCACCAAACGGCGCCAAGAGGGGCGGCGGGTGGCGGCGGCGGCGGCGGTTTGGCGAAATGGCCGACCTCCTGCTTTCTCGCCCGTCCCTTTAGAATCCCGAGTTCTATGCTATCGATCTACTAAAGGCGGAATCAAAACAAGAAAAGGACAAAACAAAACGGGCTGCCCGGGTGGTTGATCGGCGGTGGTGACTCGGCAAGAACAAGAATGGCGCCGCCACCGAGCCTCCCTACTCGATCCCCACTCCTCCAGCTGCGCACAGCACACAGGCCTGCTCGGCTCTTCCGTAAACACAGAGAGCGAAGGAAATGAACGTTGAAAATGAAGGCCTAGCCTCCTATTTATAGGAAAGCGGGTGCGTGGCTAACTCGCATGTCCTTTTCGAAAACGCAAAACCGACGCAACTTTGCAAACTGACTCCAAATTTGGCAAACTTGGTACCCATGGACACGAAATAAAATACGGACACAATGACTATAAACAAGATATGCTTTAAAAGACCAATGAAAAGTCCGATTTTCGATAACTTCCCTGAGTGCCAAACCTTCATGGGTGGTCGAAAACTCAGATACTTAGTGTCTATGAATTAGTCATAAGACACTCTTCATAACGCCTGAGGTTTCGTGACGGTCGCATCATCAAACAAAAGTTAACCTTTGACCTTTTCTAAAAACGTGTCATGCAAAACAAAGCTTAAAAGACGGGTATTACATCCTCCTCCTTAGAAAAATTTCGTCCTCGAAATTTCAAACACGTGGAGAAAACAACTCAAGTCGAGCCACGAACTTGTCTTCCAACTCCCGTAGCTTCCTCCTCCGTGGTGATTCCACAACACCTTCACCAACGAAATCGCTTGTTCCTCAATTCCTCGACTTCGCTCCAAGATAGCCACCGCTTTTCTTCATAACTCGATCCCGAGCAAGAACCACTTGGTCATGCTTGATCGCGTGTTTGGGTCGAACACGCACTTTCTCGGTTGAAAGCGTGAAACACGTCGTGAACATCTCCGATGCTAGGCGGCAAAGCTAACCTATAGGCAACGGGCCTATTCTCTCGAGAACTTCGAAGGTCCAACGAACCTCGGTCGTAACACCTCGCTTCCCAAAGCGAACGACTCCTCGTCGGAAACCTTATGAAAACGCGATCTCCGATCATGAATCAAGATCCGTCGACGCTTGTCGCATAGGACTTCGCACGTCCCGAGCTTCCTCGATCCTTCGCTGATCGATCGATAACCTCGACCGTCTGTTGAACCATCTCGGTCCTAATATCTTCCTCTCGCCCACTTCGTCCCAATAAAGTGGCGATCGACACTTCCTTCCGTATAACGCTTCATAGGAGCTATTCCTATGGTGGCACGATAACTGTTGTTATAGGCAAACCACCAAAGGTAGTATCTCTTCCCAATTTCCTCCTCTATCGGCCACGATCGCCGAAGATATCCTCCAAGACTGAATCGTTCTTTCCGATCGACCGTCCGCTTGAGGATGGAATGCCGCACTAAGATTCACTTGGTCCCCACGGCTTCCTCGACACTCTCCAAAACTTTGGCGTGAACCTCGGGTCACGATCCGACGAATCGATACCGCACACCATGTAATCGTACGATTTCTTCGACGTAAAGTGAGCAAGCTTATCTAACCCGTGACGTCATCCGAATCGGTAAGAAATGAGTGATTTCGTCCAGCTCTATCGACGACAACCCATATAGCGGTGTTTCCTTTCGGCGACCTTGGAAAACTCACCACAAAATCCATACCGATATGATCCCATTTCCATTACGGGATTGGTAGCGGTTCAACAAACCCGACGGACGTTGGTGTCTGACTTTCACTTGCGACAAGCCAAACATCGCTCCACAAACGCGCCATTTTCTTTTTCATCCCTTCCCACCAAAAGTTCCTTTTAAGGTCTCTCAGACATTTGGTGTTTCTGGATGAGTCAGATATTGTGCCTCATGAGCTTCACTCATGATTTTATCTCTCAATTCCTATCGAGTGGCACACATAACCTTCCCTAATAGTAGCGGCGTTGTCTTTCGCTTCAGGAAACCCTTGCTATCTTCTAGCCTTGCTTTCAAACGATCTTTTCCATGAATTAGTCTCCTCGTTGCGCACTCACGATGGCTTCTCTTAGGTCCCGCTCGTTTGTCAAAGTCATGACGAATCCTTACCGATTCCGCGGTTGAATCACTTCCAGTCGAGCTTTTCAAAATCTCGAATAAGCTCTTTCTCTTGTAAGAAGACATCCCAACTTCGCCTCGACTTGCGACTAAGAGCATCCGCTACAACATTGGCTTTCCGGTGATAATCGATGGAGCAATCATAATCCTTACCAACTCCAACCCATCTCCTTTGCCTCATGTTCACTTCTTTGTTCAAAGAAATACTTGAGGCTCTTGTGATCCGTGAAGATCTCACACTTAATTCCATAGAGATAGAGCCTCCAAATCTTCAACGCATTTAACTACGGCGCTAACTCCGTGATCGTGAGTTTGGTAGCTCAACTCGTCTGGTTTCAATGGCGAGACGCGTAAGCTATAACCTTCCTGCTCAGATGAGAACGCAACCCAAACCAAGTTTGATGCATCGGTGTAGACCACAAACCCATCGCTCCTTCCGCACGGCTAACACCGAGGGCGGTTGTTAGCTTCTTCTTTAACTCCTGAAACTTGCTTCACAAGCTTCGGACCATGAAAACTTGATTCATTTCACGAGTTGTTGCATCATCGGCCTTGCCAACTTCGAAACCCTTTGATGAAACGCCTATAATATCCGCAAGCCTAGAAAGCTTGAACCTCATTGGCATTAGTCTGAACCTTCCGCCATTTCTGCGCTCAACCTTCACGGTCGACTTTGATTCCTTCCAGACACGATGTGTCCAAGGAACATCACTTTGAGCCAAAACTTCGACTTGCTATACTGCATACAACTCTCTGCGTCAGTAACGCTTCCAAACAGTGCGGAGGTGTTCAGATGCAACTCGCATTCTTGGAATAGATGAGAATATCATCGATAAAAACCAAGACGAACCTGTCCAGACATCGATGGAAAACTCGATTCATCGATCCATGAAGATCACGGCGATTGGTCAAACCAAACAAAGATCACGATGAACTCAGTAGTGCCCATACCTCGTCTGAACGCGGTCTTCGCAACGCCCTCCTTTCGATCTTCACCGATGGTAGCGACCTCAAATCGATCTTAGAGAAGACACTCGCCTCGAAATGGTCAAACAGATCGTCGATCCTTGGAAGAGGATATCTCGTTCTTGATCGTCGGCTTATTCAGTCTTCAGTAGTCAATGCACATCCGCATCGACCCATCCTTCTTCTTGACGAACGAATCAAGGCTCCCACCGCCATGACACGCTAGGTCGGATAAAACCTAGATCCAACAGCCCCGTGCAATCTGCGCTTTCAGGTTCTTGCAATTCTTTAGGTGCCATTCAGTGGTGCATTTGATCTCATGGCCGCTCCCGGTTCCAAATCAATAGTGAATTCCACTTATCTATCGGTGATAAACCTGGCAAGTCCTCGGAAACACGTCCGGATATTCACACACCATCGGCTCCTCTTGCAATCGTTTATATTGTTCATCGCATCGTCGAACTTACCAAGAAAGTTTGATGCCTTCCTTCCCGATCATCCTCACCGCCTTCGGTCTTTGAGATCATTGGCACGCAAACACCCATCCTTATGCCGTGAAACAAACTTCCACTCCTTCTCTGTCCGAAAACAACTCTCTCGAGACAACGATAGTTGCCATGCTTTTCTAACCAATCCATGCCAAAGATGACATCGAAATCTTCCATTCCGCTGACATGCAAATCGACAAAGACCTTCTGCTCACAGATTTCCACTTCGGTTACGCAAATCTCTTTTGCCTTTAGCATTTTCACGATGGGATGCTAATTTCGTGGTACTCTGTGATTTCTTGGGTACCAAACCCAACCTCTCACACGCGATTCTCGAAACGAAAGAATGTGAGGCTCCCAGATGTCAAACAAAGCGAAACGGTATATCACTCATATGGATTATACCGCAGATTTCCGGGAGCTTGAGCCGCCTGCTGGCGATTCAGGCGTACACCGCTTGCTTTGCGCGTGGCCTTTGGTTTCTCGGCCTAGGGTGACCTCCGCCCGCTGTTTGTCCTCGACGGAGCATGATTCGCCTCATGAGCTGGACGCCGCCTTCAAGCGGCTGCACCGCCGCCTCCTAACGGACAATCTCGGCGTAATGTCCAGACTTCTTACAACGATAACACTCGGTGCTACCTTTCACCGCACTCACGAAATGATTCCTTTGGCATTTCTGGCACCAAGGTTTTTCCACCGCCGCACGGGTTGGAAATTCCTTCCCAAGGTTGCTTTCTCTCTTGAATGCCTTGATTCCTTGGAATCATCGACCGCCTGGTTCCTCGAACACCGATTGCCTTTCCTCGATCTTCCCATTTCCTCTTACCTCTTCCTCCGTCGGATGGCTGTCCGGGTGGCATTGTTCTCTCTGGGCAACATTGACTCAATGTTTAATGCCCGTTCAAGGATCGCGATACGCCGATCTCCCCGATCGACGAGCGAAATTCCGATCTCGGTCGAGTCCTCTCTCGAACACATGTCGCCTGGCGACCTCGAGCCAACCTGTACGTAGTATAACGTGATGATTTGAACAAGCGATCGTACTCGGTGACCGTCCTTCCCTCGACGAAGATTCCGAATTCATTCGCCTTCGTCGTTGAACGCCAGCACATACTTTTCCATGAGTTCTTCCTCGAAATCTTCCCACGATACCTTGCCCACCGTCACGGTGTTAGAGTCCTCCTCACGGATTCCCACCGTAAATCGGCCTCATCGGTTAGCCGAAAGATCGCGCATTCAGCTTTTACGCTTCTTCGCACCGATGTATTCAAGATCCTTTCGGTGGATCGATCCAGCCTCTCGCGTCGATCGGTTCGCCGAGACCGCCGAACGTGGGGATTCTCTGCTAAAACTCTCGATCGCATGCGGCGAACCAAAGGTGGTTCTCGCTTCTTCCACATTATTGTTCCTTCGTTCCTTGTTCTCGGCATTACATCGACGCTTGAAACATTAGAAACGCCGCGTAGATAACCGGTATCATCGCATAACATATATCATCACCCATATCACATATCATCACATATACCACATATCACGCACGATCACATATAATCATGCAACTCAACATATCATCGTTATGCATTTCACATAACATCATCATCACATCACATAGATCATATATCATCACGGCATAGCTCATATCACATATAAGCATCAAACATAAACATCCCGTCATGTATGCAGCGTTAGTATCGATAATATTCAAGGTCCATGAAGGATCACAAAATACAAGATCAAGGTATGTCACCAAAAGGTCGATGTGAGCAAAAGAATCGACCCGGTCCTTTGTCAAAAGATGCCGCTCATCCATGCTTCTAGCAGATCATGATCACACTCAGACACACCGACTACCTAGATCCTCGCCCTCCATATCCATCCACTATTCCCGCTCGCTCCAGCGGTTCCATTCGCCTCTCCTCATCTCTCTTCTCTTCAATCGTGGCTTGAATTGGCCGCCGGCTTGAGCGATCCCGCATGGAAGCAAGCCTCCGTGGGTATGATCCCATCCAGTGCTCGATTGCACGAATGTCGGTGAAGGCATGCCGGGCCCCGATCCGGCGCTGGCGCTTCCTCAATGTGCCCGACCTCGTCGAGTCATCGGCTATCCGATCACCGGTCCTCCGAATCCTCACTATCCTCCTCGCTCTCATCCGGGTCCTCCTCTTCCTCGTAGTCGCCTTCCCGGATGCCACCGATACGCTTTGGTGGCATGAAGATTCGATTCCGGCTTCTTCACGCCACCAGCCGGACGGACAATATCTCTCGTCACGGAAGTTCCGCCTCAAAGTCGCTCCGGTCCTTCTGAAGGTAAGGATCGTCGATGGAGGTGTAGTGACCGTGTATCTCGATGCACCGTGATCGCTCGATTGATGGTTGTTCTCCAACGGCTCTTCGGAACATCATCCCTATCATCGATCTCGATCGGTCCTCGAGGTGTCTCGCAACCACATCCTCCTCGATGGTATACCTCGTGGTGCATCCATCGCCTCCATACTCGAGCAACGAACTCAAGAAAGTCCAAGGTGAGGTGCCTCGTGATAGGATCTCGTCCCAACAACACATGTCCTTGCTTTCGCCCACGGTGCCATCCGTCGGTAGCCTTTCACCATCCGATAGTAGGCCTCATATTCGACACTTTCCCACCGCTCTAACCTTTCTCCATAACCCAACAAATCTTCCCGTAAATACCCCAACGGCTCATGAATATTCCGGTATATTCTCGAATTTACTGGATATGCTCATCCATTCGTGAGATCTTAACCAACGTTATGCGGCCATCAATATCCATAAACCTACATGTTAGTTCACCATAAAACAACAACAAATATTCACGCTTCCTTTACCATCCCAAATATCCGGTAATCATGTTTCATACACATGTTCATTTCAACACATATCAATATCAATATCGATATTTATCATAATAATCACGTAAGCAAATATGGATTCACTTACAAGCACTCGCTTATCAAAATAAACAAGGTTTTCAATCAACAACATATTGCTATGTAAACACATAGACTTACATCAACCATACGTGATCACATCAATCATATCATATCATATAAACGATTTTCACATCACGACCACACAGGCCCTTTTGTTCCATCAACAATCACTTCCACATCCACATCACCATTCAACCATACCATCCACATCACGCTTACATCACAGAACTCTTACCATGCCAAAGCACATGAAACCAAGATCATATCAAGCTCACATAGCCACATAAAGCATCGAGAATAAACACATACCTCATCCCCTTTCTAAAGGAGCGGACTCGACGGTGAGTGAGGGTAGTCAGACACGATAAACAGCTTTAGAAGAACAAGTTCTAAACACTCAATTTCAAGAACGCATACGATATAAAGCAAACAAACCGCTTTGATATCGGATAACAAAGCTAGAGGTCAAAGCGAAGAACCATTGCTCGATACCATGCGGTATCGTATAACTTTAGATACCCAATGCCGTGAAAACGCCTGACATACTATGTCACACGCCCAATTCCCGAGGAAGGCACGGATGTCGGGGTGTGATTAGGGGGGGGTTAAGAAGGGAAGAAGGGGATATATATAACATACATGATAAGAAGATGTGACCATGAAATGGGCGATCTCTCTATAATCGACATATCACAAGGGGAGGGTGCAAACAATCCACCAATGTAATAATATCGATAACATAACCTCGTAAAACATGATCTTGGTTTATTATAAGTAATGCAAGAAAGCAAATAGCATTACATCCTCGTCAACTAGACCGGTCAACCACGTAGCATGCTCAGACGAGACTCACAAAGAATAACATAATAAATCTTGTTCCCAATCGAGGAAAGCAAATAAGGGACAAGAGTACATCAATATCGAGTACGATATAACACAACATCGCGGAAGCATAGCATGAAGAACCCGTAGCCCACCCTCGCCGCCTGCCCAACCCTCCTCCATCCGTGAAAAGATTTGAAAAGAGTTTGGGGTGAGTACCAACAGACTCACCGGGTTTTATCATAAATCAAAAGAATCATGAGGCCGTGTTTAGAGCAATTACCTTAGAAGGTTTTAAACGAAATCACTTCTAAGTAAGCAAAATAGATTTTTCATTTTTCGATACCGATCCGTTATTATTTACATTCCCATCATAGAACCATGAACCACGGCTCGGAACGTATCCCGCCAAATTTCATCACATTACATTCTATTCGACCGTAACATATCCACTGCCCACGCCCGAACGTATCCAAACCGGCTAACTCGGTGTGGACTTCACGCACGAAATTAATGGGTTAGTATTCACCTTATCGTGTTCGTTTCTACTTATCGTGTCGACACGATAAGGACACGATAATTTCGTGTCGTGTTCATGTCGGATCCATGTCGTGTTCGTGTAACCTGACAATTTTCGTGTTGCATTCATGTTCGTGTCGGATCGTGTCGTTTTCGTATAATTCGATAATATTTATATATATTTAATATTAATTTAATTATATTTTATATTTTTTTTATTATTTTTATTTATTTATTTTCTAATTTTGATTTAAATTTATTGTTTAGGTAAAAAGTCGGTTTTCGATAACTTCCCAAGTCGTGTCAACACGAAAAAAATTGTGTCATATTCGTGTTCGTGTCGTGTCCGTGTTAGTATATTTCGTGTCGTGTTCGTGTTCGTGTTCGTGTTGGACAGATCCTTAACGGATCGTGTTCGTGTTTGGCCTTATCAGGTCGTGTCGTTATCGTGTCGACACGATAACGATCCGACACGCACGAATTGCTAGCCCTAGCTAATAATACCATATTACCTTTTGATACTAATGATAGTCGAGCTTCTCGGCTCTTGAATTTGATACACTGTGATTTGTGGGGTCCAGCCCCTGTTGCATCTACTTCTGGTTATCGCTTTTATGCTATTTTTGTGGATGATCACTCGAGGTTCTCATGGTTTTATCCATTACGAGCTAAATCCGAATTTGTTGATGTATTTTTGCGCTTCCAGACATTCGTAGAAACTCAGTTTTCTTCTAAAATTAAAAAATTTCAAAGTGACGGTGGCACAGAGTTCACAAATCATCGTCTCCAGTCTCACTTTTCGGCATGTGGAATTCAACATCTTATGTCTTGTCCCTACACTCCCGCTCAGAACGGCAGGGCTGAACGCAAACACAGACACATAATCGAAATGGGTCTTACATTACTATTTCACTCATCTGTTCCCATGTATTTCTGGGTGGAGGCCTTCAGTACGGCGGTCTACACTATTAACCGTCTTCCCTCTGTTCTTCTTGGCAACAAATCGCCCTTTGAAGTCGTGTTTGGTCGTACTCCCTCCTACGACTCTTTTCACGTCTTCGGCTGAAGAGTTTACCCTTGCCTTCGGGACTATATCAAAAACAAGTTCGAACCTCGCAGTATGCCGTGTATCTTCATCGGATATAGCACAAGTCATAAAGGTTTTCATTGTTTGGATCCAACATCCTCACGGGTGTTCATCACCCGACACGCTAAATTTGATGAATCTCATCTTCCATACACTCACTCCAGCTCGTCCAAGCCAATATCTCGTTTGGAGATTTCTGAATTTTATGATTGTTCGCCCTATATCTCTTCTGTTGCACCACTTGATGTGCCTCCTCCATCCAATCATTGTCCTCTCTCGTCTCAAACATGTAGGGTGTGCCCACTTGAGGATGAACAGCCTCCCACACCAGTGCCGCGTGTGTGCACACTTGAGGATGAACAGCCTCCCACTCTAGTGCCGCTATTTGCTCCTGATCCGCAACCTTCCCCACCGGCCAGTCCTCCTCCGCCGGTTGTCCAACCACCCGAACAGACTGCTGCTCCAACTCGCACGCATCCAATGCGTACACGAGCTCAGTCGGGTATTATTAAGCCTCGTTACCATGCCGATGTTGCGCTTGTGGAGTCCCACAAACTTTAATCTTCTCTCATCGCTGTTTCTGAACCTCGAGGCATCAAAACCGCTCTTAAAATTCAAGAGTGGGTTAATGCAATGAATGAAGAAATGGATGCGCTACGAGCTAACGACACTTGGGATCTAGTGCCTCGGCCCCCTGATTCAAATGTTGTTGGGTCGAAGTGGGTATATCGTACAAAGTTTCTAGCAGATGGCTTGGTTGATAGATATAAAGCACGCCTTGTTGCTCTGGGTTTAAGCCAACTTCCTGGGTTCGACTTCACTCATACTTTCAGTCCGGTTGTGAAAGCTTCCGTTGTGCGCATTGTGTTGTCCCTTGCTGTCATGCGATCTTGGCCACTTCATCAACTCGACGTCAAAAACGCTTTCCTTAACGACTATCTTTCCAAGCCTGTCTTCATGGAGCAGCCCCCTGGGTTTATTGATCCCTTATACCCAGACCATGTGTGTCGTCTCAAGAAAGCTTTGTATGGTCTTCGCCAGACCCCTCTCGCCTGGTACCAAAGATTTCGCAACTTTCTATTGAAACTTGGTTTTCTCTGCAGTGCCTCTGACACATCATTATTTGTCTATCGCCAAAACTCTGTCCTCATTTATCTTCTGCTATATGTTGATGACATTATTATCACAGGCAATGACAGTGCTTCCGTCACGACCCGACTACTTAATTAAGTAATTAACTAAGTAATCAGACTATGACTAGATTAGAATAAGAACATATTAATTTCTAGTATAAAATGTCTCCAAAACCAATGAGTTTAACTAACAAATTAACAACCAACATAAAGATCAAAGTTAATATTTAATGATTTCATACATATCTACGATATACAAAAGAGATTATCAAAAGTCGATATTAAGGACATATGAGTTTCACAACGGAAGGATGGGTGAATGTCATGTGTGAAGACATTGACATTCAGGGCATAACAAGATTTACTACAAAAGAACCCTAGCTCAGCATCATCTTCCATCTTCATCTCCAAGCTCAACCTGCATAAAGAAAATGCAGAGCATGAGTATCAATAAATACTCAATGGATTTTAAACAACATTAAACTTGAATGACTTACCAAACTTTTCCCAATGTATGGGTTAAAATAAACAGTACCTGAATAACTTTTCAGTATATTGTGCGATATTGATATTATCTTCCTGTGTTGGACCCGAAGGTTACCAATCACAGTTCTGCCCTATCTACGTTTGTTCGGTAATAAGAAGTAGGCATCCTTCTCAATACCTTGACCGGTCCAATTAATCTTAAACTTCCCGGTCATTGTCGGTATATTTATAAACTTCCCGGTCATTGCCGGTATATAAAATTTAACTTCCCGATCATTGGCGTAATTCTTCCGTAGATAGGTAATACGAATTTATTCTCAATAATAACTAAATTTTTATGCTCAACAATCAACATGAATTTATGTTCAACAATAACACAATCTTATTTTCAACAATACACACGATTTTATGCTCAACGTGTATCATGATATTATTCACATAATAATGTACAAGATATAAATGAAATATTTAATATCCAACACACATTAAAGAGAAGAGAACCTACCTAGATGTCGTCACTTTATGATGTCTTCCTTCTCGTCCTTTAGGATGCCCTTGTCTTTACTCGATCCTTGTAAATAAAATAATTATCGAATTTAGAAATATGCTTATTCACTTGAGCATATTACATCTTGTTCCATAATTATAAGAACTTGAGTGACCTATACTTAATCTCATTAATATACAACATTATTAAACCTTAACTTAAGGCAATCAAGTGAATAACTCCATTTAAACACCTTATCATAAGTTCACCGATTCAATCTTCAAAACATCTTATTAATAAATAAATTCTAACGAAATTTCGACAGAATAACGTTTGTAAAATGAATCGCCATTTCAATCCAAACTCAACCAAATTCATCACAAACTCCACCAAATCATTACCATATGTTAAAATATATACTTAGCAACTTAAAATAAATTCAAACACATCCATTTTCACCATAACCACAATATGCCCTTCAACTATATGTATAGGTAAGTAATTAAACATTTCAATCTACAACCAATTTAATTCCAACAATTCACATTCGTACTCATTTATTATGAATAATCATCAATCCTTAATCACTTCAAACCTTAAATCAAGTTCATCACATAAGTTCACAACTTAGCACTAAACTTTAATTTTCTAATTTTTACAATTCATGTCCATAAAATCTTATAAATTCAACTTAAGCATTATCTATATCCTAGATCTCAAAAATTATATCAAATACATCAAATAAATTCAAGAAATTAAAGTTCATCTAAGCCCCTTAGTTTTCGAAAATTTAGGGGTCATACATACATTTAATATTTCAAGTCCATAAAATCTCATAAATTCAATTTAAGCCTTATTTATACTCTAATTCTCATAAATCATATCAAATATCAAATAAATCAACAACTCAAAGTTCATCAAACCCTATAATTTTCGAAAATTTTATATGATACATGCATTGAATTTAATTTAATTCCTTCCACCAAATCATGTTTATTTCAACTTAATTACACATTTCTAAACTCAATTTAATCAAATCATAACAAATAATTAACATGCAAAATTAGGATTTTTGCATGCTTACTTTAATTTCCTAACTTCATGAATTTAAAGAATTTAATCCATCAACTATAGTATTTAAGCATCATAAGCATGAAAGAATCATCAAACATAACAAAATTCAAGCAATTCAACCTTAATTTTAATCATGAAATTTTTGAAAATTATCATATGTGTGAAAATCATATTCTTCAAATTTAATCATAAAACCATAGGTTAAAAGGGATGTTTACCTTGTTTAGAGTGATTTCCACTTAATTTAGCACTTAAAATATGGATTAAAAGTGAAGAAAAATTTGTGTGTGTGCTTAGTGTGTGTGTGTCGAAAATGAGGGAGAATGAAGCTTGAAGATGGTTCAAAATGAATATTAATCTAGAAGCTTGGAGTATATATAGATTTATTCATTTATTAATTCATTTCCTATTTATTTCCCTACCATTTTCGAAAATTGCCTAAATATTTTTCTAAACTTACTAATGTTACACATTAATATTCTTTAATAGTAAAACTCAATTTCCTCATTAATATAAAGATATAAAATAATTATCTCCATTATTGGAATTAAATTCATATAATTATAACTTTAATACTTTCATATACAAATAATCAAATAATTATTCTATTTATTTATAAAATTCAAAAATCATAGGAAATATTTTCTTTATCACTAGATATTAATAAAATAAATTTATTCAAGCCATTTAATAGCTTAAACAATATTTCATCTCATTTTATAAATAGATCCCACATAGAAAATAATTAATACATTTCTTTAGCATATTTTCTATTAATTGAAATTTTTCATTCAAACACACAATAATAATCATATATCTCACATTTCATCATAATAAAACTCATTTCTAAATAATCTCCACGTCTTCTAATTTCTATTCCTTCGATTAAAAATTAATCGAATTTCTATTGCTTAATAATCTATTATGCACTTATTTATAAGTTTTTTAAAAGTAAATGTCTTTAAGCCCCTAATTATACTTCATTAGACTCTAATTAAGACTAAAAGATTTTCGGGTTACTACAGCTTCTCTCGCACGCCTCATGCCTCGTCTACATACAGAGTTTTCTATTAAGGATCTTGGTAGTCTGGGTTATTTCCTAGGCCTAGAAGTGTCCTACCCTTCATCGGGCTTATTTCTCAGTCAATCAAAATATGCCCGTGATATTCTCATCCGTGCTGACTTGCTTGACGCCAAACCGGTCTCCACTCCTCTTCCTCCGGGCGTCACTTTTACTGCTGTTGGCCAAGAATTCTCAGATCCAACTTTGTATCGGTCACTAGTCGGTGCTCTTCAATACTTGACTATCACTCGTCCTGATATTGCTTATTCATCAATCATGTCGATCGGTTTCAGCAGGCCCACCATCGACCATTTTCAGCGATCAAACGCATTTTGCGTTACGTGAAAGGCACTCTTGGTTTTGGGTTATCTTTTTCGCCTGGCTCTACTACTGTTCTTGGTTATTCCGACGATTGGGCTCGTTGCATCGACACTAGACGGTCTACCTATGGGTACTCTATTTTCCTTGGTCCAAACCTCGTCTCCTGGAGTGCAAAGAAACAACCTACTGTGTCTCGCTCTAGTTGTGAATCCGAATACAGGGCCCTGGCCAACACTGCTGCCGAGCTTATATGGGTCTCCAATCTTCTCCGGGATCTCCATGCTCTACCATCAGCAACTCCTACGCTTCTCAGTGATAACAAAAGTGCCTTGTTCCTCTCTCAAAATCTTGTTTCTCACAAACGCGCGAAGCACATAGACATTGACTGTCACTTTGTTCGGGAACTCATTGAGAGCGGTCGCATTCGTACTGGTTTTGTTCCCTCATCCCTACAACTCGCTGATATCTTCACGAAGAGTCTTGCTCGTCCACTATTTGAGATGTTTCGGTCCAAGCTCCGCGTCTCGCTTAATCCCACGCTTCGCTTGCAGGGGGTATTAGAGATAATATTAGTGATTGATATATATCTTGTATATATGGTTGTTATTTAGTTTCCCTAAATTACGCTACTCTTGTATCTTTATATTATTCATCTTTGTAATCTCATTGGGTAAGGAAGGCAATTATCATAACCTTTACAACTTTGTATCTTTTTAAAAAATTACCAATGGACATTTCGTCAGTATGTTTGTAGACAATTAAAAATTGTTAGCAAATTATATCGCGCCATGTGTAAATCACAAATTAAATTATTGATTATATTTCTATTTTACTAATGGAATTTATTCCAAAATTAAATAGATATGTGATTACTATTTGATTTTATCGACAAATAAGAGAATGACATGTGACAACAACATCGGAGAGGAATAATCACTCAAATTGTGCCAAATGAGCCATAAAATGCCCATAAGCTCAAACCCAAGCTCAAGCCCAAAGCTCAAGCCCATAGCTCAAGCCCAAGCCCAAGCTCAAGCCCATGGTTTGATGGCTCAAAAGCCCAAAAGCCCATTAAGCCACTAGCCTACATCTATAAATAGAGGTGTTGAGGCTTCAAAATTGGAGAGGTGAAGTGAAGTGAAGAAATCGAAGATTTGAAGAGCTCAAGACACTCGAAAAATCCTCTGCGAAGCATTCTTCGACATTCAAAGTCTTCTTCAAGCATTCAAGGCGTTCTTCGTGCAAATCACCACGTTCTTCGCCAAGATCATCCTCAAGAGCTCAAGACACTCGAAGAATCATCTGCGAAGCATTCTCCGACATTCAAAGTCTTCTTGAAGCATTCAAGGCGTTCTTCGTGCAAATCACCACGTTCTTCGTCAAGATCATCCTCAGGAGCTCAAGACACTCGAAGAATCATCTGCGAAGCATTCTCCGACATTCAAAGTCTTCTTCAAACATTCAAGGCGTTCTTCGTGCAAATCACCACGTTCTTCGCCAAGATCAACCTCCATATCAAATCAAAGATAGCGTTCAATTCGGAAACATGGTGAAAGCCCTCCGCATTGACGCTCAAACTTGAAGATCTTCAAACGTTCTTCAACACTTCAAATCAATTCCAACGTTCGATCTGAAAACAAGACTGAAGTCCTTCAGATCAACATCATCAAATCCAAACTTCAAGTTCAAGTAGATCAAGGAACTACATCCCCTCCAAACAACTCGAAGAACATCAAGATCGTTTAAGAATTCAAGTCGAAGAGAAGAATCAGAGGATAGATAGAGATCGAACTCATCTCAAATTCATCAAATCTAAATTCAATTAATTTTTGTATACAATTTTGTATTTATAAGAATTTAAATACAAAAATTTGTGTTACATACTGACAGACCACTGACGGCAAGCTAACTTACATTTGACTGGACTAATCACCGACGAACAAAATCTGTCAATAACTACTGACGGAAGTTCTGGCAGTTTGCCGCAAGAAACAATCACCGGTGGCGATGTGATGAGATTGACGGTCGACGCCATTGTTTGTTGGTATATGTGTCTGTGATCACCGATGACCAGTAATTCCGTCGGTGATACAAATACCGACTTTGAAAAGGACGACAATATTCTCGTCGTCAATAGTCTATCGGTGTTATGTTTTTTGATGGACTTATATATTTTACTGCTGCTTTTTTTTTTTCTGCTGGGATTTGCCAAAAAGAATTAGTGTTGGCGGAGATTGTATTGACTAATTAATTATATCTGATGGAGATTGTATCGATTAATTAATTATATTTGATTTGAACTTTTAAGGCAATTTTCCTTTTAAAAAAAATTATGCCTTCGCTAATTTTCTTTCTCAAGGAATTGTAGAGACAAATGGATATTGACATGCAATTATTATTATTCAGGGGAAATTACGTAGACAAATAGTAGGAAGTTATAGTAGGAAATTTTGCTGTTAGCTGATACATTGCATCTGTGATCTGCCCACAAATCTAGTAGCTAGGTTGGGTATTATATGGGGATGAATGGATGATGATACAAAATAATATAGGCACAAACGTTACGTATTCATCTACGTTTACGCAACACATACGGTAATTTTATAACACGAAATTGCCTGCAATCTTAAAAACAAAAACATGCTATTTTAACACAATAATTTACGTGGTTTTAAAGAAGTCCCAATAAATAACGTATATTAAACAATACCTTATAAATCTAAATCGAAAAAAATGCTAATAAAACACGCAGACACTTTTTCGATGCCGAAAAATCATTTGACAAATGGACTATCTTATATTTTTGTTTGAATAAAAGTTATAATGTGCACGTCATCAAATAATCAATTTTGTGACATTTTAAAAGATAGAAAAACACAAAAAATCCAAAATTTAACAGACTGCCAACTAGATTTTTCAGCTACAAAAAAGATCACCTGTTACATTCAAAGTTTTTCGCATTAAACAAATATTTATATGATTATTTATTAGATGTTTAAAAAAATACGTGATATTGTTGACTATTGAATTAAAACAGTATATCTTCCCATTTTAAACAAAGATATTATCTGCAAAGTTTAGCATCAAGAAAACTCGATATTCTAAAGGTAACTTCTTACTTGACTAATTCTAGACGTACGGTCAACAAAGATGAGGAAATAAATTTCTGAAAATCATTTCACTGTAAATATATTACGTTACGTCCCTTTCCTCCTCTATAAATAGACATGAAAATATTAGACAAGCTCCACATCCCTTGTCCATGTTGAGAAAGCAGATGAACATCATGCCCCAAACACCAACTCCAAAACTCTCACTCTTTTGTGTCTTTCTCATTTTCGCCTTGTTTATGTTTATTCCATCAACTTGCCACAACTACAAAACCAGAGGCATGTTTGTGTTTGGGAGTTCTTTAGTTGACAATGGCAACAATAATTTCCTCACAAACTCCTTAGCCAAAGCAGATTTCTCTCCCTATGGGCTTGACTTCCCTCTTGGCCCTTCTGGAAGGTTCACCAATGGAAAAATGTCATAGACATTTTGGGGAAAAAGTTGAAGTTAGACTACATTCCACCTTTCAGTGATCCCTCAACAAGGGGGAGTAAAATATTGCATGGTGTTAACTTTGCTTCTGGTGGTTCTGGGATTCTTGATGATACTGGTGCTCGTGCCGTGAGTCTCTCTCTCTCTCTCTTGATGCTTTGGATATGTTATATACATGGTTTTCTTGATTTTGTTAGGACAAGGCACTTACTATGCTGTTTTTCTTAGGAGTGAACAAAATATCTGTAATTCGATTAACTGAATCGAATCAAATTGAAATATTGAATTTGGTCCGGTTCAAAAAAAATCTTTCAAAGTTTGGATTTATTCGGTTTGGTTCCGTTTGGCATTTTTGGAACCGAATCCGAAATATATATATAATATTAACTTTATATAAATAATTTAATTCTAATTAAAATAAAATCATAAATAATACTAAAAGTCTATTGTCTTCGGTTTAATTTGATTTTTTTGAGTATTTTTTGGTTCGGTTCGATTTGGTTTTGATTTTCAAACAATTTGGATCGGTTCAGTTTGTTGTTTTTATTTATTTTTTATTTTTTTGGAAATTCCATTTTCAGTTTGGTTTGATTTTAGACCTCTATGCATTGATACTTGGTGGTGAAGCTCATGTGATTCAGTCACATGATCATATTTGATGTTATATATCAGAACATTTTAGAAATGTTGGTTGTATAGAGTTAATTAAAAGATGTGATGTAATAAATTCTAATTGCTTAACATATGACTGCACTGGACTAAGTGATCATGTTCCACCAAAAAAAGTTGCATTTTCTCGTGATAAAGAGATCGAACAGAGAAAATTTAATGCTTTGTAAAATCCAATTTTATTCAGGGAAATGTAACCAGTTTGAATAAGCAAATCAACAATTTTGAGAAGGTGACTCTGCCAGAGTTGGAGCTGCAGTTGGGGAACAATAATAGCAAAGAAATTCTGTCTAAATTCTTGTTTGTGGTTGGAAGTGGAGGAAATGACTACTCATTGAATTACTTTCTGGGGTTGGCCAACAGCAACGTCAGTCTTCAAGCATTTACCACCACTCTGACAGCCTCTCTCTCTAGCCAACTCAAGGTATTTAGATTCCTTTATTGCACTATTTATGTGTTTTAATGTAATTTAGTTAAGGTGTTCAAATTATTATATTAGTTGTGATGTTGCAGATTTCTAAGTTCTGATGAATTTTTTTCCCAAATTATTTTAGTTAAGGTGTTCAAATTATTATATAGTTATTATTATAGTATATTAAAGCATGAAAAAAATGAGAAAAAATGTTTAAGGAAGTTATGTATGATCATTGGTTGTTTGGTGTTTTGTTTTACGCAGAGGCTGCACGAGTTGGGGGCGCGCAAGTTTGTGCTAATGGCGATCAACCCTAATGGCTGCAGCCCGATGGCAACGGCTAGGGTTCCGACACAAGAGGGGTGTGTGGAGAATTTGAATAGAGCATCTCTTATGTTCAATGCCAACTTGAAGAACTTGGTAGATGATATCCGGCCTCAACTGCCCGGTTCTAATCTTGTTTTTGTCAATGCTTACAAGATTATGAGTGATATAATCAGATATCCTAGATCTCAAGGTATATATATTTTCTTCTTTTGAAAACATTTACCTTTAACCATGTTTGTTAATACCCATGAGCTTAAAAAATTAAAAAATGGCATCAAAAGGGTAGAAGGTTGTCCCAATTGATATTTGTCATGGTTTTGTAACTTAGCACAGTAAAAAATTATGACAATGCTACTTTTTAAGCCAAAGAAACTTAAAATTTGGGACATAGAACATTGGATGAAACAAAAATTCATTTTCAACAGTAATTAAATTCATTTTTAGTGAATGAATAGCAGTACTTTCATGTCTTATATTGCTTAGCTCGAGCAAAGGTATTCAATTCAAGACTTGAGGAATGGAGTTAGAAATAATGTCAGTATGGCAAGATAACGTGTTATATATACACATTATCAAGATAATTATTAGGTCAATTAAGGATAGTTCAAAGTTTGTTTATCACCATTCTTGAATATCGAGTTTGGAAATATGGGATGAACTAGCATAGGATATGTATTACTTGAAATTATGGTGCATTATTTACCACTAATCTTTGCCTAATTAATTTATCTCCTACAAAATAATTTATAGTGTGATTCAAGGAGAATCAGCATCTAAGATACTTGAATAGTTTTTACTGTGATTTACATACTCCAAAAGGCTGATTCTTGATCTTTTGTTATTAATGGAGGTTTTCGAGATGCAAGTAACTCCTGCTGCGAAGTAAGGCAGGTGAGTGAAGGCGGGACGGGCATTTTGTGCAAGAGAGGAGGCTCGGTTTGCACCAACAGAAGTGAATATGTTTTCTTTGATGGCTTACATCCAACACAAGCTGTAAATGTTGTTATTGCAACCAAGGCTTTCTCTTCCCCCTTGAGAGCTGAGGTCTACCCTTTTAATGTCAAGAAGCTCTCACAGATTTAAGCTTCCCTATTTCTGTCATGTTCATTGTAAAACTTGCTTTTGGTAATGTAAAATGGAATCCTCTGATTTCTCGTTCTTGAAATATCTGCATTTTCGTGTGTGCATGAGCCCGACTCATCCTTAATTAATCAGAGGCTCGTTTGAGGTTACTTTCTGAGACGAACAACGGAACTAGTAGAGTTCATCAAGTCTTGTTTTGTACGAGGCCATTTATCGTGATCTAATGTGTAAATGGGCTAAAAACCAAACCCATAGTCCAAAATACCAACTTGAAAAGTCTGCATAACTGTGTTGATTAAACAATTTGGTTTGGCTTGCTCTCGTTTTCATGCGGCTGTCGGAAAACTCAGCCAAGAAGACACTAAAATTTCCAAAAGCTTATTCATTTTGTTCGCTTGACTAGTCAAGAGTGAAAGTTCTATAATGTTACATCACTTCATGAACATGGACTATTTAATTATGCTTCTCTGTTTAAAATTTTGATTTCTTGCAGATCAGTTTAACCAAAAGCTCATTGTAAAATCACTTTGCTAGTTAATTTCAACTCATTTTTTATCCGATCCATGTTCTTTACCCAGGAAAATATGTGCTTGTGTCCCACCTTAGCTAAAACTCTTGCAAATTCCAATTTAGAGAGACTAACTTCATTTTTGCCTCTATTGAAAAATCAACCAAGAAAAGACTAAAACAAAGACAAAGAATGATTTGGATTTACTTTCAATACAATTTTTTATTTTTATTGTTTTATATCACAAATTCAGAATGGTACAAGACAATTTGCTGTAATTTCTGCAAGAAAGAACACAAGAACTGCTTGAATATTGACTGCATTACTTATTGCACAGCACTCAACTGCAACATCATGGAAAACAAGATAGTCTGCTAATTGAAAGCCATATTTAACAGATTTCTAAAATATCAATTAAGATATAGTAGACTTGGTCTAGTAGACTACTATTGAACTAATTCAGACTTGGTAATAGTTTACTTTTATTAATCTAAGGCAATTCTTGATGCATGTTTATGAGTCCATATTGTGGACTTGCTTTATTGATATCTCGTTCTTTTATTGATTGAAAAAAAAGAGAGAGAATTAAGTTTTCATTCCAGAACATGGTGTATACAGGTGCTGCTTGAGATTGTTTGTGGAAGAAGGAAATTTGAGGTTTCACCCGAGGCGAATAACAGAAAGTTCTCGTTGTGGGCATACGAGGAGTTTGAGCAGGGCAATGTTGGAACAGTTCTTGACAGAACACTAGTGGCAAATGACGCTGATTTGGTACAAGTAATATGAGGCTGCTGCAGGTGAGCTTCTCGTGCGTCCAAGAACACCCGTTGTTTAGGCCTATGATGGGGAAGGTGGGGCAGATCAGGGGCGGAGCTAGGCCGCCGGAGGTTGGTGGGGTAAAAATTTAGAACAATTTAAATAAAGATTATATTATAAAATCATGTTTACAAATTACAATAATTCCCTGGGATTACTCATATTCTAAAATCGACATAATATCAACTCATTATCAATTGCATCAAAAATTCCTTCAATATATGTAACCAAAGAATCATTCAACAAACGATCTCTCATTCGACTTCGAAGCCGATTTTTCACGATCATCATGGCAGAAAATGTTCTTTCCATAGTTGCAGTAGCCACAAGTAAAATAAGTGCAAGTTTGATAAGCTTATACACCAAGGGATACACAATATTTTTTTTGTCTTCACTAATTCTCTCGAAAGACTTCCTATCCCTTTCAAATGGACAAAGTCTTTGCTAGAATGCGCATCCGTAAAATAATTTTGAAGTTGGTTATCTAAAGCCATTATCTCAACTGAAGAAAAATCAGTTGGATAAAAGTTCGCAAAACGCAATAATTTCTCCTTATCAAAAGCAGCAAATGTGTCATTTGGGCTAAGACAATCCATGCAAATGAGTAAGTTAGTGTTTGCTTCTGTAAATCGATCATTAAGCTCTTGAAGTTGCATATCCAAAACTTCATAAAATACGCTTACCTTGTAGTGTAAATTGGTAACACTTGGAGCTTTACGTTGTGATCTGCCCTTGAGAACTCGAACATCATCTATGTTTGGAATTTCAATATCATGACAATTACAGAACATCACCACTTCATCAAATAAATCATCCCAACCATTATCTCTCATCAGTTGTAGAGCCTTTTTTGAGACTTTAACTTGTACCATTGCATTGACAATAACTTGATTCTTTCTCTACAAAATATGGGAGAGCTCATTTTTTATACCTCAATATATTCTTCATTAGATGCAAAGTGAAAGCAAAATCAAATGTTTCCAAAGATTCCACAAGACCGGCAGCTTCAACCCTTTGCTCTGATTGAGAACCATCTTCAACTATATATTCTAAAAATTAATAACAGTAGAAAAACTTGCAATCAAACTCATCAATGTGCCATAATGGGAATCCCAACGAGTATCACCAGCTTTTTGAAGCCCAAGTTCTTGATTCAAACCACGACCACTCAAAATTTCTCCATGTTCAAGTTGTTTCCTAACTTCAGTCATTTGCTTCTCTCTAAAAATATATTATCTTTTACATAAACCTCCAACAACTCTAACTACATGGCAATCAAATTAAAAAAAGAAGCAATTCGGAGCTGATTTTTTGCTAAAGCAACATAGTAAGTTGAAGCTGGTGTGCAAAACAATAAACATTAAAGGCAAGTGGGTTATCTTTCAAAATCAAAGTTTTAAGCCCATTAAACTCTCCACACATATTACTTACACCATCATATACTTGCCCTCTAATTCTAGCTATGCTTAACCTAAAATGCGAAAGGATGAATTCAATAGCTTTTTTGATAGCTTTTTTGAGTAACAAAGCAGAAATATCACCAACATGAACAATTCTAAGAAAACATTCAACAACAAAGCCGTTCGGATTCACATAACGTAAGGCATCAACTAATATTAGAAAGAAATCATCTCCAAGTTCATTCAATATTGCATAGGTAGTTTCAAGAGCGGTGGCATGCACAATATCTTTTTCAATATCCGGAGAAGTTAATTGGTTATTCTCTGGAGCATTTTGGAACACAACACTCTTTATCTCCTCATTATGATTTGTAGCAAATTTCAGAAGTTCAAGAAAGTTACATTGGTTTAAAGAACTTTCAGATTTATCGTGTTCTCAAAAAACTAGTCATTGGCGTAGCAAAAATATGATACAATCAACTGAAGCAGTTGACCTTGCTCTATAAAGATTGCGAGTTTGTTTTGATTGTCTAGAAATAGCTATTTCAATATGTTGACTTTGTTTCATCAAATCTATATACCTTTGCCAAGCTTGATTATGTGCATTATTGGGACTTCCAACATGTTTAGTAAATAACTCCTCTTTTCAATTAGTGAACCCAACTATAATGAATGAATCTCCACCTATTTGCTTTCCAAAATTCGGACGAAATAAGTAGCAACATAGGCAGAACACGACATCATTATTTATGTTGTACTCCAACCAATTTCCAAATTCGTTAAACCAAGATAGACAAAATCTTCTTGAAACCTTACCAATCATTCTTTGTGGAAAAGTATGATTGCGAGGTTGGCATGGCCCTTTCTGCAAGTAAGCTCTTCTTACTTTTTCTCGATCATTAGGATCATAAGTTGAAATTTTTATCCTCAAACTCGGATCTGATGGGAGATCATCCAAATTAATTTCAATTCGAGGCTTCTTTGAAGAGTCATTAACTTGTTCTTGGTGAGTTTTTTCTCTTTGACTTTCTTGTCATTCCTCATTGATGATTTTCTTATGACAAATTTATTTATTCCTGATTGATAACAATATTTATGCCATGAATGAATTAGAATCAAATATATAATTAAAGAAAATTTATCCGTTCAAAAATTGGCATGCTCCTAAATTCTAGAGGCCTCAAATCATGTTCCCAAATTCCAAAATCATATCATCGAACATTAACAAGATTAATTAGAAACTCCTTCTATATCTAAATCACTTTCTCTACAATAGCAACATCACGAAGAAGATGGCAGAATTAAAATTAAACCATCGTTAACAGTTATCAAAACTATATTATTCTTTGCAATGCTATTTCTCTATCTATTTCTCATCGATTTAGTTGTTTATAGAACCCAATATTTAATACATTAATATAGATTCCACCAATATAGAATACTTTCTCTATTCCACCAATATCGAACCCATTGCTTAATACTCTCTATAGACCAATAGTTTAATAAAGAATTCCACTATTCTCATACTAATTTTTGATTCTTGACATCACACAGTACCCAATATTTAACAATTACTTTATTTCTTGACTTCAACACCCCTCTTCTTTTCGAAACACACACCACAATCACAATAACAAAACAAAGCAAATAATTGAAATATAAACCTTTAATTAGTGAAATAAAGACTAAAGAAATTAAAGAAGGTAAATATGAGTTATCTTGGGCTTGGGATCAAAAAATTGAAAAGGATGGAGAAGCAGTGCTCTGTGTGCAAAACGTGTTTTGGGGAAGAAGAAACAATTGATTTTTTTATAAAATAACAATTTTTAGATTTGCCCTTTATTTTAAAAATTTTGGTGAGGCAAGTTAGGTGGTAATTTTGTAATTAAATATATTACTAGCGGTAAATGGGCAAAATTGAGGTGGGGCAATTATCAAACGTGGCTCCGCCACTGGTGCAGATGCTTGAAGGGATCCGTGATGTGCAGAAACCACCTCCAACTTTGTCCATGGTTGAAGGCCGATCAGCTCAGAGTTCAGTAGCAACTTCACCCACTTCATCCCAAATGGCATTAATTTCATCATTTAGTTTAGAATGATGATGGATCCCACATTTTTTTCCTTGAAAGGTATATAAACATAGTTATTTTCATGTTTTGGCTATTTAAATTCTTGTTGGATATCTTGGATTATCTATTGTAAGAACGAAAAGTGATGGTGTTGATTATATTAAAACATGCAAGTCCTCTAATATCTCATTCTTGAATATCAGCATGATAACACGAAATACTAGTTAAGGTTTTCCATGAATATTGCCTGCTATGGAAGCATATACTCCTAATTAATCCTCTGCTTAATCAAAAAGCTCATTATAAGGATTAATTTGAGAGACGAACAAGTAGACATTTTATCGCGTCTAGCTTGAACTAAGCTCGTAGTAATGAATATGAACACAACACTAACTCCACTAATCTGGTTTGGCTTTTTTCCATTCTTAGTTATGTGGTCCAAATAGGCCAAGAATTAGCCTCTCATGTTAAACTTAAGTTGGAGAAACTATTCCAGAGCAAAGAACAACAGTGCTTTATCTTTAGTTGAAAATATCAACTAAGAAAAAGACTAGACATTTCAAAAGCAGATTCCTTTTCTGTTTGACTAGGTAAGCATAAAAATTCTCCATTGAATCACCATTAATGTGTACATGCATGGATACCGTCTATTTAAAATTTGACTCGTGCGTAGTTCATCAAAAGCTCGTTTTAGATTACTTTTCCAGTTGAGCAAGGACAAGATGATTTTTTTTATTTATTTTTTTTCATTCAAGGACATCTAGATGGTCTTTGCTTGAGCTTTCGTGGTATTATCATCTAGCTCAAAAACCTGTAGTTAATTTCATGTGGTCCATTCCAAGAAAAAGAATTGACTCACAGGTTTCACCTCAATTTGGGAGTCTAGAAAAATCTAATATGTAGACACATGTGTTTTGTTAATTTGCTAACAAGCATGAAATCTAAAATCTAGTGGAGTTTACTATTCTTGAGAAGTGTTTATTAGTCCAGCTGTGGGACTTGCTTTTTGACAATAAGGTTCTTGGAAAATGACAAGAATTCCTTAAAACCATTAAGTAGTCAATTATCTAGAATATAAAAAGTGTTCCACAAAATTTCACGCGTTTCCCTCATTTGCTATTATTTAAATGCTGATAATTATATGAGTTGCATAAATCTTGGTGGTGGGGTGCTGAAAAAGATCCAAATTTTGGGGTAGGTCCTCATTACTACTGTCATCCTCATAAATTTCTTTCACTAATACAGAAATCTGTTGCATTCTTGCAATTAATTTCATTGCTGCAGCTGTAGTTTTTGTTGCTTATGTTGTTTTTCTCGTACTATCATCCAGCCACAAAGATATGCAGAAAGTGAAAAAAGAAAAGAAAAAGAAGCTGTCATCATTCAATATGTTCATGCTGTTTCTCATCTTGTTTTCAGCTACATCTATTGTAGCACAAGATATTCTTCCTGGCTCAACTCTTCATGCCTCAAATCCACAACAATCATGGACTTCTCCCAACAAATCCTTCATTCTTTCCTTCATTCAAGAATCTGAAAACACATATTTCGCTGCCATCACCTACAACGGTGTGCCTATCTGGACAGCCGGTGGTGATTCCAGTGGCGCAGTTGATTCCTCGGGCGAGCTGAGGTTTCTGCATGACGGCAACCTCCAGCTCCTTGTGGCAGCGAGGCCCACCATGCCGTTGGTGTGGCAATCCAACACCTCCGGGAAAGGCATCGACTCCGCCTCACTAGACAACTCTGGCAACTTAATGCTCAAGAATGGGAATGTTTCTATTTGGACAACCTTTGACAATCCCACTGATACCATTGTTCCTGAACAGAATTTCACCGTCGGCAATGTCTTACGTTGCGGATTGTATTCGTTTCACTTGTTGAGTTCGGGTAAGATAGCTCTGAGATGGAACAATTCTGTTGAGTACTACTCATCTGCAGGGATCAATGTGACTAACAGTGTGAATGTCAGCTCACCTAGTTTAGCCATGCAATCTGTGGGGATACTGTCCCTTCTCGATCCGTTGCTCACGAACGATGTCTTAATGGCTCGAGGCAGTGACTATGGCGATTCAAGTGATGATAATCTGAGGTTTGTGAAGCTGGATTGTGATGGAAATATGAGAATGTATAGCTCTTCATTGAGTGAAGGAGTTGGAAACAGAGTTGTGAGATGGACTGCTGTGAGTGATCAGTGTAAGGTTTTCGGATTCTGTGGGAGTTTCGGAGTTTGCAGATACGATGAAACGGATGTTGGTCCGATCTGCGGATGCCCTTCTAGAAACTTCGAATTTATTGATCCTAATGATGGAAGGAAAGGTTGTAGGCTGAGAGAGGATATTCGGAGCTGTCAGACAACAATGTTATCTTTGAATAATACTTTGTTCTTGACTTTCCCTCCTCAGACCGATTCTGATTATTTCACTGCAAATATAAGAGCTTGTAGGTCTAACTGCCTCGTTGATGCCACGTGTGTGGCCTCAAGTTCAATGGCGGATGGGACAGGCGTTTGTTACATGAAAAGATCGGATTTCATCAGTGGGTACCACTCTCCTATTCTCACTAGTACGTCATATGTGAAGGTGTGTGATCCAGCCCTGCCTAATCCTCCGTTTTCTTCAAGAAACGAGGGGCAGAAATCTGCAGTGTTGAAGGTTGGTGTTATAGTGTTGGGGAGTAGTTTGGTTATAGCTGTTTTAGTTGGGGGAGTTTTGTGGATGAAGTGTAGGGTTAAACCAAGTTATGAGAGTTTGGTCTCTGAGTACTCGTTTTCGGACTATGCATCGGGTGTTCCTGTGCAGTTCTCTTATAAGAAGCTCCACCAGTTGACGGAAGGGTTCAAGGAGAAGATCGGGGAGGGTGGTTTCGGATCAGTTTATAGAGGTGTTTTGTCGAACAAAATAGTTGTTGCTGTGAAAAAGCTCGAGGGGATTGGGCAAGGGGAGAAGCAGTTCAGAATGGAGGTAGCTACAATTAGTAGCACTCATCACTTGAATCTTGTGAGGTTGGTTGGTTTTTGCTCAGAGGGAAAGCATAGATTGCTTGTGTATGAGTTCATGAAGAATGGCTCTCTCGACAACTTTCTCTTTCCCTCACTAGATTCATCAGCAGCAGCAGCAGATAAGGAGGTTTTGAATTGGGGTTGTCGTTATAGCATTGCTTTAGGGATGGCAAAGGGGATGACGTATCTTCATGAGGAGTGTCGCGAATGCATTCTTCATTGTGATATAAAGCCGGAGAATATACTCTTGGATGAGAACTACAATGCAAGAATCTCTGATTTTGGATTAGCAAGGTTGATGAACTTGAATGATCATAGGCATAGGAGCCTGATCTCGGTTAGGGGAACAAGGGGCTACTTGGCTCCTGAGTGGATAGCTAACCTTCCGGTAACTTCTAAAGCCGATGTCTATAGCTATGGCATGGTGCTGCTGGAGATTGTTAGTGGGAGGAGGAACTTTGAGGTCTCTCCTGGAACGAGCAACAGAAGGTTCTCGTTGTGGGCATATGAGGAGTTTGAGAAGGGCAATGTGGGAGCTGTTCTTGACAGAAGACTAGTGGAAAATGATATTGATTTTGTTCAAGTAATGAGGGCAGTGCAAGTGAGCTTCTGGTGCATCCAAGAACACCCATCGTTTAGGCCAACGATGGGGAAGGTGGTGCAGATGCTTGAAGGGGTTGCTGATGTGCAGAAACCACCTCCACCTTTGTTCTTGGCTGATGGATCAGCTCAATCTTCAGCTGTGATTTCATCAGTTTCGTCCACCCAAATGGCAGCTGTTCTTCATTAGCTTCGTTGTGAATGATCTAGATGCTCAAATTTGGCTTGACAGGTACAGAAACATGATCATCTTTTGATTGAAAATCTTGGTTTATTTCAAGAATGTCGTCATGTCTTAAATTGAAAATCTTGGTTTGAGTTCAAAATTAGATACTTGATTGTTTCATGCAGATACTTACTGCCTGAAACTGATGTTGGCTTGTTGGGATATTGGGTGGAGCAAAGAAGAATTCAAGCAAGAACTGATTTTTGGATAGACATGATCAAAATTGGGTGTTTGATGGCCTTTTTCCAGATGTGGTGTTGGAAAATTTTGGTTGATTTTTGTGGTTCATTTTCTTGTACCATACTTGTGTAAATTTTTGATTTGATAATTAGAAGATCAACAATTGAGAATTAGTATAAGTCAACGAAGAAAGGGATGTGTGACTTTATTTTTCTCATTAGTCATTTCTAAACTTTGTTTTGGTATCAGAGAATACTTGTTGATTTCTTCAACATTTTTGAATCTCAATTTTCTAATACATCATGTTTTTCTTCCTCACATTAACTATATTAAATAAACATAAAAGTAAACAAAATTATACTTTGAATTTGTGATTATCATTTTATGTGTAATTATTCAAAAATTAGTGATATAAAAATGTTTTACTTGATCAAATGGTTGACTTGAAGAAAAAAGGAGAATAAAGAAAATCTTATCTCATATCTTCTTCTCCCTTGACCAACTACTAGTCAACAAGGAGCACAACCACCATAGTGATAATAATAATTCAAACGTCGTACAAACAAATAGAAGCCTTATTTAAGGGGGAAAGTTTAAATACCTCATATTAACTTGCATACTCATTATACTCATAAACTAATATTCTTTACTCTTTTTAACCAAATATATTGTATTATCCCCTATCTCACACTTTAATAAATGAGATTCTTTTACTTTTTGACTAAATTTATCCACTCTTTAATAAAAAAACCCTAAATCTAAAGTACACAAGCACACACCTCTCTCACTCTAAATCTACACCAACCAGTGACCAACCTCTCTTAGATATTCCAACCTTTCTCACACTCATCGTCGGCCAACCTTCGACAGCCAACCCCTTCTCCCTCTATCCAACAAGCCTTAGATGTGACTACATATTCAAGTTAATTTTAATAACAAAACATGAAAATTTAATATTTTTAATTTTTTTTACCTCAAATATTAATTTTTTTGCATCAAAAATTTCACATCAATCATCATCATTTTTTCGTCTTCATTATTATTATTTTGAAAAAATACTATAAGCCGTTGTTGTTGGTCATTTTCTGATGTTGGCCGCATTGTTTCTCACTGCGACTTACGTCAGAAAAAAGCCAACGATGGCGGCTTAGTGCAAGAAAGCTGACAAATTAACCAACAAAATGAATCACATTGTATAGTTAAGATGATTCAACCTCAAAATGAATTTTTCGAGTGATATCGAAATGATATTCCTACATCGATCATCTCTCATACTACAGTAACACCAAGAAAGGAGCAACTCCATGAAGAATAAGATAATATATATGAAAGTGAAGATGATTTTTCATATTGACCAATTCAATTTATAATTTGTTAATTTTTTGTCACATGAATTTCATACATTAATACTATTATTGGAGTTTTACAAATTAACATCATGTTAAATGTTAATTTTTTATATTAATTTTATGTGTAGCTTTTCAATGTTCTTCACAAATAAGATTAGGTTAAGCTTCAATTATGTTAAACAAGACTGTTTCATAATAAGTTTGATTACGCTCAATGTGCACGAGTCTTTTATGAGATGTTGGAGTCTTTTATTGAATCGTCTTCTATTATTGTTATCAGTATTATATTTTTTCGTGACGAGAAAAATAGTGTATCTATATATAAATAAATTTAGAGTGACAAAAAGAGGATCGTCACTAACATATAGTGATAATAAATAACAATAATAAACAAATTTGTCAATATAATATTTTTCTCTAATGAGAGAAATTATTGTCACTATATGTATTTGTATGATGACGAAAATATTATCGTCAAAACATATAGTGACACCAAGTATCGACAACTACAATTTTTGTTTGTTATGAGAAAATTAATTGTCACTATATCTATATATACAATGATGACAATATGATCGTCACTTATATATAGCGAGAATAAATTTTGGCAATAAGTAGTTATTACTATAATATTTGTTTGTGTCTAGAGAATTACTTGTCATATATATATATATATATATATATATATATATATATATATATATATATATATATATATATATATGGATTATGGTTAATGTGAAAGTAGGAATAGTAGCATATTTTTCATGAGAACATGATCGAATGAATGTATATGAAAGTTAATGAATATTTCATTCATTCGTTAATGAATAAAAAATTAGTTTTCGCATCTCATGGGATTCGAACCACAAGAAAATTCAATTTTTGATTCATTAACTTTCGCACAAATTCATTAACTTTCATAGCATATTCATTTTGTTCAACCATTGAATTTTCGTCAGTTCTTAGTTCTTCGTTAAAATTGGTTCTTATTTGAACCTCACTATATATATATATATATATATATATATATATATATATATATATGGATGGGTTGGTTATAGAGTGGACTACCTCTTAATAAGAATTAAGAATCAATAATCACAGTTAGATTGAATAAGATGAGACAACTTATAATTATTTAATGAAAAATTAGTTAAGTCCCTTAATTTTCGCTATTTGAAAATTTCATATTCAATTCTTGTTATTCGTGTAATTCATGTTATTGTTCATGTAATCGTAGTTCTTGTGCATGTTATCACATTCCAATTAATTGTTATGTTCATGTAATGCATGCTATTGTGCATATAACCATAGTGATTATGCATATGAAAACAATTACGTAAATGAATATATAAAATCCTTTAATAATAGGGTTAAACGGTTACTATTAAAATTTGAGGATAATAAAATGGATGGATCACATTAGTTCTTAGTTCTCAAAAAAATTGAAATTTTCATTTGATCCACTCCATATATAGGGATGGGGATGGATCAAATGAGAATTCATATTTTTGAAATAAGAACTAATCTTGTAAATATATTTTGCTTGATTTGATGGTTGAGATTTATACTTATTTTTGAATTATTTTCACAGTTTTTTTTAAAAGGTTAATATAGTAAAATTATTATTGATTGTAACCGATTTTTCCTAAAAATATGAGATTATATGCTATATTTATGGTACGTATTTATTGCAGAGATTTATGTTTTCATTTGTTTTGATTTTTCTTAAAAATTCGAAAATATAATTTCTTGAATATTGTACTACAAATTTTCCAGATAAAATCATAATAAATATTTATGACATCATCGAGTTTGTAGATTCTTATGCACTAGTTTGTTGTGCACAAGTACTGAACTTCATCATTCATATTTGAAACATGTTTACATAATTACCTTTAAGTATCACGTACATATGTCCATTATGCACAACCATTACAATCATATGCACAATTACTATTTAGTTATGTATATTAGTCGAATTACGAAAATAATCATAGTTTTATATATCATTTTTTTTCACCCACAAATTGCAAGATTTTCAGTGCGAAATTCTTATTGGTGATCTTTATTTTAAGATAAAAATATATTTTTACGTTAATTATTATTCAAAGTAGCTTTACTTTTTTACGTTAATTATTATTCAAATATGGATTCTAAATTTTATAAGTTTGATTTTTAGTTATTATTTTGTTTCGCATAACTATTTACAATCTTATGTACAACCATTATAATCATATGTACAACAACTATTTTTATGTGTGTGTGTGTGTGTGTGTGAGAGATAGAGGTGAATCAGAATTTGGGCGAAAAATAAGATTTGGACGAATATTTAAATTTATCTAATATCCCTAACACGTTTAAAACCATAAAAATAGTTAAAATAATCAAACTCATTTTTAAGCATGAATAAAATATTATCCATTAGATTAAATGAAATCTAAGGTGGAGATAAGTTCTTATTTCTTATCTTAGAGGAATGGTCTCTATATATATATATATATATATATATATATATGGGTTGGATCAAATGATAAGAACTAAGAACATCTTTTTACATAAGATCGATGACTCATAATCTGCGAACCATTCTATGCATAAATTCGTTGAAGATGATGCATGCTATCCATTTCGGTATAAAGTTGTGCATAATCGAGAACTTTCTAGAATTGTTTTGTTGTGCAACAATTTTAGAATGTTTTATAATTAATCTTGACCGTTAGTGCATAACTTTATAGGTTTTATTCATCAACTTTATACGTGAAGATGATGCATATAAAGTTCTCAAGTTCTCAAAAAGAATGAGTTCATCAACTTTATACGGATAGTTCTCAAGTTCTCAAAAGATGAACCCATATATATATATATATATATATAGGGTAGAGATAATAAAATCTATTTTTGTAAAACCTAAAACCAATCGTTTTACATAAAAAGTTAATGCACTTTAATTATAAAGTTAATGCATTACGAAATATTAGTGAATGATGATGTCTTTTACCAGAACTCAATGATGCATTAGTTTTACACGTAAAGTGCATTAACTTTGTACGTAAAGTGCATTGATTTTTAGGTTCTTACGAAAAAATAGGTTTTTATTATAACTCAACCATATATATATATATATATATATATGACATGATCAGGTAGGAAATGATAATTTAGTAGGAAATATGAATGAATCTGGACTTTTGATTTGCTGGATCAATGGTTGAGATTTAATTTCAGTTGTGCTACAGTTTTGTGTTTTATGCGCTACGCGGATTACTGTGCAGTACTAGAATCCTTCTTGTACTACGCTGCAATGAAAGATGTGCTAAACTAATATATTTAGCATATGTGCTATGAAGGGATGCAATATGTGCTAAACTAACATGTGCAATATAATAATTTTGATTGTACTACACAAATATTAAAGATGTGCTACTATTCATATTTATTATATTAATGGGCTTTCTAACCATAATCCACACACACACACACACATATATATATATATATATATATATATATATATATATATATATAAAAATAGTCAAATCCTAAATAGTGATATAATTCATGTTGTTATTCATAACACCTATCATTGCCTTATAGTGACAATATAAACTAACAACAACAAAAATCATCACTATAATAACCTTATAGTGACAATATAAACTAACAACAACAAAAATCATCACTATGATATTTTTTTTATGATGAGATGATTACTTGTCACTATATATTTACCTTTATAGTGAGGAAAATATGATCGTCATTGACATATAGTGACGACATAAATCAACAAAAAAAAGTCATCACTGAAATATTTATTTGTAATGAGAGAAATAATTGTCATTGTATATATTTTAGTGTTAATGGCCAAAACTAAACATAAATATAATTCACACACTCAATTTACTCACATTCTTAAAACTGCTATCAAAATTACTCATTTATAATTGAAGTGACAAAATTATTCTTCTCCTATCACTCATGGATGATAAGGTGAAAAACAGTATCAGTGCATTTGATTCTGTGCAATTGAATTGTGTTGACTACTCTATAATTATTTTATATTATAAAATAATTAATATAACATTGAATGCATCTTATTTAATTTTCGTAAAAGCTACTTTAAAATAGTAATTCAACACCAAAAAAATATAAAATTTTATATTTCGATAATTAAAAAAATAGGAATTGATGTGAGCATTAGCTGCCGTTGTCCCTTATTGTTGAAGCGTTAGCCACTGGTTAGCCGCGGGTAGGGCTGTAAACAAATCAAACCGTTCGTGAGCTACTCGGAGCTCGACTAAAAAAAAAGCTCGTTTGAAATTCGATCGTTTTGTAAACGAGCCGAACTCGAGCCTCGAATCGAGCTCGATAAATTTATCGAGCCGAACTCGAGCTTAGAGATGTTCGGCTCGTAGGCTCACGAACATGTTTGACTCGAACTCAAACGAACCAGTTCGCGAACATGTTCGCGAACCTTGATTCGAACATGTTCGTGAACTCTGGTTCGAATATGTTCGCGAACGTATAAAATAATAAATTATTTATATATATTTAAATAATTAAAATAAATAATAAATTATAAAATATAAACTAATTATAATTATTTAGCAACAAATAATCATATAGATGAAGTACAAATATTAAATTATTTATATATTTAAATAATTAAAATAAATAATAAATCATAAAATATATATTTTAGTATAAATTTCATCTAACTTATATAACTAATTAACTAATTATCATATTTATACTAGTATAATATTTTCGAAAGTAAATGTAATTGAATGATATTGAATATTATATTCAGTTTATTTATTATATGTATTTTTATTTTAATCAAACCTTAATATATATTTTCATGTGTATTATAAAATAAAATGAACAATTAATTAATAAAATAAGATATTGATTCAAAAACTGAAAAATAATAACACGATCTATTAAATTATCTTATAAACAAAAATATCAATTTAGATAATTATAATGTATAAGTATACAAGTATACATGAGTTACGTAGTTATATTTATCTCCCTATAATTATAATCCAAAAATAAATTACAAATAACTTACATAACTAATTGACTATAAGATAACTATAATAATAATTCATAATTCTAATATAAAGTTCATCTACCTTATATAACTAGTAACTATGAGTTATAAATTTATAATTTATAACTCATAAGTAGATTTTGAAAAGTAAATATAATAGAATGATATTGAATAGTATCTTCAATTTATATATTATATAGTCTATATTATTAGTTCATAATACAAAATACTTATGTTTAACATATACTTTAAACTTTTGACAACTATATATGTCTTTTTTATTTTAATCATATCTTAATAAATATATTTTCATGTGTATTATAAAATAAAATCATTAAATTAACAATCAATTAATCAAATAAAATATTGAGTTGGAAAACTAAAAATAACATAATCTACTAAGTTATTTTATGAACAAAAATATCAATATAGATCATTATAACATATAAATAATTAAATATACAAGTATGAGTTACATAGTTATATTTATATCTCTATAATTATAATTTTAAAATAAATAACATCAAACTTACATAATTAATTTACTATGAGATAAAATAATAATAATAATTGTAAGTAGATGAATGGAGTAGATGTATTCGAATGATATTAAATAATATATTAATTTTATATATTGTATAGTCTATATCAAAAATATATATATGCTTATTCATTTTCAATTATAGCACTTTATCCAATATAAATAAAATGCATCAAATAGTTCTCTTAGTATGTGTTTCATGTATATTATTGTATATATATATATATATATATATATATATATATATATATATATATATATATATAAGATATATATTGACTAAAATCTAATGAAATTTTGTAATATAATTATCAATTCAATATTATTAAGCCCCTAAATATAAAGTTTGTATAAAACTATACAAGCAATTTTCTTCTATAATTTTTTGTATAGTTGTATACATAGTACAATGAAATGTACATATGATAAGTACAAATACAAAGAGTGAATTAGGAGATAAATATTACAAAATATAAAATATAAGAATGACTGTAAATATAAGTTAACACTAATAATATTTCATAATTCTATATAAAGTTAATCTAACTTATATAACTTGTTAATTATGAGATAAAGTAGAATTTGACAATTTAATTACATTTAACTTGCATAACTAATTAACTAAATTCTAAATTGTAAATAATAACAATAATTAACTATATTAGAACATCAATACAATGAATTATAAATTATAATATATTGATATACAAGTATGAGTTACTAGTTAATTATGCTAAAATAGTGCTTTAAGCAGAGTAGATCTCGAACTCGAACTCAAATTGAGCTCGAATAACACATTATCAAACCTAATTCGAGTTCGAGTTCGAACTCGAGTTCGAATAGTCTCATAAACGAGTAATTACCGAACCGAATTCGAGCTGCTCACGAGCTCAAATTTTATAACGAATCGAGCTCAAACTCAATTTAAAGCTCGAATTCGAATTCGAGTCGAACTCGAGCCGAATAAAATTTAAACGAGCCGGCTAGAGGTTGGTAGTGTTCGACTCGACTCGGTTCGTATACATCCCTAGCCAAGGGAGCAACATCGGCGAGTGCTTTTTTCTTTTTTCTTTTCTTTTTCTAATTTAATTCAAATACGTTGTGAAATATGATATTTTTGACATGGTATTAAAGTTCAAGTATTAAAGTTCTAGCATAAATATAGTTAATACGTAACAAAATCATATTTAATTATTAAAATTTATATATTCAGTCCAAAAACAAAAAAACAAAAATAATCATATTCCAGCATAAAATGACGACGACATTCTTAAAAAATAGTTAGCCACCATCAAATTGGCCATCGCAGAGGTTAGCCATCGTGGTGAAGCCATGTTTTGGACCCATATTTTTTGGTTCAGATGGAATACTAATGGGCTTAGGGTTAGGGTTTGAGTATTGTTTATTTAAGAATCATTTTTCACTATAATCTACTTCCGAAAAATATAGGAAAATATCGGGCTTAGCTTCGTGTTCAGACGTAATCCCAAGACGAACTGCGTATTAATTCTTGTGTTCTTTATTTTTATTGTGATTGTGGTTTATGTTTTTTGCAAGAGAATCAACTTCATCTTCTTCTTTTCTTGATTCCTTCTTCTGATTTCTCGTATTTTCATGGAAGGGGTGGAGAGTCCCTCTCTGCAAATAGTTGTACTTCGTTTCTTAATGAAAAGCCCTATATTCTAGATTTATCCATTCAATTAAACCTTTTTTTTCTGGGTTTGATGATTTTGGAGTCAGAGTTCTACTTAGATAAAATCTGCAATTTGTTTTCTAATTTAAGTGTTGATTTTGGTCGAATCTTTCATAAATAATTTAAAGCTTGATTTTTCTCTTTGATGTTTGTTCTTGTTTCACATTTTCAATGTTAATATATGCAGAAACCAATGGATATTCTACAAGATGAATTGCATATTTCCATAATATCTATGTTGTCGGCGAAAGAAAGAGCAAGAAGAACACGCGATGATGACGATACTTTTGGGAGCCTATTTAAATTATAAGCTTTGATAATTTAAAATCTTTGAATTTGCTAGATAAGTTAATTCCGTTGTAGTCTAGTTGGTTAGGGTACTCGGCTCTCACCCGAGAGACCCGGGTTCAATTCCCGGCAACGGAAATATTTTGTTTTAAATTTTTTCGAAGACAACACTCACCTGTCATCTATTAGTATGAGAGAATCGAGTTTCGTCCCCATTATTCCTCCCTCCACTAACTCAAAATATATATATCTGATTCAACATTCCAAACACCTGCAAACTAACTATTAGTAGGTGTGGAGAGAACCCTATTTTTTTTAACTCTACAAACCATGTATAAGACGTTGAAGATAATGCACAAAATGGTATAAAATTGTGCATAATGAAAACTTTTTAAAATTATTTTGTTGTGTAATAATTTTAGAAAGTTTTCATTATACACAAATTTATAGATTTTATTCATCAACTTTATACGTCTGTGCATAGTATTCAAGTTCTCAAAAAATATGAGTTTTCACTTGATCCAATCCATATATATATATATATATAGCTCTCTCACAATGCAGAAAATCGGCATAATAAGTTCCTCTTAATACCATATTATGAATGTATAATTGAGGTAAATTTGGGCCGGCTTGCTAGCAACAGTCCAGTCCAGGCCCATAACTGAGGCAAATTTGGGCCTGATATCATCTATTTCTTCCAATTATTTGCCCTAATATACTCAAATCAGCTATAAAAAAAAAGCCTGAATTTTATAAAGAAATCTTGCGGATTGTAAACAAATCCAAATAATTTTACTCGATTTGGCATACGTATTCAAAAGTCTATGATTCGTATTAGAATACAGCTGCTTTTTTCGATTTGATATTCATAAATATTTGATTAAATTTCAAAAGTCTATGATTCGTATTAGAATACAACTGCTTTTTTTCGATTTGATATTCATAAATATTTGATTAAATTTTAATATATATATATATTGATAAATCTTGTGTGTGCGAGATTTATGAAAATAGTAAAGAACACGAGAGGCTTTTACGTGGTTCGATCAAAAGAAAGATCTACGTCCACGGAGGAGTGATTCCTAAGATCTACGTCCACGGAGGAGTGATTCCTCAATACTTTCACTATAAGCGATTACAATGAGTGTATCTAAAAGCTCGAGTATTCAAATAGTTGCTTCCCTTCTACCTTCAACCTTCAACCTAACCTCTATTTATAAGCCAACAAGTTGAGTTAAACTGATTCAAATTGAGTTTGACTTAATACAAATAGAGTTTGACTACTAAAGTCTTCTCATAAGGATTCTTTTAGATATGCATCCAATCTTCTACGTCTCCAAGTGCGATTAGAGTTGTAGTTGGTCGATGAGTCTTCTTGGGCGAACTCACATGGGTCGAGCTTAATGTCGGGCCCATTTATATTGGTAGATCTTGAGCGCAAGTAGTTGGTAGTATCCTATCATATATATATATATATATATATAAAGAAGATATGAGAGAAAGTTAAGACAATTAAAATACAAAATAAATACTTAATTAGTTTAGCATCTATTATTGAGTGTTTATTAGGTAAATGTATTGGATATAGCCTCATAATGTTTTGAATATTATTTTATATATTTTCTCCTTCAAATTGTGAATAGAATAGTCTTGAAAATGAATCAATAAGAATCAAACATTCGAATAGTATTATTTAGAATACACTCCTAAAAAAGAAATCGAAATTAATTAATAGTTTCGAATAATTCGAATATTATTTTAAACAGAATACAAATTGAATTTAATATTTAAAATATAATCAAATATCCGAATAATTTCACAAATCCAATAAAATCCAATGTAATTATATTCGTGTTGTTTCGATTCGTGTACATCTCTAATCTATAATTGATTTCTAAAAATAGAACCAAAAGGATTCATCTAGAGTTGACTTATGATTATTTTCTTTTGAAAAAAAGCACCGCAGTTGGTTTTTAGTGGTTGGTAGTGTTGGTTGATGACGATGATGAAAGAAAATGTCTTATCTTGAAGTCTAAGAACAGACTTTTTCAGAAATGCGAGGAAATTCTTTCTATTCTTTTGGTACGAACACAAAAAACAATTGAGGTTTACTCAAAATGCTAACTATTTTCAACTTTGTTTACGTCGTATGCTTTATATGTATAAGAAACTTAGTCGTAGACTTAAGCATCAACCTTGACCAAATGTTGATTTGTTAAAGCTTTGAAAGGTCTAACGCAGTAATGTGATAATTAAAGGTTACAATATTATTGAAATGCATTAATAGAAGTTGGATCCAAAGATGTATTAAAAGAAAAATATTGTATGTATTTAAACATGAAGAGTGGTCAGCAACACCCTTTTGTAGAGAATTCATTTGTAGTTTAAAATGTGGCTTCCACTTTGGTGGAATAAAAGGCTTAATCTTAAAGTCTAAAGAACTAGAAAACTAGGACGAAATTCTTAATTTATTGGTACAAAACATAGAGACTATATGCAAATAAGTATACTACATAATGAGAAGATACTATGTATTTTGAACTATTAATTAGCTTTATTTTTCAAATACTTCCCCTTTAACACAAACTCAAGACACCATATTAATAGACACAAATAATGAGAAGGTACTATGTATTTTGAAATATTAGCAATAATTTATTAGCTACAAAACCCAAGACACTATATTTAATATACAGAAATTATCTTAAATTAATGTTTTGACTCTCTATATGAGTAGGTATCATGTATCTTGAAAGATTAGTTTACGTTTTGAATAACTCTTCAAAGAGGCGGCATTGGGTACATCTGATTGCACCATGCGGTCTGGCCTCATGTCTTTATTTATTAATTAATTATCAAATTTAAGAGAATATTCATAAATTTAATTTACAAATTAATACATTATAATTAGAATTGATAATCTTAATTAATCCTTACTTAATAATTAACTAATATTTAATTATTAATTGCAGATGTTCGCACTCTTTGGAGAACTACGCGCTAAATACATGGCTTGTATGTAGCAGTTGAATGAGCACGGAATGATGATTCAGGTATCCATTTCCAATTTTATGACTCCTAAATTTTTGTAGCAGAATCATCAATCTCAAATGAATATTCATTCTCATGAACATTAGAATAATCATTCATCTCCTCTCATAAAGTATAGTCTATTCCCATGAACATAGATTAACTAGATTTAAATTTTACTTCTTTTTTTATAACAAAATATTCTAATTTATTTTTTATCTTGAAAAAATGATAGTAATAAAATAATATTAGTATTTATAATAATAACTAAACAATTATTAATAGAATAATATTATAATAGTAATAATAACAATATAACTAATAACGATAATAATAATAATAATAGCAATAATAATAAAAACAATAATACATAACCACAACACAACAACAACAACAACAACAATAAGATCAATTATACGAATAATAATTGTTTTTTAATATTTACTTATCTGTTTTTTTGTATAAACCAATTATAAGAATATCATATTTATTCATATTCCTATCATCAATCTATTCTCAAATTCATTTCATCATTAACTAAGAGTGTTTCTATTCTCCCAGATGTGTCATATGTATCAATAATATAATTCTTCTTTTATTTACCCACAAGCAATAATCAAGATCTCCTCAAAGGCTCAATCACATTAGGGTTATGGATAATTAATAGCTAAAATAATATCTAATTTACTGGAAGTGCCGACAACATTTTAGGGCGGTGCTCATATTCATTATTCAATACAAACTTAATCGTAGTTTTGAAGTTCCACTCATTTCACTTTAAATAATGCAGGTGATTTAAAAAGTAAAGAATATGTTCTGTGGGCCCAAGGGCAAAACATATAATATAATATAATATTGTTATTAAAATATAAAAGGGGGCAAAACGATGAGCGACGTCGATAACCCCAACAAATGGTAACCACTTTACCAGGAATATGATGAGTGAAATTATGGATAAGTTTGCTACCGACATCAACGAAGCTTAGATTTAAGATAAATTCCAAATTGGAAATAATAATAAAACCTATACATGGAAAATAAATAAAAGATAAAACTAATACTTGTGCGTGGGCCAACGTAAGATGTCGGAACACTGATTGGTAGGCCCATAGTCTCGATGTGTCGCTTGGAATTGGGGTGGGGGTTTTGCTACTTCATCCCAAGTTTATATAAAATAGAGTACAATAAACATAGTTTATTTTCATCTGCAGAAGCTTAAGGACAGATTAACCACCGACTACTTGAGATTTTCAAGAAAGTCTTAGTAATTAAATAATTGAAAGGGATTAGTAGTAGTGATCTAAGACTGAGATCTATACATTTGATTCATTTTTATTTTTATTAATTTTGGATAAGACCACTGCGTGAAACATTGATTCCACTGCAATAAAAGATTTATTTTTAAAATTAAAGTTAAAAAATGAAATATGTGTTTTTTCTTCTCATGCAGATTTATTTTATATTAGAAAAAAGATATTGATTTATTTGATTATACATCTTGAAATAGTTTTAATTGATTAATTATTAATACCTTAGTTTGGCTGAATAAAGGGAATCGTGCTCGAAAGTGATCTCTAAGGTTGAAAAAAATTCAATTGGCAACTGAAAACGACTTAAGGAACTAATGCTAATGTGGACCAAATGACATCGTATTGTGTGTGAAGTAGATACATCAGATTTTAGAAAAAAACAAAAACAAATTCAATTGATGATATTGGACTAAAACTATTGTAAAATTATATTTTCAAACAAATCAATTTATTTATCTAAAACGTAATACATTGACAACCATGTGTCATCTCAATTGTCAACTGTGCTTTTAGACTCCAAAAATCACATATTTGCTAAAATAGACATAGACTCAATTTTATTGAGCTTGCATAATGTATTCATGATTTATTATGCTAAAGCAGTCAAATATTATGATACTAAACTAGTATAGTTTTCATATTTATATAATTCCCCCGTCCACCAAACATGTTTATTTAAGTATGTTTTAGTCCGTCCATAAAAAATATTCACTTTCATTTTTTAGAAATATTAACTCCATAATTTTCATCATAAAACCTACCAATTTATTTATAAAAAACTACCCATAGTCCATATTTTTACTCTCACTATCCATTAATATATTCATTTATTATCTCTATGGTTCACCTTTTAATCTCAATATCCATTAATTTATTCATTTATTATTTTCACTTACTTTACACTAATTATAATTTATTAAAACTCATATTATTAGTAGAAGGGGATTGCCTAATTGTATGAATATTCAAACTATTACCTTAGATCTGAGTATAAAATTATTTGACAAATCAAAATTCACTGGACATTTAATACGGGACTTACTAAAATAAATATCAAATTTCAAATCAAAGACTAAAATAAATTATCTAGCTAGTGCATGTTCAAGCCTCAAGTAAGCTAATATTCCACGTAGAACTTGCATCATTTCAAAGACCAACTTGGCCTACATTATCCACAACGAGAAAGGGGGAAAAGAAAAATCAAAAAAGAGAAAAAGAAAAAGAAAAAGAAGATTCAAGGAAATATCATCTCTTATTTAATCCGTAGTCTGCCATACAGAGTAACAACACTTTACACTTAGAAATCCACTTCCATCTCCTTCAATCCGCTTCAAACCCTAATCAAGAACCACCATCACTAAACCTTCAAATTCCTTCAACAATGGTGTTCATCGTCTCGCCACCAAAACCCGCCGAAAACGGCCACGATTTCCTGATGAGCCTCCCGTCCCACATCATCATCGAGATCCTCTCCCGCCTCCCTGCGAAATCCCTCGTCCAGTGCAAATCCGTCTGCAAGCAGTGGCTCGATCTGACCTCCGGTCCCTACTTCGCCAAGCTGCATTTCACCAGATCAAAGCCCGGCGTCGCGATCCACCAATCGGAGCCGTCGAAGAACCTCCTCAGAGTTGCCGATTTCGACGACTTCCACGATCCGACGACGGAGATCGACCTCAAATCGCTCAGCCCGTCCCCCGAAGACGCCACCATCGTCGTTGACGGATCCGTGAAGGGTCTGCTCCTCCTCCGCGACGCCAATTACAAGCACGAGTCTCTGTACGTGTGCAACCCTCTCACGCGCGAGTACATCGAGCTCGCGAGCCCTAAGCAGGTCGTCCGATACCCTAGCGTGGTGACGCACGGATTCGGAGTGACGAAGGGGAGTGAGGAATTCAAGGTTGTGAGAATCTTTCAAGAGAGGGAAATGGATCCGAGAAGCGGCTCCTGCTTGAGAATCCCCAATTCCGAGTGTGAAGTCTACACGCTGGGAACCGGGGAATGGAGGGGCGTCGGTGACGCCCCTTTTGCCTACGACGGCCGTCTAATCGGCCAGTTCTTCAGGGGGAATCTTCACTGGCTGGTTGAGGATTTAGACGGCCAGGAACTGATCTCCTGCTTTGACCTCAAAACCGAGTCGTTTCATCCCTTCCCACCCCCATTTCCGGGCCGGAAACTGCTTGGGAGCGTCGGAGTGTTGGATGATTGCCTCTGTCTCTGCGACAACACCTCGAATTTCGAGGTTGATATCTGGGTGATGAAGGAATATGGGATTGGGAAATCGTGGTGTAAGAGATTCGTTATCAGGAAAATGCCCGAATTGATTGGGCCATCGTTTGAAATCGTTCGAGTTCTCAAGGTTTTGGGGGATGGCAACATCTTGCTGGTGTGGGCGGATTACTGCGTGCTGAATTACTGCAGTAAAAGTGAAGTTACTCAAGAGGTTGATATGGTTCAATCTAGAGGGCCTAATAGCGTTGAGGCTATGCATTATGTGCCGAGTTTGATGAGCCTTAAGAGCTTTTTTCTGGAAAAAGTTGTTATGTTTTAGTTTTGTTGTAATGGGAGTTTGTAAATTTGTTCATGAAAATCTGAACTATATTTGATGTTCGGTTTTTATACAATGTTGAATATTTCATATTAACTTGCTGTTTTTTTTTTATTGTTTCGTTGATGGAGTTAGTCTTTGATTGTTTGCTACGACTAATTGTTTCTTTCTTGAGTTTCTACAAAAAAAACTCACAAATACCACAAAACCCAGAGAAACCAAAAGCTCCCCAAAATGATCGAGAGAGAGCCCAGTTACATGAATACAGATTGAAGAAAACTATAACATTAACATGCAGAACAATCATTTACAAATTGAATATGGCCCTTCTCTGCGTAACTAATGAGCAAACAAAAAAAACGTTGTCATCTATGGAGCTCAAAATGGCTGTAACACATGTATGTCAGGGCATAAACACGAACGTTGCAAACTACTCCCAAGTTACAGAAGAGTTTACAGAAAATCTTCATGAACATGCTCACAGAAAAAATAGCATGACCATCTGCACGAAGCTCAGGATATATTCACCGTTTGCCTCACTTGAAATGGTCTTGATGGATTATTGCTACAAACTCCCCATGCAATTCATCATTTTCTCTGTGTTTCCATATCTCGCCATTTGAATGCACAACCCATGATATTTGAGGAAGTGCAGAATAGTCTGCAAAAACTTGACAAAGTAAATAATGTTTCTAAAAGGCCTGCGTTATTAAGAGTCTGATTTTCCTAAAAACGAAGTTCAAACTATAGGCACATCGGAACACGGGCACAGACTTGATACACACTCGGCTTATCATGAAATTTCACATATGACTTGGGACTGTCGAGGCCTTACCTGCAGACGGAAGCTTTTCGGGCTCTCTTGTACCATGTAAAACCATTGTACCAGAAAGCACGGTGATAAATCCACACAGAACAGAGACAATGTCGCTAGCGCTCTGACCGGCCCAGTCCTGGAGCAGTGGAAAACATATTGGTGGCAAACTAAATTACCTTAATGTAACACTACAACAGGACAAGACAATCTTAAATACCTTAAACATGATGGCACTCGCAAAGATTGTAAGCGACGTGAACATGGCATAATAAATTGGAGAAACCACGGCAGTGTTAAATGTGTCCAAGGCCTGTAAAAAGACATGACTTTCCATAATGCAAATTTGAGAAACAGAAGTAGAGCATTGACAAGCACAGAGGAATTACTCCACTCGATGAAATCTTGCAAAGCAATTAGAATCTTCTAGTGAAGCTACATCATGAACAATTGTTTGTTATCAGTTTGGTCTTCTGTTTACATGTCTTTTCTGATTAATCAATTAGGCAACGTTTAAGATTTTGTTTCTGTTTTAAGGAATATATCTTACTTATATGGACATCTAGAAGTGAAACTATGCAAATAGGAGCTTCAATCGTGGATGATGGGGATGCATAAAAGAATTGAGGACTGTACGTGTGAGTAGTGTCTGCTGCATAAACAGCGATAAAGTCAGTTATATGCAGTCAACCATCATGCTAAGAGCAAGTCCTAAGAAGCTATGTAACTGTCAGGAGGTTAAACTAAGAGAAAACAGAAGTACATTGATATTAAGTTATTAACAATAAATCAATGTAAAGCTAAAAGATAAATGATAGTGTACCTTATTTAAGTAGATCAATTGAGTGATTATACAAGAAGCTGAAACCGTGGCAAATATCCAGGACTGGAAGTGGGCCACCTGACTATAGCCCTTGAGTGTGAGTTTTATAGCTATGCTAACTGCTTTAATGCTCATAACCTACAATGAGCAGTGAATCAGTACCATCGAGCCAGCAAACAAGATCGACAGATCTATCAACTTACTTAGAATTGAAAGCTCAATCTGCTCGATTTCTGTATAATTTACTTATAAAAAGGACGTCTAGTTTATATTGCTTCGTGTATTCCGCTCTATCCATCCGCTAAGCTTGACGATTTAATCAATATATATAAGCAACTTGGTGATCGGATTAGCCGGAAACTATTCTTACACAAACAGCTCAAAATGCAGCTCATCACATAATCTGATAGCAAGAACGCCTCTTTTAAAAATAACCCAAATAACTTACTAAGTACATATACATGATTAACTTCACATATAACAGCCAGAGAGAAAATTTTACTTACAGTTACAGATCCGATGACAGAGCAAACACCAATATACACCATTATATTTGTCCGTCCACAGCGTGGTTCACAATACAGAACAAGCACGAAAGCCACTGCCACTGCTGAAGCTATGTACAAAAGAAAAGCTGGGCAGAGAAACAAGAAAAATATTCAGAAACATTGTCATATCTATTTCAAAACAAAACATATAAAAGCATCCACTCACCTGGTTGTATTGCTAGTTCCCATATTTCATCTACTGAGCTAATGTTATGTTCACCCGGTGCATGAAGCACTATAATAGTGGAGCCCACTATACACAAAACACATCCCAATATTCCTAGCTTTCGTAGTTTCTCTTTGAGTAAGAAATGAGCTAAAATAGCACTGCTAATAAAATAAACTGTGGTCAATATTACATGATAATAGGATATTACTTGTTACTAATTTAGAATATGAACTATACTGGAAGTATGGCAGTATTGACCACGTACTTTTTTCTCCGAATGAGAGGAAAGGGTACTTAATGATAACAGTAAAACACGTGTTTACCTTACTATTATACTTAATGCTCCAAGTGGGGTGACGAGGACTGCAGGTGCATACATGTAAGCTACAAAATTGGCAAATTCTCCAATAACCACTGTGCAATTACCAAAAAACAAGGTAACTTTGATATATGTGGATAGAAGTAGCACAGTTAACGAATCTCTTTGGGAAAGCAACTTACTAGTGAACATGCCAATCCACCAGAGCGGCTCTTGCAGATATCCATATCCTCCCGAACCTTCAATTTAACGCATCCAATATTATCAGAGTTTCCATAACATCACTATAATATTTACACATGTCTCCACCATAAATTACACTATGAACCTTATTCAATCTCAGGCCTAAGCAACAAACTACACCTTTCACATCTCAAGCTTATGCCCCATTAGTTATTAAGATTATGAAGAAAGTTTCTGCTGTTGCTCGAATTCCTAATCTCCCAAATGTTTTCGCCCATGACAAGACAAAAACACCAACTACGCAAAAGAAACAGAGCATCTGACTGCAGGAGCGGCAAGCTAAGTATAAGAGAGTTCTTGAAATGCAGTATTTCATAATGTGTGGTTGCCATTATGGCCGATTAATCATATATGGATATTGTTTCCAACCTAGTTAGAAGAAAGTCAATGCAATATCAATACTTTTTAAATGGGTCTGTCTATATAGACTTTGGCAACATACAATGTCTGGATATAATCACAAATAGATCAAAAGATGCTCCTTAGAGTAGTCAAGATCGATCCAGCTTCACTTGTTGTTTGCAACATAACATTTCTCTAATGCACTATATTAGGTCCAAAATTGTTAATGGCTGTGAGAGCTACACAACATACACGTTTCTTCTTAACCATTCCTCTCAACTAGATCAAGCAGTCTTCCTGTAGCATCTTCATTTTATCTAAGCAGAAAAATATATTCAAGATGCATTATACTCAATTATTCATTCTTCAATCAATACGACCCATAAGCAGAAACTCCAATTCACAGTAAATAAAATTATTCAATCCTCTACACATAACAGCAAAATGCAAACAAACACGACATATTTCGCATATATGTCAAGAAAATGCCATTTTATGACAATTGCATCTCAAGAAAGTACCAATCCTCTAAATATAACAGACAATCCACCGGGGTAAATGCACTCAAGAGCTGAGAACTCAATATAGCAATTCAGGCTACAAACTTTTCAAACAAAAGACAGCAAACCAGCTCCAACTTCCAACAAATAAACACACACACACTTACTGGCGCGAGAGCCGGAGGCTCCGGCTCTCTGCAAACCCTTCTTCTTGATAATGAAGCTCGACCCGATAAACACGCTGGAGCCCACGGACAGCCCGAACCCAATTAAGTTGGTCTTAAACATGACCCGACCCCGTCCAAATCTGGAGATGCGGCCTCTCAATCGGTGCTCCCACAAGCTTATTTCTCATCTGTTGCCCAATTTACTCGGATTTTCATCGAGATGGTGGAGAGAATTAACGGACAAAGAAATAAAAACAGCAGCTTGATGAGCTTTTTGGTCGATTTTGGAGAAACCTATTATTGTTTGTTGTGGCAAAATTTTGTGCGTGTAGTATGTGTGTGTACAAGTATTGCCAGCTTGTGCTACAGCTACCAGTCCAAGTGCAGGGCGGGTATTGGTTGAAAATGATCTTTTTATAAGTTAATTGCTTGGTTAATTTGGGGCTAGGTATTTGGAATTGGAGGGAAATTTTACATATTAGGATATATATATACTTTCTCTCACCAATTTATTTTAGGGGAATTTTTTATATGAATTTTAATAAAAGTTGTTGAGTGTATTGTAAATGAAATAAGGTTTTCATATTAATATAATATCAAATTAATTAATGATGAGTCATGAGTGATAAAATATATAAATATATAGTTTTGTTGAGGGTTAGAAATAAAGATAATGGTAGGCCATAAGTGATAAAAAGTATAAATAAAGGATATTGTTGAAAGTAATAAGTAGAATATATTTGTGAGATAGTTTTCATAAATAGAATATGAAGAAGTTTGGAAGACATATAAAAAAAAAACTATGAATAAAATTGAAGGACATAGGGAATATAATTTTTTGTTGGGCTCATTGAAGATTTTTTTTTCTGTTGACGAAAGTAATTCGCCACCTATGTTTGAAGTATGCTCTAAGTAAAGTTCCGCTTCTATGAAATAATATGCAAATTACATAAATAATAAGAGATGATGAATCATATAATACTCAAGTCTTAGATAATATATAATACTTAATCTCATCTATTCATCTCATTATCTTGTGGTGGAGATTTTTTCGATTCTTTTTGCTAATTTCGTTAAAGTAAGATATGTTAGTAATTTGATTTGTTATGTGATACTATAAACAAACCATACATATAGTTGACCAGACTTGTATATATAAATAAACACTAACATAAATGTAATTGAATACAAATATGTATATGAGTTTCGATTTAAAAACATGCTGAAATGCACACTCATTGTGTGTTCACGCACTACCCAACGCGCACTCGAACACTCCTCGCGCCTATTGTCAACATACATATTTATGTTATTTCACATGTATATTTGTGTTTCATGACACACTTGTGCACCTGACACAAACTCACTCACCCGAGACGCACACCCAATACCCGTTGGCCAACATGTATTTTTATATTATTTTATATGCATGTTTTGTGTTTTGTTGTAGTGATCTGATCCTCTACACAATGCCTGCAAACATCCCGCACTCGGGACTCCCCTACCTAGCGTATGTGGGCACCCAACGCATTCTAAGTGCGTTTTCACTTTGTCCTTATGCGAAAAATGATTTGCCATGTGTCAAATTTTTTATGTATTCATATTTTAAAAAATATGATCGTATGTTTCGAATCAGCTAGAAATTGATGCCGGTAGATTTAGGGTATGGCTCATAATTTATCCCACCCTATCAACCACATGCCGAGTAATAAATAATATTACAAAATATATCAACATTGTAACGCGAATTTAGTTTATTATTTCAGAGTTATCTATTTATTGATTGTTTTAATAATTGGACGTAATTTACTGTACAAAAAAATGTGGATGAATTTCTGGTAAATTTCTTCTAATTAGGTCAGTATTAAATGAAGTAGGATATAATGCATAATAGAGCTTATTTTGTTGGGTAAACCGTAATATGTATATATACCTTAGTCAATTTTTCTAAGTATTGCTTTATAAGGTAGACAATAACTTTCTTCAATTCACAAAATGTCTAAAAGTGGGTTAACTCGTCATGTTTAAATAATAAATTAAAATTGAAGATTGTTCTGTGACTTTTGTCTCGATATTAAAATTATTGGATAAGATTTACTAGAAATCAACGTAATACTAGTAACTGAAATCAATCTTAGCCCTCCATTTTTGTAATATAAAGGCCAGGATTTATTCTCCCAAAAATATGTCTTTTTTTCAATTTAAAATGCTAAAAATGAATAAAAAATTAGAAAAATGTTAAAATAGTAAAAACATGAAGAAAAAGAAAATGGACGAATCACTTTCCCCACTCCGTAAAAAATGGGATTTGCATTTCTCTTTTGTATTGTTTATGTAGACCCGCGTTGAATAATATGTGTGTGTTGATTAGTGGTATGTGTATGTTTTCGATTGTTACTTGAATATGTTTTTGTGGCCTAAATAAGCATGTTTTTATCTAATAGTGAATTTGGATACAGAGCTCTGATACATGAATTACACCACTATCGCAAAAAATAGGATTTCCAATTTTCATATTTTCCTCCACAATCTCAGCCACAATTAGAGGTGGCAAAGTAGTAGCGGGACCAACCCGACCCCAACTTGTCGGCTTTTAAAATTTTAGGCAGGGTCGGGCCCCATTTTTTCTACTAAAATATGAAGCCCAAACCAACCCCGGGGCTTTCGGTGAGACGAGCTTTTAGATAATTTTTTTAATATATAAAATTAATATTTTAAATTAAAAATAATTATTTAATTAAGATCTCATAACTCCTTAACTTAAATAAAGAATCGTTGATGAGAATATTTTGAGCTTAATTATTCTTATGATAATGCTTTTATATATCTTGACCTATTTATGTATTCATGCGATGATATTGTATACTGATATGATTTTGATTCTTTAATTTAAGGAGAAAAATTAGTAATTAAAATCAAAGATAAATGATATTATTAAACGTCAATCCGACTTATACTCATAAAATAATAGAATAAAATAAATTAATTATCTTGTATATATTTAAGATCAATGATTCAAAATAGATTTTAAATACTATAAGATCATTAATCATCAATGTATATATTTTGGAGATCATTTCTACGAGGAATTATTTTTGAATGATTTATGAGGTTATTACTTTTTCGAATTTATTTTTCGACCAAGATGTGAATTAATAAGAAAATTGTTACTATAAAAAATAAATAATTATATAAAATATAATTAATATTATTAAAAAATATAGATATGTATATTAAATAATATTATAAATATATATATTTAATAAAAATCGGACGGGCTTTTTAGGCTCGGTTTTTTCGGGCCTTTAATTTTGAAGCCCAAACTGGCCCAAACCCCGGGTACCCCGGGTGGGCTTTTTGGGTCGGGCTCATTTTGCCGGCTCTAGCCATAATCCTAAACCATAGCCATACATTTTGAGAAATATAAATCATGGGACTGGTATAGAAAACAATACAATGAAATAGCGTTGAAAGCCGAAGTATTCTTCCAAGCAATGTCTGAGAAATCGTCTTCCAACAACGGATGTGTATGCTTCCGTTTAGTAGGTGTATGTTTTCGTTTACAGGTGTATGTTTTTCATTTATTGATTCAATCTCTTACATCGTATGTTTCAGTATGTTATTTTCTTATGTTTTTTGTCTTTAAAAGTCATGCTTTGGATTAGTAATTAGGTTGCGACTTGGGGTTAAGAAAGAACTTCTGATAATTGATAACAACAATGTGACCAATAATTTATATCAATTCATATCAATAGCAATGTGTGATATCAAATTTCATCATGAAGAAATCAAACGTTTATGGTTATAAGAAATAAAATGGAATTTGACAAGGATTAATTTTAGGTTCTCAATCCATAATAAGGATCAAATATAGAAAGGCAACGACTGAGGATGGATAATCACAAAGGGATAACGGATATCAAGAATATACATTTTCAAACATACTTTTACAACATGGAAAATTGATTGACGTTTCAAAGCAAGTTTTAACAATGTTTTCAAGCCATGATATAAAACTTATTGGGTCTAACAAAACAATTTTGAACTTTCAAGTAAATGACGTTCCAAAGTATGGTTCAAAATGATTCAATGACATCATATTGAAGTCAACAACAACATCTCTGGACCTTCAAGTAAATTCTTGTTCATAGAGGCATTTCAATGAATCCATGTTCTCATAATCAAGTCGGCAACGTAACAACGATGCCGAGATCATAACAACAAAACAATGACCGTCATTAAGATTAGGTCGATCGATTCGGCATAACAAAACATAACAACAAGTGAAGGCCAAAGTTCGGCAACGAGAAGGGTGGCTGAGAATTATGTATGATGACATAACTCTCTGGGCAACAAAAATAGGTTGACATCATATGAATAACATCAACAATTTATCAATATCATCATGAATCAAATTACTTAGAGAAGCTCTTTTGCACAGCATTCGATTCCAGCATCATCTCGAGCTCAACCTGCACGTTTAGAAATACATGCAGGACGTGAGTACAAAATTGCACTTAGTGGGTATACGCCGAAAACATAAAACATTGCCCTTAGGGCTATATGAATGACTTGCCATAACATTAGCAACGCACTGGGTTTTTTAATGAAATAACCTGTGCATGCATCATAAATAAACACTTACTTGCTTTCATTTCATAGTATCATCATAAAGTATGCATATGCATGTTCTCATGTCGACCGATAACTTTTCCTTCCCATATCCACGGATTCTTTCTACGTGTTGAGAAGTAGGTCTCATTCTCAAACACCTTAACATCACATACCCGTGTTGGACCCGAAGGGTACCATCCAGGGTCATACCCGACGTCGGTAACATTCTTTCATTCATACTTTTTTTCTTTCTTTCTTTTCCGTTGATAGGTAAATGCATTGTGCTCATGCTCATGCTCATGCTCAAAATAAGCAAGTCATTTAACTTTGAAACTTTGCACATAAATGCATTTCATATCATTTTGAATATATATATAAAAGCATATCATATCATTTATAGAAAATATTTATATACCCACCTGGCGACAGTCACTCGACGACTGTACTTTTTGTCTTTCATATCTTTTTTCTTCTCACTTGGTCCATCAATCCACATAAAACGGCATAAAAGCCTATCAAGAACCAAACAAGAACATAGCTTATCTTAGTCATCGATACAACTATATTTTCTCAATACACAAGACGCTAAGGTCAATAAACATTCGGGTCATTGCATCCTCTAACGTCTTAACATATAAAAAGACTTAGCGAAGCCTCATATGACTAAACGAGCATAGAAAACTCAATAACGAGCTTAAACCATTCAACCTTAGCCAAAAACCTAACGACCCCTTAAGACGTAGCTTATGTCTGACGTCAACAATTGCGCAAGACGTCGTCTATCTTAGACGAACCTCTATACATGCTCAACTATCATCAAATATCACTAATCAATCATCAAAATCCAAAGATCAAAGCTTTGGCATTGAAAACAAAATTTTGACGTCAAACTAAAATTTTTCAATTTTCGAATACGTCGGCCGAAAAATTCAAATAAATCATTTTAAGCTTTATTCATATCATAGAATCCAAATACGAAGTCAAAATGATCAAATAAAATAAAAAAATTCAACATTACCAAGGTTATAAAATTCGATCAACTTAGGGTTTCAACATAGGTTCGATTTCAAACGTTTTTCTTGTTCACAACACGTTTATATCTTTCCAATAACACATATATGAAGGCAATTTAAACATATCAAAATCATAAATTCAAGATCAAAGCCTCCCCTTTTTTCGAAAATTATCAATATTACAAACAATAAACATATGCTTCACAAATTCAACGTTAAACAACTTATCGGCGACGAATCTAACATAATATCAAGAAATAATCAAACAAAACATATCCTTCATAATTACTCCATAATGACCGAAAATTATAACATGTTCATAAGTTCATATTTTTCAAAATTTCAAACCATAGATGTGTTCTAGAGATTGAATTATACATCGATTCGAAGACGGATTGAAATTTTAACGGTTGGATCCTTCAAAAATTGACTTGAAAATTTCAAAATTTTCAAGTATGAAAGTGTGTGTTTTGGACGAAAAATGGGAAAGAAAATGGAGATGAATAGTGATCTCCAAGCATTTATGCGTATTAAAAAAAATTCTATTTATTTTTCCTTTTCTTTATTAAGGTGATTATTCACCCTTAATCTAGAAAATTCTTTTGTTTTTCTCCATTTTTCATTTCTTTAAAACATGATGAATAATCATGTTTCTAGAAAGGCACATTTTTCTAGAAATACATGCTTTTCGAGGAAAAATACTGATGTTATAAATACATGCTATTAATCCATATCTTTCTGATTTCAAAACCCAATTTCTGATAAAATATTCCTTGCTTGAAATTCTCTTTTAAAACTCAAAATACATATTATAAACATCAAAATTTGATTATTAAAATATTTTTGGCTTCAAAAACCATTTTAGGCATTCAGCCGACGATTAGGGTTTAATCGGCAAATGCCGATATCACAAAAAGCAAAGATTTGAATTTCTCCATTTCATGAATTCAAGACTTCGTTGAGCATGTATCTATCATCTCAAGACCCTTGAAATCTAGGTCTTCTTATTCTAAACAAGACCTAAGAATCTTATCTTAGGTTCTATCTCGAATCTACCTCAGATTCTATCTTCTCGAATTGAAGCTTAACATAAAAGCTTCTAGCTTAAACAACTCTTTTTTAAGGATGCAATGCCCTTCTTATAAACTCTTTATAAAGAGCTAATCTCTGCTACAGGAATACGGGGTATTACAATGCTTCCGTTTAGTAGGTGTATGTTTTCGTTTACAGGTGTATGTTTTTCATTTATTGATTCAATCTCTTACATCGTATATTTTCGTGTGTTATTTTCTTATGTTTTTTGTCTTTAAAAGTCATGTTTTGGATTAGTGAATTACATGATGGAATATACTCACCGTTCTCACCATGCTCACTTCAACTGTTAAATCATTAAAATAATACCAACGAAATATTTTGTACTTAATCATGAATTTCTTTTAAAGCATGATATACAATATTTTGGTCATGAACAAATGAACACAAAGCAACACTGATTAAATATCCGTCGAAATAATCAACCA